>JABTXL010006268.1:16136224-16271067 GCA_025134845.1 Neodon shergylaensis
AAGAAAGAAAGAAAGAAAGAAAGAAAGAAAGAAAGAAAGAAAGAAAGCCTAGTGGTTGTAGTTATTGAACGGTTATGACTTCTTAAAATTTTTTTTCTTTAAATTCTCAGAACTGCAATTTACTGTTTTGAATCAATGTTATTTAATATTTAATGCTTTTTAATATCAAAGATATTTTGATATGAAACTCGCACTGATATTCTTTTAATTCTAGACTTGGAAGGTCAGAGACCTGTGAATCTTTGTGGTCTGCTTGTCATTCAATTTGGTATAACTGACAAACCCCATACAGTTAGAAGACCATGCCTCTCACAAATATGGTCAGAAAAATTGTGAAGCACCTGAGGAAGAGGACAAACACATTCATAAATATGTGCAGCTAAAAACACAATTTCTATGAATTAATCATTTATAAGATATGATAATATCCATAAGTAAAAAGTTGTAGTTCTTAAAAAATATACTATGTAACTATAGCAATGTTATGTAAAAATGAAATTGTGCCCTATGACTATGACATGACTGTTGTACTGTGACTTCACAGAAGCTACTGTTAATGACCCAAGACCTCTGCAACATCAAGTCAGTTAAAATTTCCAACGTGGATTGGGGAGGAGATCTGAGGTCCAACCCCTAACTAAGGAAGTATCTGAAGTTGACTTCTTGGGGAGGGATGGTTACCTTCTTGAGGAATGTGGCAACTGCTAGGTTTTATATTCCTCAGAAGATAACTCCAGTGCATGGGCATGTGGATAGCACTAATAGGACTCAGTGAGCTCTCTCTAAATAAATAAACAAATATGCGACTCTGATGGCAGTTAGTGAAAATGGAGTGGGAGTTTATGGATATGATAAAGATACACTGCATATGTTGTCAGTGCCCACAGATGTGAGGCCATTCACCTTGACTAAAGTTCAAAGAATTTGATCTTATTTTTGTTTTCTCAAAGTTGTTGACAACAGGTGTGGTTACAAACAAGAGATATTGACCTAGGGTGTGATTAATTAGTATTTTCAATATAGAAGTGGAGCTGTTCTTCCTGGACCAAAGATGGGAGAATTCAAGCCTATCATGTTAATGAAGTCTGTTGCTTCTCCCTTCCACTTTTGGAATGAAGTATATAGGCATGTGAAAAATAACCATGTACAAATGCAATATTCACTGAATTTCTCTTCCAATGTTGTTCTGTGTTTCTGTCTTTTATATCTCTCATATCTCTGTTCTTTTTGCTTAATAATTCTAATCCTTATGCCCCTACCCCGGAAAATGCAAATCCTGTCAAGTTGGACCACAACAATATGTATATGAGATATTCAAAGAATAACTCAAAAAATTTTTGAGTGTGAATTGGGATGTGATGCTTTAAAAATTTACAAAAAAGTGTTCATATACATAAATGTAAGTTTTTCACTTTCTTTAACCACATGAATCAAATAAAAAAGACCATGTTTGGAAAATTTTGATGTTTTGAATTTTTATGCTACGAAAGTAGGTATAAATCATCTCTTCTTACTACAGAAAAGTGTAAATAATTCAATTTTTTAAAATTTTCTTTCACTGTGTAGTGGTGGCTCATGCTGTAACCCCTATACTCAGGAGATACTGGTAGAACTCTGTGAGTTTGAGGCCAGCCTGATTACAGAGTGAGTTTCAGGAGAGGCACCAAAGCTACACAGAGATCCCTGTCTTAACAAAAAACAAAATCTTTCATAAAAGTGCAATTTTGCCACTTATAATATGACTAGGATAAACAAATTCAATCTAAAAAGTGAGATATATAGCATGTATTCCCAGTGATAATCTGAGTAATATGTATATAATTATGGTAAGATTAATAATATTCTTTTTTTTAAAGTAATACTTCTTTTCTTTTTTTTTAAAGATTTATTTATTATGTATACAACATTCTGCCTCCATGTATGCCCGCACGCCAGAGGAGAGCGCCAGATCTCAGTACAGATGGTTGTGAGCCACCATGTGGTTGCTGGGAATTGAACTCAGGACCTCTGGAAGAGCAGCCAGTGCTCTTAACCTCTGAGCCACCGCTCCAGCCCCTAATAATATTCTTATATCAAAATAGAAATAAAACTTACTTATGCATAGTAACTCCCAATTACTCATCTAATCCTGTTATTTCTCATACTCTTTAAATAATTTATGAGAAATATTTTCCTCTTTTTTTTTTTTTGGTTTTTCGAGACAGGGTTTCTCTGTGGCTTTGGAGCCTGTCCTGGAACTAGCTCTGTAGACCAGGCTGGTCTCGAACTCACAGAGATCTGCCTGCCTCTGCCTCCCGAGTGCTGGGATTAAAGGTGTGCGCCACCACCGCCCAGCCTCTATTTTTATTCAATTGAGTTTTTTTCTCCTAATCTTAGTGAGCTCAATAAATATAGCCTTTTGTCACATACACACACATATGCATATGTATGTATATAGTCATTTTTCATTTGTAACATGAGGGCTGCCTTTTTGTTGGGGTTCTGTCCCGCCCTTTTTTTATTTTCCATGTTTAAATGCCTTTTTAAACTATATTATTATTTATTTATTTATTTTTACTTAAAAATAAAATTTCCACCTCCTCCCATTTCCCTCCCCCTCCCCCCATCCCCTTCCTCCTCCCTCTAAAGTCCAAAGAGCAGTCAGGGTTCCCTGACCTCTTTTCTAATAATACCTGAGCTTTAGGTACAAGAGTTGTATTCTAAATTTATACACTTGGAATGAGATTCACAGCTCTGAGTTTGGATTGGCTGTCTTTTTTTTTTAACAGTCTCTATTTCATCAAAGAGAAGTTTTCTTGATACAGGGTCACAAATACATTTGTCCATAGAAAGATTGGAGGTCCAATATGCAAATAATAGACAGTCATGCAAATGTTAGACAGTCAGAGTAGTTTCACTTTCCTATATGGATTTTTATCATAAGACATTTATCATGCAATTTTTATCATATTCTACAAGACATGGAATATGCAGATTAATTGCATCAGTGATTAATTCTGAGTTACCACTTAATAGGGTCACATGAAGGAAAGAATAAAAGAACTACCCCTTTGGGGCCCATTTCCTCTGTCTTATCTGCCTGACTGAAGGAGGTTTCATTGGAAATACGTCCTATATCTGTGTCTATACCTGTTTGTGACTGTGTGTGTCTCTGCCTGTCTGCCTATTATTGTCTTTTCTCTAACAAAGAGTTTTCCTGTCTTTACTGATCCACATAGAATACATTTTATGGAAATGAATGAGGGATGATTTACAGAATTCTTTCACAACAGATTATGTCATTGACTGCAACTGATCCCACTAACCTAGATAACAGAGTTTTACAAACATCATTTTTATCAAATCAATATCCAAATGTTATGTTTAACACTTATGATGCAAAATTATAGAAGATTACTTTCAACCTCTTTATTCAATGATTTCAGCAAATGATAGACATGCATTGTTCTGGGTCAGGGACATGAAAGACTACATAATTTAAGATAATGGCTATGCATTAGCTTAGGTTGCAAAATTTTGTCACAGGGAAATTTTAAGGCCAGTAATGTCAGCTGTTACATTTTAATATTAAAAGCAAATAAGAGGAATGGGTTGAGTATATAGTAGGATAGCAGTCTTAAGTCTTAAGTAACCTTAAGGTGAATTATGAACTATGGCTGTGAGATTCATCAAAAGTTCCAATCTTTTAGAATATAAGAGATTTTTAATGACAGTGTTTACCAGAGGTTAGGTTTGTAGTGGAGAGTGAGCAAGTGAAATATTTATTATAAGTATCAAGTTACAGATACAAATAAGACACATTTCTGTTATGTTATTATTAGTAGCATAACTAGATAAAACTGCATTCTGCCAATTTCAATACCTATGAGAAAGATATTGCAATTTTGGCCTTAAAAATGATGAAATTTTAGGTAAAAAACACCTGTATCTTAGTAAAATATAACATAATATGTATATATTTAAAAATTACATTACTATAGTAATGATATTCAAATTTTTTGATTTGGATCACACTACTATAAATTTGATTGAAATAATATCACATGCTTATTCAGGAATCTCTGCTTATAAGGAAATCCTAGTATGCTTTAAACTACACATTTTTTGATAGAAAAGGATTAGCCCAGCTGAGAGAAGTAGGATAACTCACTCAGCTAACAGAATGTTCTAACACGATTGTGTGTGTTCATATTATCAGGATCCACTTGTAAAGTCAGATGTAACATTACACAACTATAATCTGAATATGAAGGAAGTAGTGACAGGCAGATTTCTGCAATCACCTATCCAGACAACCTAGCTAATAGTTTAGCTGCAGGTTTAGTGATAGACCTACTCTCCAAACAATAAATTAGAGAGAAAGTAAATACTCAAGACCCAACTGGATATCCACACACAAATGGATGCCTGTGCAAATGTATATGCACACAAACATGCCTGAGCACAAGCAAATACACACAGATATATAACACACACGTAGAAATAAAATAATAAATGATGAATAAAATATTTTCTTAAATGGTTTACCACTGAAAAATATATTCCTGATAAGATTATCTTAAAAGACTTACTTAAATTAAGAGTATTATATACAAATCAGATTTTGAAGACATTTTAAAATATTTTAGTCAGAACATTTCTTCTGGATTTCAGGACATAACTTGGGCATCCATAGTTTCATGAGCCTGTGGAGTGCCCTGTATGAAAAAATCACTATCTTACTTATTATGAAAGGAAAAGTTTGATCACACAATATAGAGAATAAATTAAAGAATGATCAAATGTCATAAACATGTAAAAATGACAGTTCAGAAAGAAAATATCTGAGAGGCATTCAACACTGCATTTATTGAGGCAATTGCATTTTTATTCTTTTTATTTTAATTAGTACATTTTATTAATTTATATTAAAGTTGCTATTTGAAGCACTCTCAAGTAGAATTATTACAGATTCTAAAACACTGATCTCTTCCTCATCTTCAATACTATCTCGCCAATCAATTTAAAAAATAAGGCACAAAATACATTTGTATTGCTTTTAAAACTTGTAGATAAAATCTAAACGTCACAACTTCATATAAAAGGCCAGTGATGATGGGTTGTGGTTTTCTGATGCTAATCTGACAGACTAATGACTGTTAGTTTACGTCTCTTCCTGACCTTGTTTCTCTCTCTCCCATGTCTTCTCCTCCTCTAACAACTTTTCATAATTCTTTCACCTTTTTGCCCAGAGGAAAATAATGTGACATTTTAAAATATCAAGTAATATATGTTATAGTTTTGCTAAACATCTCTTACCAGTTTGAAGCAAGAGATTTATAATTCAGATTTTCATCAGAAAGGGGGAAAATCAACACCATATGTTGTACTGAACTCTATGCAGCTGCTGCTACAACAGTTTAATATCATGTGAATAGGAAGGCATTCATTTTTTGTACGACATACAGGATTATGGCTTCTCTTAAATGTGATTTTTAGAAAAAATATTAAGATTAAAATATAAGACAGTCTAGTGAAATGAAATAACTTAGAATTTTTCAAGTCCATATTTAGAAAAGAGAGTTCTTTCTGAATCATTGGCTAAACGAGTATCTATAACTGAAATTAAAATAGCCAACTACTCTTGAAACTATACTAGAAAAGGAAATTCAGAGAAGAATGTTCTCTATTAATGCATCTCCTCTAGAAATCTCAACTTTATTGCAATGTGATGTTTGCCTAAATATCAATCTACTTGGCATTTTTATTACAATTCTGCAAATGGAAAGAGAGCAAATGAACCATTTGAGGCTTTTATATTCTTGGTATAATCATGTTTCTTTTTTCATTCAATGATAGTCAATTTTTTTTATGCTCTCTAGCATAAACCATTCTTGAGCATTAATGATCAGCTAGGCTAAGAGCCCGAGATTGTACCCAGTGCTCATTTATATTACAATGTACACAATGTCACGACAAGCTATTTATAAGCCTTAGTTGAGAAGTTAGACAATAATACCCTATTGTAAAACCTTGAATATTTTATACACTGTTTATGGGCCAACCACATATGTGAAATAAATACAACCATCACAATTTATCTTTAGTTATTGGATTTAAAATAAGAGTCTTAGTAGAGGAAGAAAAAATCTTTTGCAACCACTATAAAACAAGAGAGTAATTTTGCTTTTAAATGTGATTCTTCACAGAAAAATTGCATGCTTTTAGTCAATTCAAAAGATGTCCTTCATGATGATGAGTAATTGTCTGAGATTTTTCATATATACACAAAATAGCAGTGTTATAATAAGAACAATCAAAGAACTCTATTTGTGACAGAATTGATACCGGAGGCTATTTTACTTTTAGTTAAGAATTATAAGTATCTTACATATATGAATAAAAAAATCAGTCACAGCATATTCTCAAAATGTTATAAAATGTAGTGCAACAAAATATATTAGTGCAGCAAAAGAAGTATTTTATGGACAGAGATGCTTTTTCAAAAGGAAGTTTACAAAAAATTATTTACAAAAACTTTCAAACAGACATATCACATTATTAAACTATATAACACAGACCATATGGACATTTTAAAGTGCATAGCATAAATCTTTGCTAAAACTCAGTAATTATGATTTACCATTCAAAATAATTTGAATACAAGTTAACTCATTAGTTTCAAAGATACTACTTGTGATTCAGGAACACACATGTACTTCAGTAAAAAATAATAATTTTCTAAAGGACATAGAACTCTTGAAAAAAATTTCAAAAGCATTGTGGAAAGAAATGACGTTATTATTAGTTGTCAATGGCCAGAATGATTTACAAATTCAGTGCAGTCATCACAAAATTTATTTTATTTCCTCATTCAATTATTGTCAAGGTGATGCCTGAATTTCTCTGATATACTAGAAACTGTAAATAGAGGTCTCTTTCCCCTCCTCTAGTTCTGGAATAACCAATCTGAAGCTTAATATTAAATAAAAATGTTTGGCTGAAGTCTCAGTATTATTATTAGCTAGGTATTACATTTAAATTAATCCATTTCTATTCACCTGTATCACCTGTGACCCATTGCTTACCGGTACTGCTCTGGAATGTTGTTCTTTGGACAGCTGAATGGCAGATCTTTAGACTCTGCCTTCTTTTTCCTATCTTACGTTGTCCTTCCCGACTAGTTATATTCTTCTCTGCCATAGGCCAAAGCAGCTTTATTTATCAACCGAAAAAAAAACACATATTCTCAAATTACAGAACATAATACATCAAAAAACACAGTAGAGTCAAGCATTTTTAAAATAATAAATATTTTAATTACTGACATTGTAAAATTTCAAAATTAACCCAGAACAGTCATCTTACACTATGATATGCTGGTCTACAAATACAACACTAAAATAGAATTGAGTCTAAAAATCAATGTTAGCAAATATCTGTTCATTTATAGCAAGTTTGTCCTTATAATTCTATAGGGATTAATAGAATTTTCTACAAAATTAATAAAAACTAGGTATTCTCACAGTCCATTGTAGATGTTCTATTTATCTGCATATACATTAAAACTAACTCATAATTTTTATTTGCCTAAATTGAGATATGAGGAATGTAATATAAAAAAGTCTACAGGATAGAGTAATTATGGCTTTGGATTAAGCAATAATTATTTCTAGACTTGCAGAAATAATAATAATACAGAAATAATGTTTGTTGTCATAAAATATTTAGTATTATTATTTTTGTTGTTATTTTTATTTTTTAAAATTTTATTGATTTTTTATTGAGCTCTACATTTTTCTCTGTTCCCCTCCCTGCCTCTCCCCTCCCCCTTCAACCCAAGGTCCCCATGTTCCCAATTTACTCAGGATATCTTGTCTTTTTCTACTACCCATGCAGATTAGACCTATGTATGTCTCTCTTAGGGTCCTCGTTACCATCTAGGTTCTCTGGGCTTGTGATTTGTAAGCTGGTTTTCTTTGCTTTATATTTAAAAACCACTTATAATTGAATACATGTGACAATTGTCTTTCTGGGTCTGGATTATCTCACTCAGAATGATGCTTTCTACCTTCATCCATTTGCCTGCCAAACTCAAGATGTCGTTATTTTTTTCTGCTGTGTAGTACTCCAGTGTGAAAATATACCACATTTTCCTCATCCATTCTTCCATCGAGGGGCATTTAGGTTGTTTCCAGGTTCTGGCTATGACAAACAATGCTTCTATAAACATAGTTGGCCACAAGTCCTTGTGGCACGATTGGGCATCCTTTGGATATATACACAAAAGTGGTATTACTGGGTATTCAGAAAATATATAGGAAAAATTACACGTTAAATGAAGAAAATTACCTTCTTATTTTCAAATATTTACTGATTTTGTTCACACTAAAACAGCAATGTCATTGTTCACAAATTAAATTTTATATAAATAGTTATATTTACATAAATCTATGAATTTTTATTCGTGTGACCATTTAGTTTCAGCAGATATTTTAATCATAAAATTTTGACATATCTATGTAAATCCAAATAAATTAGTTATTAGTGTTTGAGTAAAAAGATTTTATACACTTCATTATGAACTCTGCTTCTAAGATCAAAAGTTCCTTATATGTCTTCTAACATTATCAAATTAGTAAATATTTCATGCCTTAAATTTGAGCTGAATTAAAATATATTAACCTCCCAAAACAATGTGCTGGAAGGGGGGGCAAGAAGCCTTAGGTCACTAAGCACATTCCTTTAAATAAGACTTTGAACATTATTATCTTCTTTGTTCTTTGTGCTTCCTGCCTAATGGCATAAGCAGCTGATAAATTAATTGCTGCACAAATTTTAACCATTGATTTACAATAGTAGGCAATTATGTGGTGGAATGGCACTACTGATTGTGTCAATATGAATTAAACTTTATTTAAGTTTACAGATATCTCATGTAATTGTTCTGGAGTTAGATAAGCTGATTTAAACTTCAAGAGCATGGGTGTAAGCTCCAGGAGTCACTGTTTCAAAAACCTTGTAATTCAAAATATTTCTTTTTTATTTTTCACATGTGTTTCATGTTGTAATTTCAGTGATACATATGACAATGAGATCAATGCACGGGAACCCAAGAAGAAGTATGAAAAACAAATACCGAGTATTTTTGAGAAAGCAGAAATTCATAAGATAGGCAAAAACCAAACACTCTAATATTCTATAGGAAGAAACTTCAGCATTCAGATTCCTACCATAAAGTGGGAGAGAATTTAAAATGAGCAATATTGAGAAAGATAGCAAAAATGTCCAGGAAGTATATCCAGTTTTACATTGTGTGAAAAGACCAGGCTAAGAGTCATTTGATTGCTGAGTGATGCTGGCACATGCCTTTATTCCCAGCATGTATGAGGCAAAGGCAAGTGGATCTCTTTGAGACCAGCCTGTGCTACAGTGCAGGTTCCATGACAGGCTTCAGAGCTACACAGAGAAATCCTGTCTCGAGAAACCAAAAACCAAAACAGAACAAGACAAAAAGTCATTTACTGGAATTTCAAAGTTTAAATTGCATATCAATATAATAATACACTGCATTTATGTCAGACTTTACTACACAGTTCAGGCTGGCATCTCAATTTTGATATTAATACCTTAGCTGCTCTAGTGATTATAGTACAGATGTATAAATTGGAACACACTGGCTAAAACATTCAGTTTTGTTATATTCACATTTTGTTAAAAGGACCAGAAAAATCTAAGACATTTGCCAAAGACTCTGCCATTCCCATGGAGTGTAGACAGGCCAAAACACTCGATTCTTTAACATAGATATCAATAAGAAAAAAAGATATCATTTGTGGATAGAAAAAAATCTTAGAGAATTTGAGAGATACCAAAAAGTGCATCACTGCAACAAAATGATTGTAGTGGAATTAAAATGAAGGAAAAAAGAACAGACATAATACCTTAAAACAGTCAATAATGAATAATAGTCACCCAACAATTAACATGAAGCAGAGATTTATATTACAATTAGCAAAGATGGAAGAACAGAGACATCTAAGCCCTTTGACACCACATATAGGGCTGCTGGTTCTGACATTTTACCATAGAAACAAGAAGCAACTAAGACAAAATTTGGTACAAGAAAGTAGACTGTTGATACAAACAATATGAACGTGGTTTATTGTTGTTTTCTTTTGTTGAAATGTGGTAGACTTTGGAACTTTGGACTGGAAAAAAAGTAGTTAAATACTGTCAACAGAGATTAAAAAGCTGTTCTGGTAGGAAACTGGAAGAGAGTAGTGCTGAGAGCCATGCAGAATGTAGAGACCTTGCTCGCGTGGTTTCAGAAAACAATAGTAGCAACTGGTCTAAAAGTCGTTCCTGTGGTATCTTGCAAAGTATCAAGCTGCTTTCTCTCTCCATGTCCTGTCATCTTGCCTGAGCCTAAAAGTTAATTAAGTAATTTATTTGACAGAGAAAATTTCAAAACTGCATTATGTTGAGTTGTGGATTGGTTATTAGGTAGATAGACAATGTTGAATAGAAAGTTGGGCAGAAGAAAAAATGTACAGGGGAGCATAAGGAGCACAGGGAAGAGTAATTTTAGAGGCAAGGCATGCTATCAAAAAGAGGCTGTAACTGATAAGATTAGTGCCATCAAAGAGAGTCCTGCTCTGTACTGAAACAAAAGAAGAATGTTTTCAGGACAACACTCCACCTACCTAGGCTCCCAATTTGTAGAAGACAGATTAAGGTGTTTCCTGTTTCTAGAAAGAAGACAAATAAAGGCAAGTCTGCTACTGAAATTCAAGGGAGCCAGGGTTCTTCCCAAGCTATCAGATGAACTTGACAGTAATTGGCCATGTGATCTTAGAAACATGGAAAACAAAAGAGCTAAGGAGTTATAGGTTCTTTCTATGTCATTTCAGAGAGAACACTGAAACCAGGCTGTAGAGGGAGCTGCGGGCTGCGTTCCTGCAGCACGGCTCCCAGCCGCATGGCTAGCTTATGCCCCAAAATAACAAAATACAAACTGTATTCATATAAACACTGCTTGGCCCATTTCTATTAATTTGTGTAGCACCATGAGGTGGTGACTTACCAGGGAGATTCTAGCCTATGTCTATCTTGGGTAGGAGCTTCATTGCATCTGCCCTGGAAAGGAGCCCAGTGGAATGGCTTCTGAGCTCACTTCCTCATCCTCCCAGCATTGTGTTCTGTTTACTCCACCCACCTATGTTCTAACCTATCAGGCCAAGCAGTTTCTTTATTAATTAACCAATGACCTTCCTCCATCACCAGGCAGTATGTGGCAATAGAATCCCTGCATGAAAGTCTCAGAGGTCATTGCGTGAAGCTGGAAAAGTGAAGCCAAGAGTTTGGAGACATTAAGTATGGGAAATCTATCTACCAAGGAAAGTTTGATACAGGGAATGGGCCAGCACAAAAGATAGTTGTTGTGACTCTAGAATTAGAGGGGTGGGACCACTTAAGCCCTCTGATGCCAGACATGGAGCTAAAGACATTCAGTGTTTTATTATAGCAACTGAAAAGACATTAACTCACTATTATAATTCAGCTGGATAAGGCCATCAGATGCTTTCTTTCTCCGAGGTACCTAATTAGCATCTTCTATCACTGTGAGGGCAAGCATGAAAAAGGAAATGTACCCCTTGGTTGTATCTTTTTATTATACAACTAAAGGGTAATATCTTTCAGCATAAGTCTTCTAGTCCTGGTGGTCAACCAAAAAAAAAATGGTAAAATATGTTTTCTGACCTCTAATCTAAACCAAACACACAAAATAAGAGATTCAAAGTTGTGGCCCACATATGAGGGAGACTATGGAATATTTTTCTGTGCCTTTGTTATATATTGAGAATTGTATGCATGTGTTTTACATTTTAACTTTCACTTCATTGACGCATGGACATCTAGGGTGATTACATTTCCTATCTATTGTGACCAGAGCTGTAATAATATGGATAAGCAAGCACTTCTGTGGTAGAGTCCTTGGGATCTAAGAATAGAATAGTTTGGTCATATGGTAGTTCTCTCTCTTTCCTTCTTTCTTTCTCCCTTCCTTCCTCCCTCTCTTTAGTGTGTATGTTTAATGGCAGCTTTGAAAGCCTTAGTGTAGATGTGGAGCTAGAGCACTCATGAGTCTTAAGAGTTCTAACCACTGAAGACAGAGTTGAAGTCAGAAAAGGTGAGCTATTGAAGGAAGCATTGATGGAAATAATGGAATTCTGACATTGAAATTTTATTTCATAAACACTTTATGAAGAAAAGAAGTAAAAACGGAATAGCTCCCTACACCATAGAAACTTGCTTACTAGTGAGAAACCTATGTTCTGCCCCTAGAGTCCGCAGTAAAAACAATAAATGACATGAACACTTTTACTACATGCCTGCCATCTGTTATTAATTGCACTGACTGAGTGACTGACTATTTCTGCAGCTGCCATAAAGTGAACTGAATCTCAGGAATATAAATATATAGCATGCATGGAGTCTACAGTAAAGCTGAGGATTAAATGGAGTACATAGAAAGACATCAGTTTTAAAATGCACTTTAACTTCTTTGGTTTTTGAAATATTTTTCATACTTGCAGAATCCTTTCAATTACATTTATAACAGAAGAGAACAAAGCCAGGTCAATATAATAAAAACTTATAGAAATAAGAAATTTGTATTTCATAAAATCGTGGAAGATGATAAGTACTTCTGACATAATGTTCAAATGTCTTTCATTTAATACTTTTAATAAGGAACAATATCAACAAGTTTTAAAATCAAAATTCAGTGGTGCCATTTCTTAAGAAATACTTACTTGTCTTTGGGTATATATTATGACTTATGATTTTGGGTTTTTATGGGATTTCTATATATGTGAATCTCATAAATATGGCTTGTTATTTTTCTTGGGATTTTCTTTGTTTCTTTGGGTTTTTATTGTATTTTTGATGTGTTTCTTATTGTTTTATATTCTCTTATTTTATATCATTATCATTTAGATGCCTATATGTTTTCTAAGCAGAGACAGAAAGGGTGTGGATTTGTATGAAAGGGGGTTAGGGAAGATCTAAGAGAATTTGAGGAAGAGGTAACAATAATCAAAATACACTCTATAAAAAAAATCTATGTTTTAAAATGAAAATTAAGAAAAATTCAATGAACAACGAGGACACTAAGAGAGACGTACATAGGTCTAATCTACATGGGAAGTAGAAAAAGACAGGATCTTCTGAGTAAATTGAAAGCATGGGGACCTTGGAGGAGGGTTGAAGGGGAGGGGAGAGGCAGGGACAGGAACAGAGAAAATTGTAGAGCTCAATAAAAATCAATGAAAAAAAAACAAAGAACAAAAAACTCTTAACTATAATTGTAGGTAACTTGGGTTATGAAACAAAGCCATTTGAAAATTTGTCTATTAAGTCACATAAAAATAAGGAAGATAATGCATTTGATCAAGTTGCTTTTTCTGAAAGAAATACAGGAGCAACTTGTCTAAATATTAGTGAAAAACACATTTTTAGTACAGGGAAAATTTGAAAACATTTTCCAGAGTATGTTTGGAAATTGTCCCTGCCATTATTTTAAATGGGCTAATAAGAAAATGTTGAAATAATTTACATAATGGACGAATGTAAATTCATTCAGGTTGTAGAGAGAAGTTCCCTGCTGCCTTAGTGATATTCAGCTTCCCTGCTGCTCCACAAACCCATACAAACTACAAACAGAAAAAGAAAATCTTTGTGCAGTTGTGACTTTGAAGCAAAGAAACTGCAGTGCGATGTTCCATTGCTTCCTTCACCCCTGAAATCTCAGCTCATGTATTATCCTTGCTACAGTTATTCGAACATAAAATCATCGGCTTGAAAGACAAACTGTATAGAATGGCCTATATGAGAATCCAGTTTAACTGCTAACTTTAAAGAATCTGAGATAAAGGAAATTACATTTTATTGTAGTTGCTCATGATTGTTTGTTCAATGAGTTGTCACAGAATCCAATTTCCACATTAGCCATTTTCCCTGTAAAGAATTGATTCTCTGGTTGTTTCATTTACGGTGAAGTGATAGTTCTGTAGTCTTCTTGACTTATTATGAAAAGTGTTTATTAAATCACCAGCCTTACAGGGGATAAAACTTGTCTGTTTACATAATACCACTTGCTCGGTTTTAATCAGCCTTAAGTGCATGACTTTGAAATGAATTAACAATAGGAGAAATATATTCCAAGTGATATTACTTTCATGACAGTATTATTTCTCATATAAATAAAATGGAAAATAATTTTGCTTAATAAAATGTTGGCTGTAAACATAAAAATAAATGCAAATGCAACATTCATAAACCAAAGAAATAGTTTTCTTGAAACTTTTTTTAACTCTATTACAAATCAGTGAAAAATACTCTCTATATTCTATGAATTCAGATTATAGTAGTATGCTTGCTATGAGGATACTTCTGCCAATTCTAGCTATCTCTTGTAGCGTTCATGTACAGGAAGGAAGTTAGTGCTTAGGTCAATGAATTGATTCAGTCACTAAAATAACTTTCTGTACAAATCTAATGGTATGAATTTGGTTATCCAAAACCCATGTAAGGTAGGAGATAATCAACTTGACAAAGCATCCTCTGAATTTCACATGTATTTGTGTCATGTGTGTTCCCAAAATCATACATAAACATGCAATTACACAATAGCAGTAAGACAAAAGAGGAAAGATTATATCTACCTAAACTATTGCAAGTTCTGTTAATGAACAACTATGAAACAGATATTGAATTGCATGTATAGGAAAAATAAAATGGCAATATCAGAAAAAAACAGATAAAAATACGTTGGTATGATAGTATATGAATATTAAAGATAATCATAGTATATGTTAATACAACTCCCACTACTATCAAGTATACGTGTATTGTAAATGTTAAAAAAGTATTCTAGTTTAAAAATGAAATATACATCCCAATCTAGATCATCAAAATAGTTTTATTGTCACATCCACTCATATCCTATCATACATGTGTAATAAATATGTGTGTGCGTATTTGTGTGTGTATTCTTTTTTCATGAAAACTTGAATTTGTTTCAATAAGTAATTCCTAGATTAAAATTTGAGCACCATAGTTAGCCCAGAAATGTACATAAAACAGCATATATGTGTATATACTTATATGCATAGAATAGCCATTAGTATAAAATAAGTTTATGAATTTGAAGGAGAAAATGGAGAAGAAAATAGAATTATCTAAAGTGAGGAAAAGGAAAGAAAAAATGTTGAAATTAAATTATAATCTCAAATCAATTTTGAGAATCATCTTCATTCATTTGATCTAATAAGGAAAAGTTTTGAACAAGAGAAGCCTATCTCTCACAGCATCTTTTTCAGCAACAGATGACACTTTTCTGTAAGAACATCACTCTCAGGGAGTACTGGCTATTCTAGTGACCTAAGACTTCTACTGTACACAACCTCCAAAAAGTATTATATTATCACTCCATTGGGAACAAATTTCTAGCTTCCTAATGAATGTTAAGTGAAACAGAGAATAAATAGTCTAGTGATAGATTATTGGGCATTGTCGTGTTCCATCCTTGCCCTTTTATTACAATGTATTCCTCTTCTCCCTTTATGATTACCTACTAATAAATTATTCATAAAATGGATAAGTACAAAATGTCTCATTCAATGGAAAGCTATATCATTTTTCTTATTTCAGTTCTAAAAATTTATTGGTTTTATGATGACAACAAGGACAATAAAACATAACAAAACAAAAATAACAATCTCACGTCTATGCTAAGTTCTAGAATATTCTTCTTTATGTATTTCAATGCAGATATTATTTTCCATGGCCAAGTGTGTGGGAAACACAGACACTTAACAAATTTGGATCAGTTGTGTGACATGCTCCAAGTTGCAGAACAGTTTTCATGGCAGATGGGTATGTTTTTGCAAAGATATACTTGGTTCCACAGCTTTTCAGCATATTAAATGGGCAAGAATAATGCATGCCAATGAGATGCATGTTACATCCTGTATCTTAAGAAATCCAGAAGGTGATACAATGTGTTTTACTGGTAGGTCAACCACATGAAACAACTTCTCTTGATCTTCAAAAAATTAACAAATGTACCTGGGCTTCAAATTTTACAGGGTTCAATTTTCAAGCTCCAAATAAATGTTTTTTCCTAGGAACCAGTGTAGCTGGTAATTCATTATCACTTGAAGCAAAGTCAATGCATCATATATGCAAAACAAAAAATGAAATTATTTTGAAATAAAAAGAATTGCATGTCTTTGTAGATTGGACTATGTCACCAATGAACATGTAGTACAATCCTGTAGAAAAACCATTATTCTTGGCTATGTTTGATAAACCAGGACTAGTTTGTATTTTCCTAGTTTAGGAATATAAGGAATATGTTGCAGCTATATGGCTGTCTTTCAACTGCCAGGAGCTGTAATTAGGTAAACCAGTAATAAAAATCACATCTGGATCTTCAGTTGCAATAGGAGTCACTATGCAGTTTTATATTTAATAATCTAGGTTTATAATCAGCATTCACATCTATTTGCTGCACAAGTGAAACAGGTGAATTGAATGAGCTGTGATGATGACATTAATCATTGAAAAACTTACAGGGATTTGATGTTGTTGGATTCAATAATTTGCATGTAAAAGAAAGCTTGGATGTTTCTACTCAGCTTTCAAAATGTTAAGAGCTTCGTTTCATTGATCTGTGATCCAGTGATCATGTGAAGACTCAGATACATTTGTAAATATATATGATTTGATATTATATCATAAAACTCAGAAAATAATTGTAAAATTTAAATCTGCTATGACATGTCCATAATAGTTTTATTGTGCCCTCCCAGAATAAGTAAATATTGAAAGCCAGTGACCAGTATCTTCAAAATGCCAAAGTAGTTACTACTTTATTGTAAGAAAACTGAGAGGTATATCTATAATAGCTATTATAGTTTATGCAACTAAGTCTTCTTCGTAGACACAGATTCATCTTTAAGAGCAACTCAGATTAATTAGTTGAATAATGGTTATGATGCTATGTTCATTTGAAATATTATGTATTTATTAGGTTTATATTGGTTTACTTACACAAATTGGATAGTGGATCATAGACTGACCATCAAATTTGAATAGAGGCTATGATTAGCTACTTTTAAATAGCAAAGTTTTTGCAGTATTGAATAATTTGATAACTGATTATTTTTGGTCCCCATCTCTAACTCTTACTATTAATACAACACTTGCTATCAAATTATATAAGCTGTTATCTTCCATATTGAGGTCTTGTAACTGTAAAAAATTTCTGGAAGCTCAGTTCTGACACAGTAGGTTGTACTTAAATTATTGCCTATTGGAATAAATAACCAAGAGTTCACTAGGGACTTATAAGAGTAGACTCCATGAAAAGCATACTGTCTACACATAGTGAAGGGAGTGTTTTCCAGATTTACCTGTTTGTACATTAACAGGTAAACAATGAGGTGTATCACGAATGATTCCAATCTCTTTAATTTAGGTTCTGTTCTTCAAAATATGAAAAGTTGTCTGATCATTTATTTAATGGTGGTCATTCAACTGTATAGTTAACAATAAACCAAATTATGAAATTCTTATCATTAAATTTGGAAAAAAATGAATCTAGAATGTTTACTTAGTGTGTCATTCCTGGAGAACATATATCAAATTGGTATTGTTCAAACTTGACCCGTAATAGGTAAAATGATATCAGCCTTGTTACAGAGATATTTTGTATGCTTCGCATTCTGTGTATTACCTTTTGAGTCTTCTTGCAGCTTGAATGTAATTGTAAAGATGGAGGCAATAAGAGCTGTTGAGGCCAGGATATGAGGAGAACTAGCTGCTTTTGCAATGCATTTATTTTCTTATAAAATTTCCAAAATGCATCTTTCTTAATATGTATTGTGAAGACACACCATGACAACAGCAAATCTTTTATAAAAGAAATCATTTAATTGAGGTTGACTTGTGTGTTTAGTCCATTATCATCGTGAATTCGAGCATTGCTGCACACAGACAGACATGGTACTGAGGAAGAAGCTAAGAGTTCTACATATGGATAAAGATATGGCCAGGGATAAAGAAAGTGACACTTGGCCTGGCTTGAGCTTCAGAAATGTAAGAGTCCACCCCCAGAAACAAAAAGGTCACACTTACCCCAACAAGACCATACCCCCTATTGTTGCCCTCTTTATGAGCCTATGGGGACCATTTTCATTCAAACCACCATAGTATCCATTCTCAGTTTATGAACTTCGTTTTCATAAACAAACGTTACTCGAGTCACAGGAAAATTTTAAAGTTAGGTATTCAGTCTTAGTGGAGAATCATCACATTCAAACTTAAAATGTGAATATGATTTACAAAGTGTCTTTCCTGCAGAAAAGATCTTTTTTTAATGCTGCTAGTAGAATGTACATAAAAAGGACTCAAAAATGGATGTCCTGAGATCTTCATTTTAATTCTTCACAATTCCATTTTCCTTTTAAAACCCCTTTTAGAAACAATGTAAAATGGACTTGCAAATACAAAATTAATGTGTCTGCTGCATAATTTTATCTTACAATATTCTTGCAAAATGTTTCATTTGGCCCTGCTAACCTGCAATTATATAGAGAAGAATTCGAGAAAAAATGGTTTCGGCCTCATTGACACAGTAGAATTTCAATACCCAGTGGTTTAAAGAGAATTTGTGCATTTTGGGTAAGAAAAGGTGTAGGATAGTAGTAACAGCAATTGTTTCAATTTTCAGTTTCTTTTATTCATTTTTTAAATGCTGCATATTTCTAGAGGTTTTAATCTACATTTTATAAAGTGTATTTTTTAAGACTATTTTTAAGCAAGGAAACACTTTAAAATTTCTTAAAAGGTCGTTATATATTCCTGAAAATTGGAACATTTTCATAGTGAAAAAGGATCTATTTAAGCTCAACAATGTATGGAGCACCTTAACTTTCTAAGGAAAACTTAAAATATCCCTAGATGTTAATAATGTCAAGGTTGAAAAAAATCTCATCTAAACTATAGTATATTTCAATATAATTTGAAGAGTACTTTTTGGTGTTACCAGAAAATCTCTATTAATTTCATATTTCATTGTCCTTTTGGGAGGTTACATTTATATATTTTAATTCAGCTCAAATTTAAGGCATGAAATATTTACTAATTTGATAATGTTAGAAGACATATAAGGAACTTTTGATCTTAGAAGCAGAGTTCATAATGAAGTGTATAAAATCTTTTTACTCAAACACTAATAACTAATTTAATTGGATTTAAATAGATATGTCAAAATTTTATGATTAAAATATTTGCTGAAACTGAATGGTCACACAAATAAAAATTCATAGATTTATGTAAATATAACTATTTATATAAAATTTAATTTGTGAACAATGACATTGCTGTTTTAGTGTGAACAAAATCAGTAAATACTTGAAAATAAGAAGGTAATTTTCTTCATT
Source organism: Neodon shergylaensis (assembly GCA_025134845.1). Taxonomy (NCBI): domain Eukaryota; kingdom Metazoa; phylum Chordata; class Mammalia; order Rodentia; family Cricetidae; genus Neodon; species Neodon shergylaensis. The sequence goes on from JABTXL010006268.1 coordinate 16,155,718, forward strand.
TAATGTGTAATTTTTCCTATACATTTTCTGATATGATAACAATTTTATCTGCATTGTGATAAAGAAAAAGGATATATATATATATATATATATGTAATTCTTAAATGATATGAATGAAAAAATCCGAACTTTAGTATCAGAAAGAGAATTGTAAAAGAGAATGGACATATGTTTCTATTGTTATAATTTAGTTGCATGAAACATACATAGATTAGACATTTACTTTTTAGACAGCATAGAATCATTTTTGTAACTAAATTTGTGAAAATATACCATCTTGCTTGTATTGATTAGTTTTGAATAACTTGCATTTAGATTCATTAAATGTCATTTTCTGGGGTATATACACCAACAGACAAGACCTGCTGAGGAAATTAGGGAAGAGAAAGAGGGAGAATGGGATGGAGAAGGAGAACATGAGGGAATGAGACGTTCAAGAAGAGGGAAGGACAGTGAGGGAGAGTGAGAATAGAGATATCTTGTTTGAAGCAGCCATTCAAGGGTTATTGAGAACCATAGCACTAGGGAAATTCTTAGGAATCCTCAAGAATGACCCCCAGCTAAGACTCTATGCAATGGTGGAGAGGATGCCTAAACTGGCCTCTCTCCATGATCAGATGATGACTATCATAATTGTCATCATAGACATTTCCTTTCATTTCTTATTAAAAAGTCATTCCCAATCTAAGCATTGGGAACCAGAGTATTCAGTGGTTATCACAGTTTTGTTTTTGTTCTTTTTGCATTGCTTTTAATTGTGCTTTTGTTGCTACTGCTGCTTTTATACAAGGTATAAAAAAAATGAAACACCAAGCAAATGTGAAACAACATTCCTGGCTTCTGCTAGATACTGACAGAATAGTAGAAACATGAAAAATTATTTTATATTAATGGTAACCTTTATAAATAAAAGTAGCATATATTAGTAAGTGAATTTATAAGCTGCAATTTTTATAATGTAAACAAATGTTATATTTTGCACGTAATTGTATAAAAGTACACCTTTACATGACTTACATCTGCTGGATGTGTCTCACATAGCATCAACACACATAGCATTATGCATTAGTTGTCTACTGTGCCAATCGGCAACACTGTGTTACTTGGGAAAAGGGAATTTCAGTTTCATTGTATTTGCTTAGAATCACCTCCTGTATACAGTCTCTGGCTGTCGTGTTTACTTTCTATGTATTTAATGTTTATGACTGAAAGTAATTTTGACGAAAGTGTTTCTGTATTGATTTTGTATTCAGGAAAAATCATAGAGCTAATATGCAAGAAATGGTATATCAATAGAAAGTGTCTTTCATTTTCTTGTTTTCATATTTCTCCAGGTCTATTGGGAAATTATTTTAAATATTAAAAAATTACTTCATACTTAGGAAATAAAATTTGGAAAATTTGGCATATATTACATTTAGTTTAGTTTAGTTTAGTTATTGTTGTGTGGAGCAGAGTTTTCTAATTCTTTGTTATTATGAATAAAGCTGCTATGAACATTTGTGTGCCAGCTCTTATGAGTACATGAATCCACATCTCTTGATATAATACCTAGAAGGAGAACTGTTAGTCCATATGGTAACTATTTGTTTCTCTTTGCAAGAAAATGTCAAACTGTTTTTCAACATGACTATGACATTTTGGATGTAATATATAACCAGCCTTAGTGGTCTAAATTCCATTAAGCAAATGATATTGTCATGCTTTTAAATTTTAATTCTAAACAATCTAGTAGCTTTTAAATGATATGTTACATTAATTAACATTTTTGAGGTGATTAGTAATTTTGAAAGACACTCTTTCCATAAAGTTATTTTATTTTGTTACAAAAGTTTTGTGTAAATTAATTATCTGTGAATTTTTAATGAGTGATAATAATCTTTATATTATAAAAATGAATGTTAATTTTGGAGACTTTTCCATTGCCCCTTTCATATATAATGTGTTTTCATCTCTAAAATTTACGTGTTTTCCAAATTATACTTGCTTCAATCACTTCTCTTTTTTGGATGTTAACACTCCTCTTGGAGAATTGTGATAAATAAATAGCTAATGGGGGAATATTGGTACTTCAATTATGAGTTCACAGTACTTGTTATTACTTGAAAAAGACTAGGCTGGAATTCCTATGATTCTTGGTTCTCTGTGTTGTGTCCAGTTGTCATTTTCTGGGCTGGTTTCCATTTGCTGTAAACAGAGGATACTTTGAAGAGGTAGTTGTACTTTACTATGAATATCAGATTAAGATCTAAGTATATGAAGGAATTATGTTGATCTTGTGTCAATGGTAGATTCATTGTTAAGGTCCATGACCTCACTAACCCCAGGAACTGGTAGGTTTCCAGTAGCAGTCATTATTTTGTTTCTCTCACGTTGAGTGGACCTTAAATCTAATTAGACAGCTGCTTGTTGGCAGTGAATGTGAAGACCAGTTCTTCCACTTTTATGCAGACTTGCCGTGCTGGTAATTGACATTGTTTATTGGTGTTAAAACTTGAGAGAACTAGTTAATTGCTTAATTTCCATAAAACCTTGAATAGTATTTTTTTTACCCATGGAATCTAGGAAGTAGGAAAGAGGCTATCATTTCAGATTCAGTTCGAATTATTTGAGTCCTGTGTCTTATGTCATAACTGTGGTGCATCTTCAGCAAAAGGTACCCACCAGCATTTCTTTGTGTTTTGTTGTTGTTAGTGTGTGTGTGTGTATACTACAGGAAATTAAGGCACCTAGACTTAAATATTCCTCATGATAGCCATAGACTAACAATACCTCAGTACCAGGCATAAGAAACTACCTTGCAAAAGCATGGTTAGGGACATGTTCATGACTCCCAAGCAATGAAGATTTTTCCTGTAGCCTTTTTCATTTTTAAGCACTGTTTTCTATTTTTTATTGATCAATTCATATATGTAAATAATGCTTTTATCAATCTCTAGCATATTCTCACTTGTCCATATCTTTTTCCATATCCCATCCACTTCTCTGTGTGATTGTTTCCTTAAAATACTCCAATATGGCATTGTGCTGCCTCCTTTTTCATATGTATCAGACGTTCTACTGAAACACAGGTAACCTGATGAAAAATGAAAGGAGAATGTTGTCAAAATGATAGCAAAAAAGTAGAAACTTTACTTTAAGGTGAAACAAGAGAAAATAAATAAACAACTATAGGCAGGATTTTTGCCTGGGAAGAGGTGATAGATTGAAAACTTGGCAGAATAAAGCTGAGATGGCACTTAGAGAAAGCTAACCCTAAAGTTGTTTTCCTGAAGAAACAAGGATCAGAATCACACAAAAATGCTGTGGTTCATGTTTTGTGTTGTTATTCAAAATGTCAGCATTATAACATAATTATTAAATTGTATTTTCTCTAAACTCTATTTGTTCCCCCTTTGAAAAATGCAGAACAATTTTACAAGTATAATACTAGTATTGATTATAAATAATTTAACCTTTAAGACATTGTAACTATCATTAAGTTTAAATCTCAGTTTCAAAGTTCTTATAAAATTTAATTGCTTCTAATCACTTTGACCATGTTTTCTTAATGCAAATGATTTTTTCCCTTAAAGTAAGATGGCATGTCACATTTTCTTACCTCTTTTCTATAATCTTATAACATAAATATTTCCAATTCTAAGCAATAAACCTTTACCATCTCTAAATATACAAAAAAAAAGAAACATGTTCAAAATCTATCTTCCTAAACTCAGAAACTCAAAGTGAATGTTCTCTGAAAGGATTCAACTTTTCTGTTACTCAACATTTAGCAACTGAAGTTAGAAAAGGCAAGAGTTTTTAAAGAAACTGACAATGTTTACACCATCCTAATAAATCATATTAGCATGCTAATTTTAGTCCTAATTAGTTAAGATGTTGAATTTTCCCCATCATCTTATTTCTGTTATGCCGGCATTTGGAGATAAGATGATATGCAAAGAATCAACATCATGAGATCCAATGCCCAGAGAGGGAATGATTTTTGAAAAGGAGGAAGAGGCATTAATCGGTAGTGGAACAGCCATATCTGATGGGTATGACAAAAGTCATTGAGCCAGCACAGCTGCTGGACAAAGATCTAACGAAGATGAGTCACATAATGGTATCCATGACACCTTTGGTTTTGATATCCACCTTTTACATACTTGGGGGATTTTTAATATTTGTAGAATTTGGGGATATTGAATTGATGCAAGTTTTCTAATGAATCATTTATGCCTTCCCAGTACTATTGTTTCTAAGCTTCCTAAGGAAAGTCCCGAACATACTACCCCTACCACTTTTAGGGAGATATGTCTTCTTCACATATTGGACTTTGTGACATACACAAAGAAGCAAGATGTCTCTTACAAGGCTATGAAATATTCTTGATACATCTATCCCTGTATTTACTCAGGACCAAGAATCAAAACAAAGTAAACTAAAACAGTCAATAAAATTGGTTGGCTGCAGATAAGACGCTGCTTGCCATCAAACACTCAGACAATTATGTGACATATATGACAACAAAGTTAGATTAGAGAAAGTTACCTCTGCCCTATACAGAGCCTTATATTGGTAAACAAAAAGTGATGTAGAAAGATGGTAAAATAACGGGATGTCAGGGTTTCTCCTTCTTAGAAAATGTAGCACGTTCAGAGTCATTTTGATGTCCTATGACCAAAGAACAAAAGAAGCCAGGATAAGACATATAAACAATTTCTATAAATATATTAAATGCAAAGATTTCATTAAGCCAGAATTTGATTAGTAAATGCAGAAGCTTAGGCCTGAGCATTTTTATTGGGCCCTCTGACCATTAAGAATTAATAATGCCCTACTTCTATATGGCAATCTGCTTGTACTGGCTTGCAGATTTTGTTTTGGTCTAGCATCTTTAAAGCCACAAAAGCTATTAACCTGAGAACAGACTGTCATACGCCTCTATATTCTTAAAAATTGGCTTATTAGGTTGATAAGTAAAAAAAAAAGTTATAAAAGATAACTGTTTATCAATAATGACTAAACATGAAAGAAATGATTGTAAAAAATAACTCCGCTCTGTCATAGTTTATCAATGATGACTAGAGGAAGTGAAGTACATGTCCAGAAATAAGAACAACATGATATATGTTTTAGAACAGCAAGAATCTATGCTTGCCTAATGAGTTTTGAATAAATAAATAAACATTCTGGCTGCTAGTCAGTTAGGCTGCAAAAGTCTCCCACACATCATATCTGGTTCACTCCTTCCCTCGCTGGCTCCCTACCTCCTTTTGGCACCTACCAAATGCTGGAGCTGGCCTTGGCAGTGTATGGAGGTTCTCTCCATAAACAATCAATGAAAAGGCCAGACCCATATTAGAACACATCACATTGTACATATTTCAAAGGCTCTGCTAAGTGACGTTTAAATTTTATTTTTTGGTATTTATTTATTTATAATTTAAGGGTATGTTTTCAAGAGTTTATGGCTTGTTGGAAGTGACTACATGATGGCATCATAGGCTCTGGAACTAGAGTTTCAGTTGGATGTTAATTGTTTGGTTTGGAATGTTAGATACTTCACCTTGAATGTTGTTTCTTTCCTAGGTCGGGTCACCTGTTCTGGAGTATTGCTTTTTCACGTTCCACCTGCACCTTTTAGTGATTTTGATAGGCTTAATATCATTGTCCTTGCCCACTGAATTTTCCAACTATGTCTGTAAATACTAGAAACCTCATGGCCTTACTCTTACTCTTCTTCTCCTCACTGCTTCTGCTTCCTCCTCTTACTCTCCTTCTTTCCTCTTGTTCTTCCCCTTACTCTTCCCCTTCCTCCTCCTCCTCCTCCTCCTCCTCCTCCTCCTCCTCCTCCTCCTCCTCCTCCTCCTCCTCCTCCTCCTCCTCCTCCTCCTCCTCTTCTTCTTCTTCTTCTTCTTCTTCTTCTTCTTCTTCTTCTTCTTCTTCTTCTCCTCCATGCCAACTTCACTTCATTTTTCCTCTTGCATAAAAAATAAAGAATATGCAATGGAAATGTACTTGAGTTAAATTTTTACACTCAGATCTTGCCAGCCATAGACATCCAATTCTGAGCTCTGAGGGCATACTGAGGCTCATATTCAATGCCCATGATATTCTGGCACCTGAACAAGGAGGCCAGCAGATTACAATAGTTAATCACCATAAGTGTGCAAGGAATCAAACTTATTTCCTCTGGAAAGCAGCCAAAGTTTTTAACCACAGAGACACTTCTCCAACTCCTCAGCTCTGTGAGGTTTACCGTAAATTACTTAACAAGCCATATAGTATTCCCCTTCAAAGGTGAAATATTTGTCAGACTTCAAGTGAAAATCTATGTTGCTTTTATTGGTTAATGAATAAAGTTGTTTTGGCTAATGACTTAGCAAAGTAAAGTCAGGTGGGATATCTGAACTGAGATAGAGGGAAATTAGGTGAAGTCAAGGAGATTCCATGCAGTTGCCTAAGGAGAAAAACACTCACCAGAACCTTACTGATAGGCCACAACCTTGTGGTGATACACAGATTAATGTAAATGGTCTAATTTAAGATATAACAGTTAGCCAGAAAAATGTTTGAGTTGTTGTCCAAACAGCGTTTGTTTTTAAATTTTTTCTGTGTGATTGTTTGGGTCTGGGCAGCCAGGAAACAAAAGAGCAGTCCTTTCAAAAATTTCTTTATATTGTCACTTTCAGGGAAACCTAGATAATAATTCCCAATATAAACATGTAAAGCTTTTTGATTGTCACTTTTCAGCATCACAATCAATTCATATATTATCAGATTATTCTTCATAAAATGCATATCAGACTTAAAAAAATGAAGACATGGCCTAAGTATCTTAGTAAGCTATAAAGAAAGATAAAATAATGAACTTCCCAGATAAATGTGTGCAAGCAGAAAAGATCAAAGTCCACTGTCACATATGTTTTTTTTTTTCACATGAGGCCTCTACCTTTTAAACTTCAGGTGTAAATAGATATATGGAACAATTGCAGAAAATGAGAGAATAAAAGGGACTAGCTCCATGGTCAGGTAAATGGTGACGTAGTAATCAAGAGGGAAATAGCAAGATACAAAGAAATAGCAAGGTTCCCATCTGATCAGGAAATAGGAAAATTGGGGTTGGACTTTAATTAGAGAAAGGAGAGAAAAATAAATACAGAAGATGGCAAAAGAAGGATTAATTAACAGTAAGGTTGCCTGGAAAGATCATAGGAATTATATTACTAAGTACGTACCTCTTGAAATCAATACTACATATAAGTTTGTTTAAATATAAATATACAGTTCAAATGAAACTATTTAATCTGGGTAATGTTATCTCATAGATCAAAAACTCCAAAGCAAAACATGAAAACTCTTCTTCTGAGTTGTTCATAAGGGCTGTTTAAGAGACTACCAAAAGATAACAAGCTTTTGGTACTTTTCTTCACTATCTTCCAAAAGGGGAAGCTAAGTCTATATTCCTGAAGACTGCAGGCACTTAAGACTCAGGGTTCAAAGCAAATGAGCTGGAACTGAGTTGAATGTCTCCTCCCTGAGAATACTGTTTAGGCACCAGTGGGTGCCATCAAAGATTAAAAAAAAAAAAAGAGGCTCAAAAATCAATGCTACCCAGCTACAGTGGCTTTGATTGTGATGACAAAGCTTGTTATAATAATTCTATGAGTATGTTAGCGGCATAAATACTATGACAGAAATCAATAGCTCTTTAAGAATCTATCAACAAGAGGGAAACCTTGCCTGATACTGGATAAATTCGCTACTACCAATGCTAAGGAAGTCACGGATCTTGGATGAGAACCAATAGCCACTACTTTATCAAACCAGCACAATCCCTAAATACACTCTATAACTTTGTTATCATATCCACAGGTAAGTGACACTCCTTATCAAAGAGCTCTTTGCACTAAATGGAAACCATTACAGAAAACAACAATCAAACAAAATTTAGAATTTTATGTCCCATCTTCAAACAAACTGCACCTTCTAAGGTTTAGGCATCATTATAGAACAGGTAGTAGAAAGAGTGCAAAAGACAGAGAATCAAAGTTTACTATGAGATTGTCCTAGGAATTCCAGAAGCTTCACAAATAAAGCACCACCACCATGAATACCTATGCATTATGTGAACAAGGACAACATAAACATGGAAAAGCCCAAGGGGGTGACACTTAAAAATGAACTATAGTAAACTAAGGAAGTGTTAGAGTGGAGAGATATTCTTACCTAGGGAAGAGCACAACAACTCAATATCCAATACAAAACACTTATCTCTGAAAATATACATGCAAGTAACATCTGGCAGAAGGAGCAGGTTTTATTTTATATTTAAGAATGTGTGTGTACATGCATTTAGAAATCTATATTAGATGTAACAGCAATTAAAGAAAAAGTGAAAATGAATTTGAAAGGGATATTAAGCTGGAGCATTTATAGGGAAGAAAGGGAAGGGGCTACGATGCTTTTATATAATTATTAAAACAGAAAAATGATTAAATACTGTTTAATGTTAATTTATTCTTAGAACTGAAAATTTGGAAAGTATTAGTACATTAACCAATAATGTACAACTTTTTAAATATGTGATTGATAAGATGTACAAGCACTAAAACTTACCAAGTTTATTTGAAGTTTTAAAAAGCTAGGCATTTGAAAAGGAATATGATGAAGCTCTAAAGTAGAATCAAAAGCCTTTTAAAATAATTATGAGCTAGAAAACATCATTTTGAGTGAGGTAACAGACACAGAAAGACAAGTATCACATGTACTCACTCATAAGTGGTTTTTAAACATAAAGCAAAGAATATCAGCCCACAAATGACAATCCCAGAGAACTTAGACAACAATGAGGACCCTAAGAGAAACATACATGGATCTAATCTACATGAGAAGTAGAAAAAGACAAGATATCCTGAGTAAATTTGGAGCATGAGGACCTTGCGGGGGAGGATTGAAGGGGAGGGGAGAGGCAGGGAGAGGAGCAGAGAAAAATGTAGAACTCAATAAAAATTAATAAAAAAAAAAAGCTAGAACACACAAAGAGACAAATGCCAACAGGTCAGAGCACTTACATTGTAATCCTAATGACCTAGTTCCATCCCAGAGAACTAACAAGCAGCAGGTGTCTCACATACGTAATCCCAACACCCCTAAATCCAGATTGGAGGCTGAGAGTAGAAAAGCCTGAACCCTACAAACCAGCCAGACTGGAAAACACAGAGCAGCAGAAACAGTGAGAGACCTTGTCTCACCCAGTAGAAGTAAGGAGCCACCTCCTGAAGCTTATCCTCTGCCACACACACACACCACACATGCATACACACAGACACACACCACACTAGCATAGCACAAACAAGCATAAAAATGCAAACACACAAGCACACACACCTCAATAATAATTTTTAAAATGGTACAAAATTGTGTATTCTGATAAATAAATGGTATCTATATATTTAAATACTACATATGAGAAAAGTTGAATGATAAATGATATTTGAAAATAAATAACATAAATATATATTATATCACTATTTTAAATTCATTTGATTATAATTGCTGATGCCTAAAACTTGTTTGTTTATTACATGAGAAAAATGCCATTGATTATAAGTACAAATATCACAGAACAGAAAATGAATAAAGATTTTAAGATTAACTGCTCCCAAAGCTAAACAATATAAATATATAATTTTCTTCTATTAGAAATGAAAACAGTATCTACACACGCATGGATGATGTGTGCATACATAAGTGTAGGTGTGCACAGGACAAGAAGGGTGTGTGAGTTTAGGAGGACAACTTGTGGGGTCATTTCTGTCCTTGCGTCTCTACACAGCAAACTGAACTCAAAGTCATCAAGTTTACACTGAAGGACATGCGCACTGAGTCATGTTGTGGGACCAAGTCCAGATTTTATGAAAACAAATAGAGTATAGAAATGAAATAACAAATAATACCAAAACCATATTGCTGGAAAAATAGCTGTTATAAATAACTTTGTAAAATATTTTTAAAGATATATTTACATCAGTTTCTACTTCTATTTCATTCCTCAAACTCTTCCATGTCTATGCCTTATTTTCTTTTATATTCATGTCTTCTTTTACTTTAATTGTTGTTATATAATATACATGGATATTTCTAAATACATACATGCATGCACACATTATACATATTTATATCTATGTAAATATATTATATATAATGACATATAATCTCATATATATATTTGCATGTATGTTTTCAAGATAAAGTAACTTTTGATATAATATTCTGGTCTTTCTCTATGGGATATATCATTAAAAAATGACCAAACTAAACGAAAAATCGAACTCAAAAGTTTTGGAATCGATAGGGGTGGTGACTCAGGTCCAAAACTTTGTTATACAGCTGAAATAGAAAAATTAAACAGTGATACAGGCAGTAGTTCAGATATCATTGTGAAGCAACTGTAAGTACAATATAGAATAATGGGAAAATAAATGAGTACGGAGGGTTACATTTAGAGGAATATGTATGTTCTCAATAGGCTCATAGACTCGTACATGGAAAGACAGATTGCAACATCTCAATATGTAGCACAGAGTCAATAGCACTGGAACAGCAAATAGCAAAGTATATCTTGGATCAAAATATAAAGACGAAAATATGCATTTGTCTATATACAATTTCATTAATTTTATGATAGTGCTCACAATTTATTTTAGCATATTACATCTACCATTTTCCCTAATTCCTTTCAAATTCACCCTCTACACCATACCCTCTTGCAGTGAATGTGTGCGTGTGTGTCTGTTTAGAAATGGTAAATTTTCAAAACAACTTAAAAACATAATTAAGAGTATTAGCCGATGCCTAAACTATACAGCATTTTAACAGCTGGAGCCTCCTATCCTTGGAGTTTTCTACTGGTTTTCCTAAGCTTCTTTTCTGGAATCTTAACATTGGCTTATCACGCTATGAGTGCTTTTACCTGGACAGGACACTGTTGTGCTGCTAGACTCGGTACAGTGATCATCTTCTCTGAAGATTATTTTTCATCCAGATATTCAAAATATCCTTTTCTAGTTCTTGTTGGCCTCCACAATACTGTATATTTTCCCAACCAATCGTAGTCTTTCCAGATATTGATTCATTTTCTTTATTTTTCTCTTCCCTATCTCTTTTCACTGAAATAAATGTCAGCATAGGCATATTTTTCTCAATTGCTTATTATTATTCACTATTCAGTAGGTCTTTCATGTGCCAAATTTTTGACCATGAATGCACTCATTAGTAATATCTGTTCAAGAGAATGATTATCTCCAGATGGTTTATTTACTGTATTAAAGCCACCTGTTTCTATATGGTCATCAGCTTTAGGGAAACTAACAAAAATGCACTTTCAGAAATCAAACCTTTTATGCACAGCTTGATATCCTTAGGGCTATTTTTAATACAGATCATTCTTTCGTCAGTTGTTTATCTAACGGGCAATCATGTCTTGTCAATCCCTCCCTCTGAACATCTTCAAATGTGTCATTTTATTTATGTGATATCTCCCACCACCTTAGAACTGTAGCTCATCATCTTACACCTGGACTACGGAAATAGCCTGTCTTCTGGCAAGTGTACACAAGTCATTTTCTGCATCATTCCTTCCTAAATGAGTTTTTAATTCATCTAAATCATAGCTTTCAAAATGTGGCTTAGAAATGCAGAAATTATCAATGATTCTAAAGCCATATGTAAAATATCTTTGGTTTAGGTTTGAAAGTACTAAAGACTCTTTGGATACACATGCACACACAGTATATGCACATTCACACACACACATATACATATACATAAGTATACCACACACACACACACACACACAGACACACACACACACACCTTGTTTTTTGAATGCCTCTGTGTTTTTCTTTCTTTCTTTCATTAACTTCATTTTTTTTTAATTCAAAATGGTTTCCAGGGCTGGAGAGATGGCTCAGTGTTTAAGAGCATTGCCTGCTCTTCCAAAGGTCCTGAGTTCAATTCCCAGCAACCACATGGTGGCTCACAACCATCTGCAATAAGGTCTGGTGCCCTCTTCTGGCCTTCGGCATACACACAGATAGACTATTGTATAAATAATAAATAAATATTTTAAAAAAATGGTTTCCAGCATGGTTGGGAGACTTTCTACAAATTCATCCTCTGCTGCCAAACATTAATAACTGCTCTGAAAATCTGAAATTACTTTTTCAGTGTGGAAAAATTCTAAACCTTCCAAATCTTTTCTGACATCCCGAGTATACTTTGGTTTCTATGTGATGCTTGTGTGTTATTAAGGAATGTAATCTAAACATTAAAAGTTAAGAGGATCACACCAGGGGAAGAGATAAGGAAGGCAGAAATGTAATATGATCAGAGCTCTGTGCAGTGTCTGAGTTCAGTGCCCATTCCCCCAGAGTATCACTCAAGAGAATGTGTTACTTGCTCATTTAGATCATCTGTTAATGAGATGAGATGGAGAACTCCACAAATGTTCATATTCTTCATAATTCCACCAGCTAATGAAGAAATTGTTGCACTTCCATATCATATGGTCCCAACAGTACAGTCTGTTGCAACATTCGAGAATTTCCCTTGATCCATACAAAGATAGAGGCTTTACTATATTTGGGAAATGCATGATAGATTTAATGCTGAAAAAGTATATGTATACATAATAAATATATACTAAATTTGGCAGATACCTTCATATTATATAATTTTAATTCTTTCTGGCTATAAACTCATGTTTTATCTCTCTCATTTGATGTGGTTTGTATTCAGATTTGCTCTTTTGAATGTGTTGCATAGGTCAACATTGTGTTGACAAAAGCACAGCGAGTTTTGTTCTAGATATTTGCAGAAATCATGCCTAGTTGGTGGATTGATTGGTACCATTAACTTGGTTGTTGTCAAACAGGGCTTACACCATGCTGGAGGAAATTTATGTTTTCATTGTTTTCAACTTGACATGCTATAACATGCTATAACAACTATGATGTTTGAATCACTAACACCCACTAATATCTTCCATCTTTCTGAATATCTCTCTGTTGTAATCTCCTACCTTCTGTCTCATTCTTTTACTTTTATGAAATTGTGAAAATAACCTTAACTTATGCTGTTATATTTTTATTTTAAAACCACGTGTGGGCATTTAACACGGGTTGTGTTAGTACTGAACAACTCAATATAATCTTGTGAATGAGATAAATATTAGCCTTAATAGTAAATTTATTATTTTTCTTATAAGAAAAAAAGAGTCCTAGGTTTTTAAATACTTTAGCCACATGTTTCTTATGTTTACTACCTTTTTTATCAAAAATTTTTGATATTTTGTTCATTTTCCCTTCTCCCCAGATTTCTTCCTGATACTATTCACCTTTTTATCCACAAAACATGATGTTCATCAAAAAAAAAAATCTAGCAAACAAAAACAAGAAATATGCACAAAATACATATTTTACCTTTTAATTAAAGTTAAATTTTTGAATAATATAAATATGATATTTCTTAAATGGGTCCTATATATATTGTCTTTTCAATATTGTATAATAAATGCCTTATTTTGTTCTACAAGGATATGTCTCTGGTTAAGTGTAGGTATTTTTTAGAGGGTTCTAGTTTTGTTGTTAGCTCCCACACCAAGTAGTGTACAATTCCTATCTAATCCCAGCTCCAAAGGTATCTGCCACTTCTTGTCTCCAGTAACTCCTGCGCTTGTATCAACATAGCCATACACAGGAACACACAAACTAATTAAAAATAAGTCACAGTAATCTTTATATAACAAATTAATTTCTAAATTTGCTTGTTTAAGAAACAAGCATTCCTTTAAAAAATGGAATAAGAAGAAAAATTATAATGGCTGCCTGCGTATTAACAGATTTATTTAATAAAAGGTAGTTTAATTTGTTGAAATGTTTGAGTATTTTCAACATTTCACATGAGTCACCTTTAACTTTTTGCACATTATAACGATATTTTCATGTAGGCATTCACTACCTACATATTTTGACAGTTCATTTTATGTGTCCACCTAACTGGGCCTGTTGGCAGTTATATATTTGCTTAAAAATTTCTCTGGAGAAAGTCTTAAGTTGCAATCACCATTGATAATGGAAGATTAATTAGAACAGTTTGTTCTCCCCAGTGATGCCATTCTTTATCAAGTCATTTGAAATTGAAGGGTTGCTCTTCCATGAAAAAAAGTAAATTTATCTTACTTATTGCCATCGTACTTAGACATCATTCAGTTCACAAAGCTAGAAGGAGCAATTTTAATTTTTTTCGTTTTTTTTATTTTTTTTTATTAAAGATTTCTGTCTCTTCCCCACCTCCGCCTCCCCTTTCCCTCCCCCTCCCCCAATCAAGTCCCCCTCCCTCATAAGCCCAAAGAGCAGTCAGGGTTCCCTGCCCTGTGGGAGGTCCAAGGACCACCCACCTCCATCCAGGTCTAGTAAGGTGATCATCCAAACTGCCTAGGCTCCCACAAAGCCAATAGGTGCAGTAGGATCAAAAACCCATTGCCATTGTTCTTGAGGTCTCAGTAGTCCTCATTGTCCGCTATGTTCAGCAAGACCAGTTTTATCCCAGGCTTTTTCAGACCCAGGCCAGCTGGCCTTGATGAGTTCCCGATAGAACATCCCCATTGTCTCAGTGTGTGGGTGCACCCCTCGGGGTCCTGAGTTCCTTGCTCGTGCTCTCTCTCCTTCTGCGCCTGATTTGGACCTTGAGATTTCAGTCCGGTGCTCCAATGTGGGTCTCTGTCTCTGTCTCCTTTCATCGCCTGATGAAGAAGGAGCAATTTTAAATGTTTTTTTTTTTTTCCTACCAATGTTAACCCAGGGCTTTCACTTAAAGGGGAATAAGTAGTTTCTTCTTGAACCAATGAGGATGGCTGAGGCCTAGGAATCTGAACTCCAGTTTGTGCAACTAAAAAGCTTATTCCTGGTAGCAGTTCCATGAGACTTTGGAAGTTACCGATCAGAGAAAGTCATAAATCAAGACATTCTTCAAATAAAGTGTGGGAGCCACAAATAGTCGGGTTACAGAAAAGTGTGGAAGTCTTTGCCATCAAACTCAAACTATCTGATGACATTCTTTACTCTTGGATAGTTAATTCTAGGAGTCATTTAGAATATATGCCTATGCCATAGTTCAGGTTTAGTTTATTTAATTATAAACTTGAGTCAGAAAAATTTACCTACAGAAAAATGTGATATTTTTTAATTTTATTTTTTATTGATTTTTATTGAGCTCTACATTTTTCTCTGCTCCCCTCCCTGCCTCTCCCCTCCCTTTCAAAATCCTCAAGGTACCCACGCTCCCAATTTATTCAGGAGATCTTGTCTTTTTCTACATCCCATGTAGATTAAATCTATGTATGTCTTTCTTAGAGTCCTCATTGTTGTCTAGGTTCTCTTGGATTTTGATTTGTGGGCTGGTTTTCTTTGCTTTATGTTTAAAAACAACTTATGAGAAAGGTTGTTCATATCTATTCAAACTGTGAGACTTTTCATGCAAATATAAGGCTCAATAACAAGACAACATGATAGAAGAATACCACAGCAAACACCCCTGGGTCAGAATGAACTATCAGAGATGGATTTTGAGTAATAATCACTAAGTTTCCTGTGAGACTTACATCTTCATTCTTTTTCATAATATTGCACACTACTTCTTGAAGTTCATTTCATTAAAGAGAAATTCTGCTAATTGAAATAAACATTGATTTGTCTTATGAGACAATGCCTTGGCCTTCTCAGGTTATTGTAAAGATATCATAAACTATATTACTTAAAAATGTCAAGCTAAATAACAGATACTTCATAGAACAAAGTTTCTTTGGGGAAAGCATGGCAACATTTAGAGAGGTGAGACAAGATTTTTCATCTGTAAATAGCAATAAATTTCCGTTTGCTACTTGAATGTAAAATTGAGTCATTTTATGAACCTGAGACAGGAGTTGTTATGTATGCTTTGTTAGAAGGGAGTTTTAGGAAAACATTTTCTGAAAATTTGTACTATTAAATAATGATGAAAATATGTCTGGCTTGGAAAAGACATAGAGACCTAGTGAAATATAATATATGAGTGCATGTAGAACGTAAAGGGATTTATTATGGTATTTAAAAAGTTCTCCAGGAAGTGTTTATGTTAGAGAGCCAGAGCCAATATTGATCTTATACTTTTATAAATTGCTGACTTTAATTGAAATTTGAACAAAGAAACAAAATAAAACAAGAAAAAGAATTTAACTCTACGTTAAAAAAAGGTGTTTTCTTTCTATTTTTTTCAAGGCAGGGCTTCTCTGTAGCCAGGCTGGCCTTGAGCTCAGAGAGATCCATCTGCCTCCCGAGCGTTGATAATAAAGACTTGCCCCATCACCACCTGGCGAGAAATATATCTTTCATGCAAACATTACCAAAGCTTTTCTAACACATCTCAGGATGAAAAATCCAAATAAAAGGAATTGCAGACTAAATGTCTTCTGAAGAACCAGTTGTCCCTTATCCTTATTAGGAGGCAGAAGCAGATGAGTTCGTGCAGTCTCATTTGATAAGAATGCGCATCTTATTCACACGATTCTATTCTCATGAAAAACCGCCTAGAATCCTATGTCTAAATTTATAACCTTATAATTATAATAATAATTGCAGTCAGGTATTTAAAGTGTGAATTCTGAGAATACACCAATATTCAGGTCACTTTAGCCTATGTTAACAAGAAAATAACATACACGTGGATTCTGAAGACTATTACAAATCTAACATTATTTGTCTTTCGTTCGGTGTGTATTATAGATCTATCTATCTATCTATCTATCATCTATCTATCTATCCCTCTCTCTATACATATATATCTACCCATTTAATTACCTCTTTGTCACATATCTTTTGCAATGGTTTTGCTAATCAAATTAAACAAATTTTGATCTTTTGAATATAGACAACATAGTTCATGTAGATACATTGTGAGTTTTGGAAAGATAACACCAATTTAGAAATTAATATGAATTTGTGCGATAAGAGAAAATGGGCCAGAAAAAAAACCCAGCTAGGAGGAGATGGGCTCACAGTCTCAAGGAATAAGAAAGGGAATTATGTTTTTTATTCTGATTGTATGTCTGAAGAATAATTTTCATTCCAATTATGAACTTAGCTCAGCACATTCATGACAGCAAAGGCGTAAGTGAACTCTTCCACATGCACCCTGGAGTTATGGAAAATCTTTGAGTAATACAGAGAAATAAAAGGTTCAGCGATTCTTCTTTCAAACCCTTATTCTGGTGGCAAAGTATACAATTCATTTACTTTGCATGAGTCGACATTGCAGACAAGAAAATTGGTAAGGAAGAAGCCCAACAATTCAGGGGGAAACTAATGAGTTCCAAAGCAAGGCATTGGTACTACAGAAAAGGAAAATGGAAATAAAAATCTTGTCAAGATTTGTCACTTCAATTTGCAAATAATTGGCTGTGGAAGTTCGAGGGAAATACAGTTAAAAAAATTCCTCTGTAGATCACTAATAGAATAAAAAGAAGTATCTAGGTAACAAATGCTTTAAGAAGAAAGTATTTGTGAAGTGAAAGTAATTAATAGGGTAAAATTTATTTCCAAACATTTGCTGAATAGTCAAGAATTTTAGTTAAAGAAGAAAAGAAATGTCACAAAAATTGTATAAAGGCAGAGTATAATAAACATAAGAAATTTGTGAACTTTGGAAATAATTTTCATTAGGATTTCTAGTAAGAAAACAAAGTTGTGAACTGATTGAGAATGGATTATGGAAGCAAAAAACAGGAACACATCAGCTGAGTTTCAATGTTCTGCTAACTTTTGCTTTTCTTTCATAAGAAAATGAACACAGATAAAAATAAGATGATAATTAGGAAGTTTTTCAATGCTCTTGATTGCATTCCTCATAAAATGACATTATGCCTTTAAGGAAATAGGGCAACATCAGAGGTTAAGGAGAAGCACACAGAATTAGATTCAAAGCCAAGCTTCAAAATAAGTGGGAATACTCTCCAACCAGTTAGGAGGTAGAGGTAGGAACAAGTAAGGAGTGAGAAATGTCCATATAATGGACTATATACACTCTGTCTCTGCAAGACAAGTTCTAGTAATTTCCAATTTCTAATTGCCCATCTTGTTGATATCATATGCCTGTCCTGCAGAGGAGCTAAGCAACATAGTTCCCTGTGCCGTTAAGAGAATACAGCCTTCTTGTATACCAAATATAATGGAAAATTCTTATTTTTAAAGATTTTTTATTATAATCTTACATATATGACCATTTTATTTCCAATTATGCCTGTGTAAATGAATGTACACAGACAATGGAAAATTCTATAGAAGGTACAAACCCGGTAGAATATTCAAGGAATAAGCACCGTATAAAAGTAGAGAATGTTTCTGGATGTTTATAATATGCTATCTTCTGAGATAAATGATTACCATGATTGTTATTATTATTACAAGGTGTATAACCCTGTTTTTTGATATACACAGAATAACAAACAAGTTCAGTAATCTAGGAACTCAAAAATTGCCTGATTTACAAGTGCAACAAAAGTTAGACCTCAGCAGGTTACATTGACCGTGTTTGTTTAGGTTCTAATTCAGCAGTTTTCAGTGCTATAAAATAATTAATGTTCTCTTCCCAGTAGTTGATTAGTGCTCCTTTCCTCTCCACCTCTAACCAAGTGTTGGGGTTGAGAATGTAGAGAAATAACTGGAAAACATGTTCTACCCTATATGGACATTCTCCTATACAAAGATTAGAGACAGATCCCTGAGGCAGCCTATACTTAACTGGCTTGCTGCGATCACCTGGGATGGCAGGCTGCAGCAAGAGCAAACTATTGTTCCAGGTTATGAAAGATTTTCTCAAGATTAAAGTGGACCCATGGAATGTAGCATGGTATGATGTCTTTGTGGATCCCCATGATTAAAAACCAGTAGGTAGTGTGGAGAAATGTAATCAATCAGAAGCTGAAACACATGTACCGTATAGAGATGCTGTGGAAGCTTGTTTGGAGGTCTTTAGCAGTTTGCAGATACTGCTCAGAAACATAGCATAATAACATCTCTAATATCAAAATTTTTCAGAACCTCTCTCTTTTTCCTTTTCATCTTCTGGAAATCCCCACATCTATTTGTGGCCATTATGAGACCTGGAGACTGAAAGTGAATACAAGAAATAGCAAAAGTAAAAACCAAATGAAAATATCAATCTCCCCATGATTCTCTTCAAGATTTCCACAGCCATTTTTCTCTTAAACTAGAAATAGATGAACATTTATACTAGATATTAATTTGCTTCTGTAATATCTGAAAATCATCTGGTTAGTACATGAGGAACACAAAAATTAAAGATAATGCCTGTAATGTTAAGCTATAGAGGGTTTAGCTAAATAAATACATTTTATATAACATACAACAAAAAAACTAATATTGATTTTGGCTAAAATTATCATTATAACCAACAAGTTTACAAAATGTATGCTGTGATTTCAAATAACCTGAGTTCACATAAATAAATGAAGAAAACATATGCCACAATTAGGGATTTAAAACAGACATGGGGCAGATGTGATGGTACATCCCCTAGATTCCTACCAGTTAGGAGGTAGAGGCAAGGGCTTCAGGAGTTCAATGCTATAATGAAACACATATCTCTAAGAACAAAAAAAAAAGACCTTGGTACAAAAATGCATTGGGAATTTATATTAAAGAACAAAGATGATTAATGCATCTACATAAATGTAAAGAGACATCGTATTAATTTCTAAGTACTAAATGTTTATGCTGTGAATTAAATTTCTTTAACATTTTGAAAAACTTCATTAAATTTTCTCAAAGGGGATGAACCCCTCATGGTCTTGACCTCCTTGCTCATATTCTCACTCCTTCCACTCTTCAACTGGACTTTGGGCGCTCAGTCCAGTGCTCCAATGTGGTTCCCTGCCTCAGTTTCCATCTGTTGTTAAACGAAGGTTCTATGGTGATATTTAAGATAATCGTCAGTCTTACTACAGGGCAAGGACAGTTAGGCACCCTCTCCTCTATTGCTTAGAGTCTTAGCTGGGGTCATCCTGGTGGATTCCTGGGGGTTTATCTAGAGCCAGGTTTCTTGCTAACCCCATAATGGCTTCCTCAATCCAGATATCTCTTTCCTTGCTCTCATAGCTGTCCTTCCTCCATCTCGACCATCCCGTTCCCTCAAGTTCTCCTCACCCCTCCCTTTTGACCTTCCTTCTTGCCCCCACCCCTGTGCTCCAGCTTATGTCACGCGATCTTGTCTTTTTCTAATTCCCAGGTGGGTCTATGTGCTTTTCTTTGGGTTCACCTCATTACTCAGCTTCTCTAGGATCATGAACTATAGGCTCAATGTCCTCTGTTTATAGCTAGAATCCACTAATGAGTGAGTACATACCATATTCATGTTTTTGGGTCTGGGTTACCTCATTCAAGATAGTGATTTCTAATTCTATCCATTTGCATGCAAAATTCAAGATGTCATTGTTTTTTGTTTTTTTGTTGTTGTTGTTTTTTTTTTTCATTGAGTTCTCTAATGTGGAAATGTGCCACACTTTCTTTATCCATTCTTCAGTTGAGGGGCATCTAGGTTTACCCACTGAGACAGTTTGCCTGAGCTAATGTGAGCTCATGAACTTTTACTGGAGTAGGAGTGAGGGAGAAAGGGATCAAACTAGTCCCTCTGAATGTGGCTGACATTTGCGGCACTAGGATTTGTCTCTACTGCATGTACTCTTTTTGGGATCCAATTCTCTTTGGATGTAAATCTTGCTAAACCTAGATGTAGTAGGGAGGGCCTTGGACTTTCCACAGGACAGGGTGACTTGCCCTCTCTTAGGATTGGAGGGGGAGGAGGAGGAGGATGTGTGGAGGGAGTGGGAAAAGGAGAGAGAGTAGGAATTTTGATTGGTATTTTTTAAAGTAATAAAATAATAAAAAATAAAATAAAATAAAATAAAAAGTTTTGCAATACAATGAAAACAAATTCTCAAATGTAAGTCAATGAAATTCTTATTCTTTTTGCATAAAACAAGAAACTTAACAATAAAGAGGTAAAATAATTCTATTAAGCATGTGGTAAACCTCAGAATTACTAATACAAGACTATAAATATTAGCTTGGTTTTTGACAGATTTTATACATCTGGAAGAGAGGACCTGAGGTGCATAATTGCCTTCATCAAATACTCTTGTAGGCAAGTCAATGAATCACTTTCTTGATTAATGATTGATATGGGAAGAGGCTCAGCTAACTGTGGTTATGTCACTCATGGGAAGGCAGTCCTGAGTTGTATTTTAAACAATTGAGTAAATCCTTGTCTAGCAAAGCAAGGACAAACATTTTTCCACAGTTCCTTCCTCTGCAGCTACTAAGTTCCTACCCTGATTTCTGATGATGGAATGATTGGGATGTGAAAGCCAGATAAACCTTTCCCTCTTCAAATTGCTTTTTTTATCATGGTGTTTATCATGTTGATAGAAAGCAAACTAGAACAAGTAATTACTGATGGAATTGTACAAATAATTTGTAAGTGCTCTGTGTTTTCTGGTGAAAGAATAAAGGACGGAATTCAAAGATAGGATGAATAGTGGCCTTTTCTCCAATTGTGTTAATTCAAGCTAGCCCAATTTTTCATTTCACTGAGTCTGTTAGAAATTAAGTCTTATCTTATTAACATTGTCTAAGCTGGATGCTTTGAGGGACAAATCCCTATTAAGCCATAAAGAAACAATTAGTACAATGTATTAGATGTGATTATAATGTGACAAATTATTTTATAAGCATGGCAAGCTATAGATGCAAATGAAAAATGAACTTTACATCATTAACTCTGGATGAATTTATATGTTTATTATGAGCATTTTCTTGCTGAAATAGTTTTTTCTTTCATTTTAGTCTGGGTCTTCCAAGGCATATCATAACATTTGCATTATAGACAAAAACTATTTGTCTTAAATTAAAAATTTACCCTGCATATTATTCCAGAGTAATCTATGCAAAGGATGATGGTATGCTTTCAAAGCATGAATATTCTTCTTCTCTCAAACTTATGTAAATAGGCATTTCTAAGACAGATCTGCCTTTTTCAATGCTTTGTTTTTCTTTCCTCATTTTTTGTTTGTTTTTACATTTTCTTTTCTTTTGCCCCCTCCCCTTTGTTACTTCAGCTTAAACTCAGGGTTTGTGTTTGTAGGCAAGGTATTTTTCTGTTATACCAGATCTCTAGGTACTCTATATGTATTTAAAATAAGTAAATCTTAAACAGTTTGAGTGGTTACTGCATCATCATTAGAAACCACTAGGCTTCTATGTAAATGTTTCAAGAGAAACAACCCCTAGTTTGAATTGTAAAAACTTGTCATTTAATATTTATACTTTAGTGATAATTAATTAACAAATGACAGTAAACACATACTCATGCATATAGAGATATAGAATTGAACTGATATAAAAATCATCAATATATTGGATCAAATGTCATTTCATCAAGTCCTTCCATTTGGTTTTGTATTTTATATCTATAAACATAAAAATTAGCTACAGAAAATAAAATATTACACAGCATTATACTGGTCATTTATTTAATTCTACAAAATTATATTTGTGATTTTACAAATTAACAAGTTCTTATAGATATTTTTAAAATAATCAAAGCTTTGTTAGTAAACATTTTGTGTAAATATCATGTGGCAATTTTTGAAAATGTTATAGGTGGAAATCTATATGTTAGATACATTAAAATGCCATTTCTACTGCATGTCCAGTTGAGCAGTCCAGGCAAGAGCAGTTTCTTCCCCAAATGGCTTGAAAACTCCATTAGAAGCCTCTTTGATGCCCATCTTCCTCTTGAAGTAATTGGTGCTGCCAGGAGCAAAACTGTCTCATTATGAAAAGTCCTAAGTTATTAAAATATTTTAAATGCCACATTCTGTAGTCCCAGCATTTCCCCAACTACTTTTATTCCCTGTGTAGGCCCAATACAGTTTCCTTATTCATTAACCAATAAAAACAACACATAGACAAAATGACCTCTCACACTACAGACTTCTTTTTTTAATATTTTCAGAAAAATATCAAGACTTAAAGACAGAGGTGCTGCTACTTTACATTGTTGTTCAAAGTTGGAAAAAATCTGAGACAAAAAAAATGAAGTACTGGTCAACACCTGTTCTGGCAAAATTTTACATCAATGTTGGGAATCCAGAGGAAATTTCAAGAGCTTAGAGAAACATGCCAGTGATTCATGTCACCTTGTGGACTCGTAGCTCTGCCTCCTGAAGTATCATGCCTTTCCGAAGCTTCATTTCTGATGGGTTTGCTGCTACACAGATGTTTCAGAATGCTTCTTGGCTGTGTATTTGAAAAAATGAGCAAGCTCGCTCTTGCTGCTCTGCAGTGATTGTCTCCAAAAATGGAGATGTTTCTGCGCTGCTCTCCTAGAATATTTTCATTCTCTGAAAATCTTCTTCAGGAGTGATATCATTGGTAATTTCTCATAACAATGATCTCATAATGAAAAAGAACAATGCCCTTATTCCCCCTCAGAAGCTACGAATCTTAAAAAGAGAATAAAGGACACATCAGGTCAAAAGTTTTGGAAGACATGGTCTTTTGCATCACTGTTAGACTAAAAATTTTTCTGGCAGAAACCAAGATTGATATTTGCTTGTATGCATTTCTTAATTTTTGCATTGTATGCAATTGAGTGATGCTGAAGATTTTGAAAATGTCAAGTGTTCCTCTATGCTTCCAGTTCTTTCTTTCAAAAAGAAACTCATCCTCTTGTAATTCACTATGTGAAGAAAGAATCTGAGAAACACTTTATTTTCCTTACAAATGTTATCCATAGCACACTTTTTTGTAGTTTATTGCTAGTGGTAGAGAGGTTTAGTCTAGCTTTCCTACAAACAACCAGAAACTTTTCCCCACCCTTCTCAAATCTCATATAGTTACTCCAACTTGGGTCAAACCAGCTATGTATATATACTAGAAAAACAATTTGATAATTATTAAAATTGAAGAAGTTAATAATATTTTAATAGAGATCATTGGCATTCATTCAGCAAGAAACAGAAAAAAACAGGCAGGTAATCTTGTTTTATTTGTAGATCTCTTGTGAATCTGTGCCTCTCTTTGTAAGCTTCTAGTATGAGGGAGGGTCTTACTCTACAGCTATTCCTCTCCAGAGATGTCCTAATATCTGCTGTGTGATGATAGGTCTTATCAATTTGATGGGATTGAGAATCGTTCAGAAGATAGACTTCTCAGCATTCCTCTAAAGCAACAATTTTGAGGCTGCCATCATGTACTGATGTCAAACTTCTGTTTACTTGGTCTTCTAATATAGAATCAACACTAGGAAATGTTAAGTGTATTCCAGCTCTTAAATTATCAGAATGAGAGGCTATACAATCCAGTTTATAATCTGAACATCTATAACTTGCAAAAGAACATTTTGGATTATTCTGCTGCTATCACACATACAAATATACACACACACACATACCCACACACACCAGCACCATTACCACCACCTCTAACACCTCACACACATACATTTTATTTCAATAAAGAAGCATGGTGAATAAAATACTTCATGTATAAGCTTATGAATCAGATTTAATCTCAGTTCATCTTCTCAAATAAACTTTGTATTATTATCCACATATTACACAATTCTAATACATTACTATTTTTATAAAATATTTGATAGTTTCCTTGAAGCCTCACTAGATTTTTTTTTTCAGTTCAAAAATCACACAGTGTGTTTTGTGAACTTTGCCATTTTGCAAAACTTTTCCTGAGATACTGTTGTCCTTTTCTGAAAACATTCTTTGATTTTGTGTATTTGCACCTGATTTTTACTGGACCAAATTCATACAAATTATTACTGTGCAACTATTTAATAGACTGTATGGTATTAATTATCTCACATTTTTTGTACTATGAGGTAAAACATATAAGAACTGCTTAGGGAACTGCAAACCTCTGCACTAAGGAATGATCAGACTCTAGGATTACTTTAAGTAGCACACAGAGTGTCCTTAGAATAATGCAAGCTCCTTTTCTGACCCAGTAAAATTCTTCATCCAGAAGGTGTGTTTCTTTTCTTAGAACACTTAATAAAAGAGCTTAGAACCACGTATTGTCCCCTTGCCCCTTGGAGACAGACTTGTAACTTCTATAATTTATAGTATTTCTGTAAAGAACATAAGCAATTCATGTTTGAAGTATGATCATAGGCAAGGTAGTGCCCCTGGGTTGTATTCTTTGTGGAAGAACAGAATCCTGTCTTCTTCTGTTGCCAGATAGCCAGCAGACACAGCTGGTCCCATCATGTTTACACGGACCAATTCTTTGTGATTTTCCATATCTCTGTCTCTATTTGATCCCAGCTTGTGTGATACCCCTCCCTTGTTTTCCCTTTAAAATGTTGAATTATCCCTGCACAAATGGGAGTAGAGTGCAGAATCTTCTCTCCTGTCAATCATCCCTACTTTCCCTGCTTCAGGCTATGTCTAGCTGTATCACCTTTGATGCTCAGCTGGATGCCTCTCACATAGCTCTCAGGAAATTACAGGGAAGTTGTTGCCTGAAGCTCTGGTTTTATTTGGAGTTTCTACTACAGAGAGTGGGCGTGACAACTCCTTCCCTTGTGAGAGGGTGATTTCTGTCCCTTTGTCACATTGACTCTTGTACATGACTGTCCATGCCTATAATCTTATGGAACATTAAATTAAAGGCAAATGTCCACTACTTTTCTAATAATAATAGTTATATTAGTGAAGCAAGGAATTTGAGCTTGTCTCTTCAAAAGTATCACTTGATCATGAAAGAACATTTTTTATAATGTTGGTGTTATAAATTATGGGGCAAACTATATCAATTACTTGAAAACTGTTGTTTTCCAAAATACAGCAACTGTTTTAACTGATTTTTTTAAAAAGCTAAACACAATGGCATCTTTGGCTTTGTGGTATTTAAAAATCCTTCATGACATCTTTCAGATTCAAGTTATGAGAATTCTTTCCTTTTAGCTAATGTAATATGTTTAAATATATTAATTTCTCATTGCATGGATTAATTCTGTGTCTCTGCCACTGCAAATTACATGGTCTCCAGCACCTTGTTTCTAGTCTTAGAGGACAGGTGTTCACCTACCTAGACTGCCCCAAACTGTAGTATATAGCAAATGAAAGTTCTAAATGCTAACAACTACTCTCTGTAACTAAGCCATTAAACCATTACTCAGATGATTCTTTTTGAAAAAGGCAGGAGAATAAATGTAATCAAATTGTGAAAATATACAACACTATTTTGGATAGCTGTTAATAAAGGAATAATGTTATTCTTACATTGATATTTTTGATATTAAAGTTTATATTAGATTGTTTTTTTTTTAATTTTTTATTGAGAAAAAGAAAAAAAAAGTTTCCACCTCCTCCCAGCCTTCCATTTCCCTCCCCGTCCTCCCACCCTTCTCCCCCTCCCCCCACTCCTCTCCCCTCCCTCTCCAGTCCAAAGAGCAGTCAGGGTTCCCTGCCCTGTGGAAAGTCCAAGGTCCTTCCCCCTCCGTCCATGTCCAGGAAGGTGAACATCCAAACTGGGTAGGCTCCCAAGAATATAAAGTTTATTACAATGATTACAAAACTTATAATTAGTATTGTATTTCAAGGTCAAAATGTATTATCCTTCAATTAAGCATTAATATTTTTACTCAAAATGATACAGACAATATTTATAAATCCAATCATTTGTGAAACCCTGTGTTATTGATCATTGTTTATAAATGTTTGTTTACAGTTAAAGGGGGATATGACACAGATATGAATACTTTGCATTGTTATGGATCTTGGTTTATTTATGTGAATATAAGGTCATTTTTGTTATATGTATATTTCTGCTCTTGATTAAGATATTGTGTTTGTGTAGCTCATTTAAAATGTAACGTTTAGTTAAGAAATATAGGTTAATAGAGAGTCATCTATAAGAGTCAAGCTTGTATTCATGTTAGTTAGATTTTCTAGATGTACAGAAATATATTTCAGATAGATAGGTATTCTTCAACCACTTCAAAGAGCTTCAGAATGTGGAATATAAAATGTTTAAGAACTTAGGACTTTTCATGACAAGACACTTCTGTTGCTGGCAGCACCAATCTACTTCAAGAGGATGATGGACATTAAAGAGGCTCATTATAGAGTTGGTTAGACATTTGGGCAAGAAACTGCTCTTGCCGGACTGCTTGATGTTATGCTGTATAAAGTGGACATGCAGGACCCACATAAAAATCACTGCTGAATTTGCATAAAGAAGGTGAGACAGTCCTTTGGGTTCCTGCTTAATGAAAGCCTTAATGTGAGACATTCTGCAGGATGTAGAAGAAAGTGACTGACAAACTGCCAATACAGGTGGAACTGTCTTTGAAATTTCCTACTTCATGGAAAAGTCTGCTGGACACTATGGGCCTGTAGGCTGAAGATAGATGCTTCATTGGTACAGGAGAACTTTAGATGGTTCTGAAAAAATTGTAACATATATAATGATTTAATTAAACTCAAAATCAAAAACTAAAGTTTTCTTAAATGTCTTAAGGAGAAAGTTTCAAAAACATTATTTCCTTTCATACATTGTGAAGTTTTAATTACAGCTTTTTTCCTTTATCCAATGTAGATTTAATATGATCCTGAATTTGAATGATACCTCAAATAATATAAAATACACAATTTAAAAAATCCTCTTGTTCTCTCTGCTCTGTAAACTAGGAATCAAATTCTGAGCCCAAAAAATCCTAAACCAGTAGCCTACTGGTCCAGTGCTCACTTACTCTCTTTCTTTCTTTCTTTCTTTCTTTCTTTCTTTCTTTCTTTCTTTCTTCCTTCCTTCCTTCCTTCCTTCCTTCCTTCCTTCCTTCCTTCCTTTCTCTATTTCTCTTTCTCTTTATTTTTCATTTGTTCCTTGATAATTTCATAAATGTATTTAATGCTGTTTGATTTTTTTTCTCCCTCAACACTCTCATACCTTTTTCCAATCCTTGTTATCCTCATCATTTCCTGACAGATTCTGAGCACAGTTTAATCAGGGCATCTGTGGAATTGCAACGATTCTTTAGGACCTGGTTAGGTACCAGTGGGCACACAACTGAAGATAAGGTCTCTTTCTCCTTCTAAATCTTTCAATAACATATAGTTCAACAATAGTAACTAAGGATCCCTGACTCTCTTTACCACCCCTGTCTACAATTGGTAAGCTCTTTCTGTGGAGGCATCAACACCTGTTGTGCATTCATGATAGTAATGGCTGTGTCTTTACAGAATATGACTTTCCACTCCTCCTGTATTCTAGCTGTTACATTCTTTCCACCTCATATTCTGCTATGTTGCCTCAGCCTTACAGAGGATGTCACAAAAGTCTTATTTAAAGCTGATCTGATTCTCACTTTCTCACTATGTGTAGTGTCAGATGAGTGCTTTTTAAAACCCTTCTAATAGACACTCTTCATTGCCATGGGAATAAACAGCATACATTTCCATAGCTAATTTAAAACTTCAGCTCAATGATCTCATATACAGAACGCAAATTTTACAAATTTTTTTTAGAGAACAGTTTTCCAAATGCTTCAGTGTCTTTCTAATTTAAATCCATAGTGCTTTGGCAAACAACATGATACTAGATTAAGGTCAGACATAATCAGGAAGAATCCTGAGGAGGAAA
This sequence comes from Neodon shergylaensis, assembly GCA_025134845.1. Taxonomy (NCBI): domain Eukaryota; kingdom Metazoa; phylum Chordata; class Mammalia; order Rodentia; family Cricetidae; genus Neodon; species Neodon shergylaensis. Next base: position 16,184,481 of record JABTXL010006268.1, read on the forward strand.
TGATCTAATCTTAAACTTAGATAAAAGTTAACTTATCTGACATAAACCAAGGGGTCAAAGTATAAATAACTTACTCATTTTAAAAATGAGAGTTATTAAATCTATGGAGTGAGAATCAGAATTTAAAAATTTCCAGTAATCCAGGTTCATAAATGATAATAAATTGAATATAAGATATGAATATTACTTTTTAAAGAAAATATTACTTTCTATTTATATTCTGTTGCTCTTATGCTTAAATAATACATGTGTGTCATAACATTAATATGATACAAACTAATTATAAATTACAGATGATTAGCTCTATAAAAGCTTAAAGAAAGACCATATATATGACTGTTGAAAGTATGTCCCATAGGTACTTAGAGCTCAGTAGAGATTAGGTACAGAAGAGGACAGAGAACAAAAGAAAGATGTTGAGTAATAGATAGTGAGTCTTAGAACTTTCACAATTGGTAATATGGGGAAATATAAGAAACTGCACCTGTCAAAATGCAAGAAAGGAGGGTTCTAAATGAAATGCTATAAGCGAATGAGTAATCTTTGAGGCAAGTAGATAATTTTAAACCAATGTAAGCATGTGTATAAGCATATAACATGTAACCTGGTTATGAATTTTAAGTATTAACAGCTTAATCATAATCATTATTTTTTCTAGCCTGTTTTTATTGATTACTTTGGAGTTTCACATAATGTACCCTGTAGTAATATGAGCGGCGGGGCTGCGTCCCCAGCACCCCGGCCGCCTGCTCGGCTAGCTTATGCCACGAAATAACAACACACAAATTGTATTCCTTTTAACACTGCTTGGCCCATTTCTATCTAGCCTCTTCTAGGCTAAATCTCTCATATCAATTTAGCCCATTTCTAATCATTTGTGTACCACCGCTAGGTGCACTTACTGGGAAGATTCTAGCCTACATCCATCCTGGGTCGGAGCTTCATCGTGTGTCTCCAAGAGGAGCTATGGAGTCTGTCTGAGGAGTCTTACCTCACTTCCTCTTCCCAGCATTCTGTTCTGTTTACTCCTCCTACCTATGTTTTAACCTATGAGGGCCAAGCAGTTTCTTTATTGCTTAACCAATGAAATCAACAGATTGATATATGACACTCCCACATCAGTACCCTAATATAATTTACCACCCAGTCTTTCCAAGTGCAACCCATTCTTTTGTGTCCTTTACCCAAAAATGAAGGAGAAAAGAAAAAAAACACAAATCCAATGTGTGCCACCCATATTCAATCATTGTTTTAGAGTACACTGTTATAGAAGTGCTTCCTGTAAGGAGTTGTGGTATGGGAATTCCTTTTGTATATGTGTTGTCTTTATTTGTTAATGAAGAAAGCTGTTTAGGCTAGGGGCTTAGCAGAATAGAACAAGGCAGGAATTCCAAACAGAGAGAGGAGGAAAGAAGGCAGAGTCAGGGAGAGATGTCTTGTAACAGCTGGAGGAGACAGATGCTCGGAACCTTACTGGTAAACCAAGAACTTCGTGGTAAAATATAAAATAATAGAAATGGGTTAATTTTGTGTTGTCAGAGCTAGCTAGAAATATGCTTAATCTATTAGCCAAACAATATTGAAAATGATATAGTTTCTGTGTGATTATTTTGGGTCTGGACAACCAGAAAACAAACAAGCAGTCTCCCACAACAGAGGTATGCCATCTTGTGCCAGCAGCAGTCTCAAGATCTCCTACTTTTCAAGTTGCTTTATTGTGTCAATAGGCAATCTTGAGTGAGTGACCTATGTAGTCCCAGTTAATAGATGAATATTCAATGACACACAAGGATAGGTCACAAAAGAACATTACCTACTAATGACACTGCCTACATAATGAAGGACTCAAACTTTAATGCTCTGTATTCACAGGAATTTATTTTATCTAATAAATTGATTTACTTTAGAATTTTTCAATTTAACTAAATTATACTTTAAAATTTCATACATGCATACAATGAAATAGGACCATATCCACGTTCAATATATCCTTTCAAATTTCTCTCAGATCCCTTTCCCTACATAACCTTAAAATTTCATGTCTTATTTTGTTAAGAGCCTTTAATCACTCAGAGACTCCATAGGTGCTCTCCTGTGGAATTATCCATTAGAGAAGGCAGAACCTACTAGTGGACATTGGTTTAAAAAAGAATTAATCTACTTTATCTACCTCCCCTGAAGGTATCAATAGCCAATAGCCCCCTGCTTAAGGGTAAGGCTTTGCTAGCTCCTTCTCCATCTACACTGGGATTTTACTTAGCTTGATAATGTGCAGTCGGATAGCCTCTGCTGCTGTGAGTTAGTGAGAGTATAAATCGTGTTATATCCAGAAGAGAGTGTTTCAGAGAACTCCTTCCCATCCATTGGCTCTTAATTCTTTATGTTTCCTTCTATAGGATGTTTTAAGAGCACTTAGTCTTGGCAGGAGCTATGGAGGGTTTGATAGACGTGTTTCATTTAGGCCCGTGCTCTCCCTTATTCTCAACATTTGATCAGATAAGAGTTTTTAGAAAGACTGCTCTTTATTGTTGAAAGAAGTTCCTCAAACCAAAGTTGAAAGTAACCCCCGTCTATAGATAAACACCTAGATATTTGGAAAGCCGTTTCACAAGCTGGTAATTCAGCAAAACAACCAGAAGAAGTTCTATCCTAGGATTTATGAGCCAAGAAGCCATAATTCTTTGACCAAGTTTACAGTATCAACCATGCTTCAAATTCAATCAGAAAGTTTACCCGTAACTGTGAAGTCAGTATTTCACCAGTGAACTTACCTTGTCTGGCAGGTTGGCACTATAGCCTGCAACGTCAGAACCAGCTAAGACTATTGATAACTTTTCTCCTCCAGGTCCCTGTTAGAACCTCTGGCATTATGAAACCCAGTCAGCAAGAAGATATTTCCTAGTTAGTTTGAGATTGATTTTTCTATTTCTCTTGCGGCAAGAATTTTTAGAAGCTTCATTGGAAATGAGAACACCTGTAGCAGTAAACACAACAGCAGTATTCAAAGATTATGTATGCATAAACTGAAACAATAGAGAGTACTTGGAAATATATACTTTCAATAGAAAATTTAACATTCCTTAGCAACCAACTTATAGTAAGTAGCAATCTATTAAATGGTGGGAGGAAGGCAAGAGAAAGAATTTAAGGAAGCGTGAATTTAAAGAACTTTTCAATAGCTTAATAAGTTCATCTATTGTATAATTGTTGTATATTTGTAAAATTTATTTTGGTATTATTCTGTTCTGCACTTATGTTCTCCTTTGATGGTATCTAATTTCATTTCCTTTTACATCAGTCAGATTTTACCTTTATAAATAACATGTATCTTATCTTTAAGAAAAAAATTAATGGTTTTTGAGCTAGAAAATGGAAGCCCAATTTTAGCTCAAAAATAATGAACTTTACTTTTTTATTTTTGAAAGTAGTTTGCCATAAAGTATTTCAGTATCATCACTCAGCGTGTTGGGCTGATTTGAACACCTTTTTCAAAATGTCTAAACTTAAGCCCTAGTATAATTATTGATGTGACAGAATTATGAAATAAAACTCACAGCAAAAAGCTTAAGTGTAAGCAGATAATAAAAGTGAATCCACAACATGACAGATCTTTTTGTAAGAGGAGACCTCAATGTGAGTAGTAAAGACCAAGGAAGAAGGAAACGGGTTGCCACTGAAAAGTCACGAGAAACCTTTGAAGAAATCAAGTTTGGGGTCCTTTTGTTTGTGAACTTCCAGTAAACAAAACTGTAAAGAAGTAAAGCTATATTGTTCATGGATCCCAATGGCATTTTATCAGAACCACTTCTATCAGTCAGCTGGCTATTAATACAACATGCTAAGTGATGAGCCAACCATTTCTTTAGCTCACATATTGGTAGTTTGTTTGGTTTCTAATGAGAAAAGAAAAGATGATAGAAATATATTTGGTGGTGAGTTGTCATATGACCAAGAAGAAGACAGAAATACCACTTTTGAGATCATGACGCTAAGAACGTCCATTAGTTTTCATAGCCTAAATATTCAAAGCAATTCAAAATGCTAACATAAGGAGTATTCAACATTTGTGATATTTAAAATGAAACATGTTAGAACACTATTCCAATCCATGGCAAGCTACTAAAAATACTTTTAAAATTCATTTTACAATCTCATTGTAAAAAAATATAATTAGTGGGAACTTTTTAAATCATTTACTTTGAAATTGAATGTTGATTCTCTCCCTTTCTTCACTATCAAATCTCTTGAATGTGATTCTAGCTAATTGATCCTAAGAAGGAATGGACATAAAGTATAAAAGTTACCTAAAATCTAGTGAGTGTTTTCCAGTTAAATCCTCCTTGGTAATTTCCTATATCTGCACTTCTCAATTGATTTTGCCTAACTTTGTATTTGGAACTCGAAGCACAGTGGTGACATAATGGCTTCTAATTTCAGCAGTTGTGTACATTTAAGTGGGTAATGTATTGGGCAGCAAAGCACCAATCTACACAAAGTGCATTATATTATTTTTTTGTTATTTTTGTTGTTGTGTAGCAGTGGAAGAGATAAGGTCTCTCTCCTTTGTCAAGATGTAGAAAGCGCTATGATATGTTATAATTTAATGACATTTTATCAGCAGTTATAATAAAATACTTCTTCCTACTCATGCCTTGAATTACACATGAGATTTTAAATAAAATTTGTGATTCAAATTTTTTAACACTCCATTTCTAATGATTGTACTCATCTGAAATATGCTGTTATGTAAATATCACAGAAACATTTACTTCATTTAATTAAATGTTGTATGGAAAAAGAAAATATATATCAGTAAATGTTTCAGTGTGCAGGCACTATTCAAGTTAGATTTGTAGTACACGACCATATTATGTATTAGAGCTCTTTCATTCAAGAGCTTCTTAAGACCTGATCATATGTTAATGAACTTCTCTCCCATGTAATCATCAAGAAAAAAAAACAAATCCCCAGTCCATAATCTGAATTTCATATGCTGTCTAAAGCAGATATATTGTAGTACATAAGAATGAGCTGGGAGATATCTGTGTGATTTCATAGGTGTTGGGAGAGTGGAAACCACAAATAGAATATATTGTATGAAAATAACCCTATTTTCAATTAAAATAAATATCAGTTTTTATCAGGACAATCTCCAAAATAACAATTTTCACAAGAAAATGACAGTGTAATTAACAGCAATAGAATAATTTTAACACTTTAAAAAGAAATTATTAGGCACGTTTTAATTGTATAAAATGGCGAACAAGTAAGTTCTCTGAACTTTAGCAAAATCAAGTGGTTATAATTCAATAGATAACTCTTGTATGTTTCTTTAGATTTAGCTCCTAAATTTGGAAACATTCTGATTAGGGACTGGAGCATTGGCTAAGATGGCAAAATCTTTGTTGTGCCAGTTAGAGGAAATGAATTCAGATCCCCAGTTTCCAATGAAAAAGCTAGCTACAACCATGCTAGCCTGTAATGGAGCTCTGGGCAAGAGCATAAAGGGAAATTTGTCTGCGGCTCAATGGCCGGCCAACCCAGCTAATTTCCTTAGTTCCAGATTCAGTGAGAGGCACTGTTTCAAAATGTATGGTATATAGTGACTGAGGAAGACATCAATGTCAACTTCCTTCCTGCACGCACACACATAAATTTATTAATGTACACACCATACACAAGCATACATTTTCTTTCCAACTAAATAATTTGCTGGGAAAATAACTTAACCTTCAAATTACTTGTTCTTTTTGATAAAGTAATATGTATTTCTAGGAACAAAATGAAGAGAAAATGTTAAGAACTTGTGTCTTCCTTACATTTTCAAATTGCAGTTTGAATAGCCAAATTCTTGGTAGACAATGAATTATATGTATTAATGAAACATTTATAAAAAAATAACAACCTTGAAATTAAAATGAATCCAAGTATATGATCAGGCATTAACAACATAGATTTCCTAGAAAAACTAATAAAAATATTTTAAAATTTTCTATTAGTTACAAGAACACATATGTAAAAATCATTAGTCAACTTTGTTAGTGAGTAAATACTGTCTGGTATTGTTTTGCCTATTAATAAATATAGTATTAGGAAATATATATATATATGTGTGTGTGTGTGTGTGTGTGTGTATACATTGATTTGTGTGTGTGTGTGTGTGTGCTATACTGAGAAAGTATGTATTGATATGGTTGCTGTTGATTCATTTAGAGTTTTGGTATAGAAAAGTTTAGCAAAATTATAAGTATTGCTACACAGGCAATAATGTCCAACAGGACAAGGAAACGTTAAAATTACTTATATAACTTTTTATTTACAAAGCCAAAATTTAGGGTAAGAATTGAGAGATGATTTTTACCAAATCTTGTTAGCTTTTTCAGAGTGATTATGTTTTATGACACTGTGACACAATCTAGAGTCACTGAGAGGAGAAAAACTCAACGACAAAATAATCACACCAGGTTAGCCTGTGGGCAAGCTTGTGGAGCACATTTGTGAATGAAAAACACATGTGGGGGTGCAGACCAATGTGAAATTCCGTCTTCCCGTAGGATATGGTACTGGAATGTGTGAGAGATCATATATAAGCCTTGAGGAGCAAGCCAGTAGGCAGCACTCTTCAGGACTTCTGCTTTAATTTCTGCCTTTAGGTTTCTGCCTGGAGTGCCTGCCCTGACTTCCTTCAGTCCTGTGGAATTAACTGAAGGGGAAGAAGAATAGACCCTTTCCTCCCCAGTTTGTTTCCTTATACTGTTCTATCACAAAATAGAAACCTTTAATAAGACACTGTGTAGTAACAGGGGCGGCTGGGCTGTGTCCCCGGCACCCGGCCGCCCACATGGCTAGCTTTGTACCCGAAATAATTACACGGAAACTGTATTCATTTAAACACTGCCTGGCCCGTTATCTGTAGCCTCTTATTGGCTAGCTCTTACATATCGATCTAACCCATTTCTAGTATCCCTGTAACACCACGAGGTGCGCTTACCAGGGAGGATCTTAACCTGCGTCTGGCTGGAGTGGGAGCATCATGGCGACTCTCTGACTCAGCTTCTTTCTCCCCCAATCCTGTTCTGTTTACTCCACCCACCTAAGGGTTGGCCTATCAAATGGGCCTAGGCAGTTTCTTTATTAGTTAACCAATGAAAGCAACAGATAAGATACAAGACCCACCTCCATCAACACTGTTATATTTTTTAAATTATAGTATCTTTATACTATATTATATATTTTTATTATGACAATAAAATTTACTTATTCTAGAAAAAATCACTTAAGATAGTGTGCTTGCAATATTGCTTGGTGGGTTACCATAATTCTTAAATTTAATCTGCAGATCACATAGAGAAAGGAAACAAACAAATCCCTTCAAATTTCTGTCTGACCTTCACTCATGTAGACTCACAGAAGCACAAATGGGTATAGACACATACTGAAAAGACACATATAAAAGAAACATGTTTCCATACCATTATCAATTGTTGCAGAAGATTTGTTGTGCTGATTTGAAATAATCTTATGAACGTCACATTTAACCAGAGGATATTTGATTTTCTATATGTAATAATTATCTAAAAATTAACACATTCTATGAAAGAAAAATATGAAAATGGCAATGCATTGATTCAGATGTTTATTTTCCTTATTTTTATAAATTTAGTACATGTTTGGAACATTTTATGTGACACTATTCTATAATTACTCTCAAGGGTTTAAATGAAATTACTGTCAATCACCAACCCTGTATTAATAAACATTTAAGAGCAACATTTTTCCAATAATGGCATAATTGAAGAAAACAGCTGTTTTAAATAGGAAGCATTTTATAATTTCAATGTAACCCATCCTTCATTAGTGTAATAAAAACACATTTATCCTGCACTACCATCGCTGAAATCTCTTCCTTTGTTGATAACATTAATGTTCATATTTGCCTTCCTACTTTGGGCCTTTTGCATAGTGCAGTTGTCCCATTTCTATGCATTCTAAGCAGCCATACTACCACTTCAAATTTCATTTTTATACTTTACCTTAACACATCATGTAGAACTTCAGCTTGACTTTTTCTTTACAGTAACCATGAGATCCAGATTATGTCTAAAAATTGTGATGTTTACCTTCCATATCCTCATGTATACTAGTTATGGCCACCTTTGGCATCTCCTCATCTGATCATGTACTATCTTTGGGGTGCTGTTTGCACATAACTTCTTTCTATATTTTAATTTTAAAACACATAATTGTCCTGATACATAATGTTCCTTAACTTAAAAGTATTCTCTTGTAGTCATCAAATTGTTAATTTTTTTACCCTGATAGAATATTTTAATTCATGATTTTAATTTACTTTTATGGTACTAATTAACTTTTGATATTTTATCATATCTTATTTTGTTAGTTTTACCTTGTCCTCTCTCAATGCCTTCCTTTCATTTTAGATGATGTTTTATAGATGGTAGGGAAAACATTAACTCGAGTTTTCAGGAGGCCTTGGCAAAAGAATAATGAATTCAATGCATGCCTTACCTACACAATAGGTTTTAGCCAACCTGCGTCTATGACGAGACAGTTTAACCAAAACAAAAGATTGCATGTAGCTATTGGGTTTTTTTTCTTTTTCTTTTTCTCAAAATATTTATGTTTATCAAAGTATAGCAGTGATTCTTTTAAAATTATTTATTATTATAATATTTACTAAATTATATAACTCACTTGAAATAAAAGTATTTCATTTTTAATTCAGTCTTTTACTGATTTTTCTTTTCAAAAACTGAGGCCATATAGCCCAATTGTCATCACAGTGACTATCAAGCAACTAATGGAAACAGTTGGAGAAACCCACAGCCAAATCTGAGGAAGAGTTTGGGGAATCGTGTGGAAGAGAGGAAGCAGGAATTGTAGGAGCCAGAAGGTTCAAGGACACCACAAGAAACCACATGGTATCAACTAGCTTTGACTCAGCAGGACACACAGAGACTGAATTGCCAATCAGGGAATGTACATGGGCCTAACCTAGGCCCTATACATATATGTTATAGTTGTGTAGCTTGATCTTATTGTAGATTCCTACAATGGGGGACAGGGCTATCTCTTACTCTTTTTGTCTGGTTTTTGGGATACTTTCCTAATATAATTTGGCTTTGCCCACCCTTAACACAAGAGGAGATGCCTACTTTTACTACAACTTGATATGATTTGTTGGACTGATATCATGAGAGGCCTCCCAAATTTCTGAAGAGAAGTGGACAAGGAGTAAATGGGGCAGATGAGGAGAGGTAGGGGGAAGGGTTGGGAAGAGAGAATAAAGGAGAAATTGTGGTTGATATGTAATATCAGAGAAAAATAAATTTTAAAAATTGATGACAGTTCATTATGTAACAACTCAAAATCAGCTGGTGCATTCATGAGTCATGAACGAGCTAACAATAAATTGGAGGCTCATAAAAATAATAGTCAAAACCAGTAGTGTTATATTATAAGATATCATAAATATTTGCTCTAGACAAATATTATATTCCTAGTACATAGTAAAACAAAATCTGTAAAGCACAAGTAATTCACAATTTTTAACCTAAGTATTCTTTTGATTAACTCACAACCCTAATCGTATCAATTTTACTGTTCTACTGCTGAGCATTTAATACACATTATGGAACCATTGTTCCATCTATCCATTCTTTCTTTAATTTGCCATTTTCTAAAGATTTATTGTCTTTATTCATAATTTGGATGTAGCCAAATTAAAAGGTTACTCTTAGAAGAAATAAAAAATAATGCAATAAACACTACTCAAAGTCCATATTCATTTTAAATATTCCTATTAGACACTCAATATTTATAAAAATAAAATATTGCACACTTTATCAAAGACATATGTGCATGCATGTATATGTATTCACTATATAATGCTAGATATTTAGTCCAAGTTTTTTCACATTTTATACAAATTATCTACCACTAAGATCTGCTCCTAAGATGCAATAGTATATTAAGAAGGCTTAGTTCATTTAATCAGTCTTATACTTAGATTCATTTCAAATTAGACCTTATAATTAAAATATTTTTGACTTTATTTTTGGTTGACTGCAAATATTTCAATATTTCAAGTTTTTAAGTTCTTAGTTTGTATGTATATTTTCTACTTTTACTTATTTCATGAAAATAATTGATGAAGCTCTATAGTTTATACCCCAAATTATACCAGACATTAATAATTACAAAAGAAATAACTATATATATATTTGTTGATAATATTATAATGATTTTGCTCATCAAAATCTGAGGCCAGATCCCAGTCATTTCATATATATATATATATGTATATATATATACATATATATATATATATTTGTTACTATTAATGTTTATTGTAATTTGGGGTGCTGTATAATTGTAGCACTTGTATTATAAACCGTATAACTTCCAAATAGTGGAGATTTATTTCTCCCAGTGTTAATATTACAAATTTGTGATTAGGTTAATATGTGTTTGAGGTTTCAAATGAACTCACTTTGTGATCTAGTCTTTGTACCCTCAGATGCCAAAATAGAGAAAGTTGATACTCTGTTTAGATAAAGATTTTGACATAATTTATAATGGTTCCAGTTTATGATTCAATTTGAGATTTCCGAAACCCTTAATTCAATTATCTCAAAACACTTTAGATCTTCCTACAGGAAAATTGGAGACAAAGAATCTTTCAATCCATAAATAAATCCAAACTCATAATTTATGTGATGGTCTTTTATACATTTTATTGATATTTTTGGACTTCTTATAGTTGCTTAATTATTTTGTTTGTTTATAATTAACACTATTCATATGCCTTGCTTCTACTTTAAAAGTACTCTATTATATCTACAGCATATCCATGCTCTATCAATGTACCTGTACATTCAACATTTCAGAAGTAATTTCCTGAAAACAACAGTTCTCTAAATATTACTGTTTAGGACAAAAATAACATTTTGTTCTTACTGTTCCTCTGCATTCTGTTATTGTGAAGTCTTCCATTTCAAAGGTCACTATTAATACATATTCATCTAATCATTTATCACTAATAATGTGAATCACAGCATGGGGAAACTAATTAATATTTATTTTTAAATTAGAAATTATGTGAATGTGTTGTGATTGTGATATAGTAGCACTCAACAAGCATAAATATATCCAGAAAAGTTTATTTTTACTTTAGAAACTGAAAATAGTCAAGTTATCATTCCTTGTAATCAAGACTAATATACAAATGAAATGGAATATTAATCATAGAGACCTTGACTGTCAAATAAAGAGGTCAAGTTCTCAAATATTTATTTACTGTATTTATTCTGTATGTGTGGTACTTGTGTGTGTGTGTGTGTGTGTGTGTGTGTGTGTGTGTGAGTGTGTATATTTACAGTTAGAAAATGACTCTGCAAACTTTGGGAGATGACGTGACAACTTACAGAGTTGTTGCCTTCTGCCACTTTGTGGATCCTGCCTATACCCAAGCTGATCTACAATTGTGACTAATCTTGATTCCTCATGATTTCTTAGTAAATAAATGAATATTAAATATTTACTTTACATTAAAACATATAAGGTCAAACTCAATTATCTCTTTATAAGAAATTTTATATTTATTGCCAGTATTATGTAGCACTGCTACTCTTAAATATTTATATTTAAACTCATACCATCAAAAATATGCATACATATTATAGGATAAATTCTTAAGTAATTGTTAATACTGAATGTCAAATTGATAAGAATGCAAGCCATCATGAAAATATACTGCTAGCCAAATTTGTGAGAGAGCTTCTAGATTTAAATTAGGGTAACTAAGTTGGAAACAATCATCCCAACTATAGGTAACTTCATTCCATCCATGATCAGAGGACCAAAATTAAATAAAAAGGATAAAGTGAGCTGAACACTACACTTCACTACTTATTGTTTCTTGTGTTGGCAGTGTGGTAAAATGCACCATAAGCTTACTGCTGTGACATTCATATTATGTGACATTCGTATCAATCTTCAACTGAAAGCTAAAATAAACTCTGAAATAGTTAAGTTGCTTTTGGCCATATATTCTCCCACATCCATAAAAAAGGTAATTCAAAGAGTCAATTCACTTAAGTTTCTCATACGTATTCCAACACAACTGGCAAAAGTAATTTAGCATTATGTTATTTAATAGACAGTGTTTGGTGTAAATTTTTTTATTATCAATACATCTAAGTCAAACCACCCTGATAATTCTACTTCCACAAGCTATAGAAACAATTGAATGTATGATTGCTGTTATCTTGTGAGTACAATTGCTGAGTTCTTATAATTCATGATTTAGCCTCAATATATTCATGTCTCTGAACAATCACTTAGGAATTTCCTTCTTTGTCAATAAAGAAAAGACAGAGAAAAGGATAGTCTTTCATTCATGCTATAATTTTAATACTGAAGACAATATAAGATGATAAATATATTACCATTTTAGTTTTTGTGTAGACCAACATCAGTCACTTTCTGCTTCAGTTCTCAATCTATGTGTATCTGTGCCCCTTTCTTTGTCACTAACCAATTACAGATATTGAGAAATGTCTCATATGATTCTTCCTATGAGTTCCCTAACTGTTAAGGCATTCATTAGCATTATCATTCATCAATACTTATGTACTTTCTTTTGTGTTGTGTTTTACTGTACTAGTATCCATCTTGATATTCTCTAAGCAAAACCAAAAATGTATACAATCTACATTTTCAACACAAACATGGAACTGCTATAGTGATAGCATGGAATACATACCAATGTTTATATTCCTGATTACTAGAATAAGAATTGTAGATTGTAAAGTCTGAATCTCCTGTCCAGTGTTCTGTTCTAATGCCTTCACTGAGGATTTTCAACAGTAAAGATTATGTCTCATCCATGGACATATCATAACTTTTCAACAGATTCCAACAGATTCAACAACACAAATCCTTTCAGAAAACTTTTTCAAATTAATGCTATTCCTTCTCTATAGTATTGGACCTCTTTTTAATGAGATAATATTGTAAACAAATCTAATTCCTGGAATCAAATAGTAGGAAGAAAAAAAGCATAAGTCTTGCACAACAACTTCCATAATATAAGCAAAACTAAATGATTCTGAGAATTGGGGCCCAGGATAAAGAGAAAACCCAAAGTTTTCCATCAGTGTGAGTTGCAGACTGGTTGCACTGTGGGGATGCAGGCAGCAGTGTATGGGCTGGTATGCATGTCCTGAGCCTAGGAGTGCTAAGCTGCAGCCTGCTGCAACTGGGGCTTAAGCCACAGTCAGGGGAGTCAGTGTGCAATGCCAAAAAGTGGACTGGTCCACATATTCAGGCACCAAATGATGGAAGAAGATACAAAATAATCCCACACAATTTCAGAATTGTGTATAATAAATGGTTATTTATTCAGGGGAGACTTTCAGATCACTGTACTAGATCACAATCCTCTGCACTAACAAGGTACAGGAACAGAGCCTAGCAGCTTGACGTGAGAGCTGGAAGCAAGACAGTGAGTGTAGGCTTTACAGTTGCATTTATAGTATAAGAGACCATGTCCAAGTGTACTGGTATCTTAAAGGCTATTGGCTGAAGTAGCAGAAGGAGCTCCCACAGCACATAAGTGATTCCTGAACATATAGGTTGTGACCCCATTAGGGTTCACATATCAGATATTTACATTATATTTTATAGCAGTAATTTTATGGTTTGGTTTCTCCACACTATGAGGAACTGTACGAAAGGATTGATGCATTAGGACTGTTGAGTGAGATGCACTACTACTGCTAAAGATGGTTCCTCACCTTTGCAATACAATTATGGTGGACTTTTTATATATATTTAAAGACTTATTTTAGTCTAGGCATATGTGCATTTTTGTGTCAGTATATGCATGTGTGAGTGCATGTACCTTAAGAGGCCAGCAAGATATTTTGACTCTCTTGAGACATAAGCTGATGTGAGCTGTCCAGTTTGGTTGCCGGGAACCAGGTTCTCTGTAAGAACAGTATATGCTGTTAATAACTGAGAATATGTCCAGATCCACAGTATGATTTTAAAATAATTTATAATATATTTATTATTGGCTAGGTTATTTCAATCATTTAGAGTAGGTTGACATTTAAAATATATTTAAATTTTAAGAATATTAGTAAGTTTAAAAGTGGGTGAAATTTGAATAGCCTTGGCAGAATATATGAGGGTGCTAAAGGCCTTTTCTTCCTGACAGTGGAACTCTTTCAGACTCTAAATCACTTTGAACTTATTCATAGTATTTCAAGTTGTCAAATGAGTTTTTTTATGTATTAAAGGAACTATAGCAGCAAAATGCATCATCACCTTCCATTGTAATGTAATTTATAATTTAATATTAGAGCAAGGGGCACTGAAGACTAAATTGATAACTTTCCAGCAATGTAGACTGAACATCTCATATGTCAATTACAACATCTATACTTATCAATCTGAAGAGATTTTGACAAGTTATAAAAGTTTAAAATAACTGCACTTCATGAGCACATAGTATATTGAGCTCTCCCATATGTCAAAGGCAATCACTTGTGAAATTTCCAGTGGTTTTTAATTCATAAAAAGTACTTTTAGCTGCTTCCCATCTTAATTTTCATAAATAAAACATAAGTTTCTCAAATATTAGATATGTTCAAGTAATTCATTTTCCAGATAAAATCATGGAGAATACATTTTCTTTGGTAAAATGCAGAATATATATTACTACACATATCTTATATGTGTATTATTTTATTACTATTGACATACATGTTACTATTTATATTGCCATGGGTAAAAAGTTTATCAAAATCTGACCCATAAATTAATTAATTATTTTTGTAAATATATTTTAACTTTCTATGCCTTAAACAGAATACCATTTGATCTAGCAGACATCATAAAATTATTTGGTTAAGCTGACCAGTGGTGGCACACACCTTTAATCCCAGCACTCGAGAAGTAGTGACATTCAACAATAAATCAATTTTAAGCAGTGTCATTCTATATAATCAGCACCATAGAAAAGTCCTAGAAGAAAAGATTCAACCTAAAGGTGGTAACACTCAACAAATCACAAAAAGTACATAATTTCAGTTCTATAAATCAAAAGTGAGAGACAAAAGTCCTACAGTAAAACAATCAAATAATGGGAATTAACAAAAACTCATTAATCATTATTAACAACTCTTAAAATCAGTAGTCTTAATTACCCAATAAAAAGACACACTATAAAGGAATGGATGTGAAAACAGGAAAAATTCTTCTGCCACATCCCTGAAACATAAAATACCATCAAAGAAAGATATCACAACAAGGAAAAGAGGTAGAAAAGCATATTCCAAGCAAAGAGACCTTAGAAGAAAGTTGTGTAGCCATTTTAATATCTCATAAAACAGATATTTTACCAAAACTAACAGGAAAAGAAGAGGTAGAATATTTTATACTCATCAAAGAATATCATTACCAAAAAGAACATTGCAATTATAAACACCTATGCATTGAACACATATGTAAAAGAAACATTACAACAGCTAAATCACATGTTAACTTTCCTACACTGATAGTGGGAGACTTAAATACCCAACCCTAGCCAATACACAGGTCCTCTATACAAAATCTAAACAGAGAAATGATGGAGGTAAATGATTTTATAAAACAAATTTTATAGATACATAGGTTTTATAGAGATGCAGATTTTATTGTTCTACCAGATTTTTGCAGAATATTTCCCTCAAATGCAAAAGAGTATACTTTATACTAAACAGCATAGAGAAACTTTTCCACAATTGAACACCAACTTGAAAAAAGACAAGTCTTAACAAATACAAGAAATTGGAACTAACAACTTATCTATTCACCACAAATTAATTCTGGATATTAACAAAAATGAAATCAACCATAGGCATACAAACTATTTTAATTTGAACAGTGCACTGATGAGCAAATATATGTAAAACTGAAATTAAGATAGAAATTTAAGACATTTTGTGAATAGAATGATAAAGAAAACACAACATAAATAAATCTGTGAAATACAGTGGAAGCAGTTTTAGGAGTCAAGTTAATATTCCTAATTGTTCACATTGAAAACAGCTCAAAGACTGGAGTAATCACATATTGGGTTACTTAATGACAAACCTGAGAGCTTTAGAATGAATAATACTAAAAAATATACATAACCCAACAGGAGTAGGAGGCAAGAACTCATAACAAAATAACAAAATAAATAAAAGAGAAACAAACAAATAGAAGAACATAAAAAAGTGTTAATGAAACAAAGTTGGTTATTCTTTTGATTTTATATTTTATTTTATTAAGCTATACATTTTTCTCCCCTCCCCTTCAACCCTATACCATGGTCCCCATGCTCCCAATTTACTCAGAAGACTTTGTCTTTAATAACTTCCCATGTAGATTAGAACCATGTATATCTCTCTTAGGGTCCTCATTGTTGTCTATGTTCTCTGGAATCTGGATTTCTTTATGTTTAAAAACCACTTATGAGTTAGTATGTATGACAATTGTCTTTCTGGGTCTGGGTCACCTCACTCAATATGATGTTTTCTAGCTTCATACATTTGTCTGCAAGTTTCAAGATGTATTTTTTTTTTCTGCTGTGTAGTTCTCCGTTGTGTAAATGTACCATATTTTCCTTCTCCATTCTTTGGTGTAGGGGTATTTAGGTTGTTTCCACATTCTGGCTATGACAAACAATGCTGCTATGAACATAGTTAAGCATATGTCCTTGTGGTATAATTGAGCATCCTTTGAATATATACCCAAAAGTGGTATTGCTGGGTCTTGAGGAAGGTTGTTTCCAAGTGTTCTGAAAATTGTCATACTGATATCCAAAGTGGCTGTATGAGCTTCCATTCCTACCAGTGATGCAGGAGTGTTTCCTTTACCCCACAACCTCTCCAGCATAAGTTGCCATCAAGTGTTTTTTATCTTGGCCATTCTTACAGGTGTAAGACTGAATCTCAGAGTTGTTTTAATTTGCATTTCTCTGATTACTAAAGATGTTGAGTATTTCCTTAAGTGTTTTTCAGTCATTTTAGATTCCTCTGTTGAGAGTTTAAAGCCTCAAAACAATCCCATACCAGTTAAGAATTATGGATAATAATAAAGGTTATTTATTTGAGGGGAAAAACTTACAGATCACCATCCCAAACAATAGTCCTCTCATCGCAAATAGGAAACAGAGAGTCTAGCAGCTGGAATGGGAGCAAGAAGCTTGAGGGAGAGCATGAACGGTTCCAGCTGCTTTATAAAGTATAAGAGACCATGCCCCATTGGCTTGGTATCTTAAATACTATTGGCTGAAGGAGCAGAATGTGCTCCCACAGCAAGAGTTCTCTGTTTAAATGACTCCAGTTAAAGTCACTTTGTGTAATAGCTTCAGAATCTATTTCAATCATGTGGACTACATGATAGAAGAAGAAACCACATTCTAAAGTTTGTCCTATGGCATACATAAACACAAGTACATAGAGGTGCCCTTGAACAAACACATGTACAGGGAGAGTGAGAGAGCATACAAGAGCCCAAACCTCATGTATGCAAACAAATAAACAACTGCAATTATTTTTAATTTATCTCTTGTTGATTAGTGACAAGTTCCATTTCATCATTTCTAAATGATGTCAAGAACATTTACTTCCTTATCAGATAAGACCTTATTTCCTGAATTCACATCTTGATTATTCAAATAAAGTATCTCACAGTTATCATCTTCAAAGCAAAAAAAATGACGTGTTAATTATTATAACTAAGAGTTCAAAAAATAGTTTTCCACCAACTAATTTGGAAACCTATATTTCAAACACCTGGTATAAATTAGAACACTTCTCACATTATAATCAGTAGTGTCAGAGAATGAATTTTAAAGATTTATCAGAGTATACTACCTGAAAATTCTAAATATCATATTGTTATGTAGATTAACACAGCTATGATGTCCTAAAATAATATTTAATAAGTTAATACCAGACAAATTTTATCTTATTCTTGCTACAGTCTCTTAGACAAGAGGGTTGGAGTATTGCAACTGTCTCTGTTTAATCTTATTATTATTATTATTATTTTATTTTTATTTTTTTTGGTTTTTCGAGACAGGGTTTCTCTGTGGTTTTGGAGCCTGTCCTGGAACTAGCTCTTGTAGACCAGGCTGGTCTCGAACTCACAGAGATCCACCTGACTCTGCCTCCCGAGTGCTGGGATTAAAGGCGTGCGCCACCACCGCCCGCCTTGTTTAATCTTATTATTCAAAGGCATAATGCCCCACTAGTCTGTGACTCTCAGTTTCTGTATCAGATTTCTGTTTTCTACTTTCTATGGATGTAGACAGAGAAATAGTACATAAAATGGGCACAACTTCTATCAGTTAGGTAAATTTAGACTCACATAGATCCAGTTTGCAATGACTGTATTCATATGAACTGAGTGCTTTGATGCAAGATGAGGGAACTGTGAATAGAATAATATAATACAATAAAAAAATGAAAGATCAGAGAAGTTGAGCATGGCCGGTGCAGTTCTACATATGAGAAAATAAAATTAAATTAGTTTTTCACTCATACCAAAAATAAACTTTATGGTTATTACAGACATAAACATAAAATTAAACATTTTATACTTTTTAAAGAATTATAGCCAGGTTGTTAAGCCTCAAGGTTGTTAAGGATTCCTTAAGCAAAATTCAATAAACTGTAACTGCAGTGAAACACATTAATACTCATATGCATAAGAGGATTTTAGAAGATTTGCCCATGAAAAGAAATCATAAAGGTTTTCATTAAAAAAGAAAGAAAAATTATTCAGCGTGTACACATGAGCAGCAGTGCACACTGCGTTGTGCGTCTCTTATTTCTACATAAGATAATTCCACAATTCCCTCCAAGAGAAATGTAGTTGGAAATGATATCCTGTCCTCTCTCTACCACATTTATAAACATTTTAAGGGGCTAAGAAAGTACTGGTTTCCTGATTTGAAAATGTTGGACTATAACTTATAAAAAGCCTCTTTCTCCTTTCCTAATAAAAGGACCCATTGCCAATATTGACTTTTTTTTTTTACTTTACAGAATTTGTTTACCGAGTTGCTATGCTATGCTGAAATGAGTATAGGTGCTTCTGTGCTCATCTGTATGGAAACACTCAATTCAGGGTCAAGTACACGAGCTACACCTTGTGTCACTATAAAACTGCATTTTTAAATCAAATTCATATCTCAGAAATTTTTGACTAGTCATTTAATTCTTGTGCATCTTTTATTTATGTTAAACTTGTAGATGATTTAAATGAAGATATAAAATATGTATCTGTAAATGTAGCATAGTGATAAATATACAAAATTTTGAGGGAATAGATATCATGTCTCTGAATTATGATAAAAACATGTTGAGATTCTGGGGTTATGGTTATAATTCTGAGTTTCATAACTACACAAGAACTTGATTCCATATGATTTTAAGAGCTAAAATAGTGGACTTGGACAGTACCTAGAATTGCCTATTAAACATATAAACACTTATTTATTAAAACTCATTTTGATGAGCTTAATTCTTCTCTGGTCTCAACTAATTTAAATTAGGCTTAATTGGGGAAACGTTCCATTGGTAAATATTAAGCTACAAGTCATAGAAAAAATATAAGTACTTTCTGTAACTGGAAAGTGATGGGGGAAGCTCTGTTAACCAATCACCTTTAAGAAGTGGAGCCTAGTTAAGGCACTCCCTGGAGCCCAGGCAGAAAAACTGGGACTGACCAAGTGTGCGCTCTCTTTGGGTGACTCCCAGATGCAGAGGAATTCAGACTTCCCATTCTTGTGGTGTGAGTTTGTTTCCCCTTATAACAATTAAAAATATAATTTCCCGAATTGAGCTAGTTTCTACAGGAAAGAAAATTAATAATGAAAAAGCAAAATAAGGAAGTTATGAAATTGAAAAGTTAAACTTGACCAGAAACTACAAAGGTAAGCTTCACCAACAGAAAATAAGAGAGGGAAGAAAGACTTTGAGACACTGAAGATAAAAGAAAATATCAAAGAAATATTCAATCAGTCAAAGAAAATATTAACTCTTAAAAATACATTCAAGAAATAGAGAACACTAAGAAGAGACTAAACCTATGACTAGTAAGTATAGAGGAAAGAAAAGAAACCAAGCTCAAGCACTCAGAGAATATTTTCTTTTTTTTAATTTTTATTTATTTATTTATTAAAGATTTCTGTCTCTTCCCCACTGCCGCCTCCCATTTCCCACCCCCCCTCAATCAAGTCCCCCTCCCTCGTCAGCCCAAAGAGCAATCAGGGTTCCCTGCCCTGTGGGAAGTCCAAGGACCACCCACCTCCATCCAGGTCTAGTAAGGTGAGCATCCAAACTGCCTAGGCTCCCACAAAGCCAGTAAGTGCAGTAGGATCAAAAACCCATTGCCATTGTTCTTGAGTTCTCAGTAGTCCTCAAGGAACTTAGGACCGCTAGGAGTGCACCCACACACTGAGACAATGGGGATGTCCTATTGGGAACTCGCAAAGGCCAGCTGGCCTGGGTCTGTAAAAGCCTGGGATAAAACCGGACTCAGAGAATATTTTCAACAAAATTATAGAAGAAAATTTAGCTAACCTGAAGAATCTGATGGCTATAATGTTACAGCAGTGAGTAAAATTTTAAAAATTATTCTTGAAGTAAAACCAGAGACTTGTGTCTCTGTCTACAAATACCCATCCTTTCCAGAAGTATGTGATACACACAGCTGCAGTGGTCATGGCAACTTACAATAAGGGATATCCATAAAACAATAATATTAATAATTCTAACAGTTCCCTGAAGAAAGTACACAAATATGAAAGTTTCTAACCACATTAGCTAACACTGGTTCACATTTCTCCAACATAAAAGTATTTTTATGTCACAGCTAATAGACTTCAATATAATAGATTCCTAAGAGTGCTAATAAATAGAAAGACTTGATAAATGTATATTAATGTCTGATGAGTGACATGACTGGGATTTGCATTTGAATATATGCATAACTTGAAACATTAAGCCTCTGTAACAAATAATTCAGTGCAAGTGCTTCAGGAAAAATACATAATAATTACCACCTAAGTTAGCAATTAAAGTGAAATTTTTAACCAAGTAGAGTGTCTCCTATACGTAAGTTAAGGTTTCCCAAGGTCTTAGGACAAATGAATAGAAGAATCAAGCAAACTCAACCTTAACCTCGGAGTGTTGTAAACTGTTAGCTCCTAGAAGAGGGATGAACAGTTTATTATAAAAATTTAGCTGATGTTAAGCAGAGCACAGTCTAGTTGAAGACCAAGAATTCAACAGTACTTTGAGCAGCACAAATTGGGGCTGCTATCTGAGGGATCACATGTGTCTTTGATTGTTTTGTCTTACCTCAGGAATCTTTTACTTCTGATGGCTTGCCTTGTCTAACCTGGGTGTGAGGGCTTTTTCCCTGTCTTGCTGTATTTTGTCTTGTTGTTTTGGAGGCCTACTCCTTTCTGAAATGGGATGGAGGGGAATGGTTTTGGAGAAGAGGGAAATTTGGAGGGTGGAAACTGTGGTTAGAATGCATTGTGTGAGAGACAAAACTATTTTCCATGTTAAAAAAAAAGGATAACAGATTGCATTGGCAGGGAAGGGGCAAAGGGTAGGAACATTTGGGAAGAAAGGGAGAAGTGGGGAGAAAACATATAATGTGATATAGGGATCGCCTAAAATCGATGTGGTGATTGCTTGATTGAAAGACAATGGATTAGAAAAGATTGGCCCCGGATCATAAGGAAGCTGCATTTGTTTATGGACTAGCTCACTGATGTATTTCCAATCTGGCTATTATATTTAGGAGACTATAAATGCTTAGTGGGTATTATCAAGCTGGAGGAAATAGGTTATACAGGGTGTGTGGTAGAAGGGAATATCTTGTCTCCAGCCTCATTTTCACTTTTTTTTTCTTTTTTTCCCCCAGCAACTAAAGAGTTAATCAGATTTTTTCTATGAAGCATTGTTGCCTCTTCAATGACTTTGCAATGTTGTGGGAT
Organism: Neodon shergylaensis; assembly: GCA_025134845.1. Taxonomy (NCBI): domain Eukaryota; kingdom Metazoa; phylum Chordata; class Mammalia; order Rodentia; family Cricetidae; genus Neodon; species Neodon shergylaensis. Next base: position 16,206,556 of record JABTXL010006268.1, read on the forward strand.
ATTCAGCGTAGAAGACTGTTCAGATATGGGTTTAAGCCAATAGAAAGTATTTATTAGCATACTGGTAACTATACCAGGTATTGGGGATACCAGTATAGCCCCAAGCCTTTCTAAGCATAAAAATTAATGCATTAAAAAAAAAGCATGTCCTGGGAAGACATACTTAAGTTAACAAGAATGGTTATCTAGAAGCAGAACTAACAGAAGCCAAAAATCATTTATTATACCACTTTACTCATTAAAATCAGAAAATTCTAGAAATCAAAAGGACAAAATGGCACCCTTCAGGTTTGGAAAATATCTGAGCCAACACTACATCTGTCAGAGGAATAATTTCCAATATACAAAGAAGTTTTTTTTTAAACATCAAAAACGAAATACACTGGCTAATTTAGCTCGGTTATTTTTTCTATTATCCAATGTCTCTCTGATGCCATTGTTCCTTTCTCATTAGCATTAAGAAAATTCAAAGTTAATAAATCATTGTGCATTCTATTTCTGAGGGGTATTTTTCATCCCTTTCTGTTTGTTTAATATGTCCTTCACGGTTCAATTTGAACTTTCTAAAACTGCCTGACATAGGATTGAGAGGTATAACGTTAAGATACTTTATGTTATAATAAGTAAAAACTGTTTCTCTCTCTCTCTCTCTCTCTCTCTCTCTCTCTCTCTCTCTCTCTCTTTCTTTCTTTTAAAAATTACCAATTCAAGTTTCCACTCTCTTCCCTTTTCCCATTCACACCTCCCAGCCCACCCACATCTAATCCTCAGAGAGGATAAAGCACTTGCTTTATGGAAGGTCCAAGGCCCTCTCTTCTACATCTAGACCACTGTCTGTGGTTCCTCAATCTGCTCCAACTGTCATACATGTTCAGAGGGAGTAGTTGGTACTATGTTTGCTTCTTCCCAGTCCAGTTAGACTAGGAAGTTAGTAAGTTAGTAAGCACCCATTAGCTCAGGAAAACTGTTTCAGTGGGTGAACATTCTTCTTTTTATTATTTATTAAAAATTTCCACCTTCTCCCCTCCACTCATTTCCTTCTTTCTCTCCCCCTCCCTCTCCAGTCCTAAGAGAAGTAAAGATGCCCTGTCCTCTGGGAAGTCCAAGGCCCTTCCCCCTCCATCCAGGTCTAGGAAGGTGAGCATCCAAACAGACTAGGCTCCCAAAAAGCCAGTACATGCAGTAGAATCAAAACCCAGTGCCATTATCATTGGCTTCTCAGTCAGCCCTCATTGTCAGCCACATTCAGAGTCCAGTCTGATCACATGCTCGTTCAGTCCCAGTCCAGCTGGCCTTGGTGAGCTCCCATTAGATCAGTCCCAACATCTCCGTGGGTGGACGCACCCTTCGCGGTCCTGACTTCTTTGCTCATGTTCTACCACCTTCTGCTCTTCATCTGGACCTTGGGAGCTCAGTCCAGATCGCTGGGTAAAAGTTAGAAGCACAGGGGAGGGGGTGAGATAAGAGGAAGGGGAGATGGGAAGAGAGAAGGGAGAAGGGAAGGATTGGGGAGAGCTTGGAGGAATGGGATGTTTGGTTGAGATGGAGGAGGGGTGAATATGGGAGCAGGGAAGGAGAATCTTAATTGAGGGAGCCATTTTGGGTTGGCAAGAGACTTAGCTCTAGAGGGGTTCCCAGGTATCCAAGCTAGGTCCTTGGTCAGCAGAGGAGAGGGTACCTGAATTGACCTTATCCCATAGCCACACTGATGAATCTCTTGCATATCACCATAGAACCTTCATCCGGCGATGGATGGAGATAGAGACAGAGACCCACATTGGAGCACTAGATGAACATTCTTAATTCCCTTTCCATAGGATGATATCTGTGCCATATGATAAATATAGAAAAAACTGTTCGTCACAAAAAGATGAAAAAACTCAGAGAAGAACAAAATTTCAATTTGGGCCGTTGCTGGGCTAGATGATCCCGATAAGAAGCCTTTTTTTTTTTTTGACGAGGTACGGTTGCACAGTATAAAGTCATAAAAACAAGAGTATTGTCTTGAGAGATAGAGAAAATTCAACATCCAATTCAGATTGTAAACAACATCCAGTCTTACTGGAAAAACCAGCCAATCCACTTGCACTGTGGATTGTACACTTGTCTGCTCCAAAACTAATAAAGTCTATAATGCAAGCATTTCTTTACAATGTGGAGGAACTATTGGAGTACATGACTACTGCTGTGCATATTATATTATTCTGATTATATTTATTTGCTAGTGGCCATGGAAGAAATATTTCAGAACATATTTTAACATTAAAGTTAATTTTACTCTGGAGCCGTTTTCAGTTCAACCTGGTGACATTTTAGAACTGCTACCCTTTTTATTTAGAATGAGGTGTAAGAATATTGCAAAGCAATTACCCCATTTTACTGAAGGCACAGATAAAATTTGTGGAAACTCACTGCTGTCATGACTAATTACTGTTTGGCATTCATTATATCAGTATAATCTTACATGGCTCCTTGAAAGACTGACTTTCCCAAATTAAATCTTAAATAGGCTGTCTTCTTACAGCTTTGGGCAAATACATCTATCCATATGCCTTTGCATTATTAAATATTTCATAAACAGTACAGTTCAAAGTGGATTCTACACTGTTACCTATAAAACATGTAAATGGACTTTTCAAAGTATGTCATTGGAGCAATTTCTAGAAATTTTCTCTAAAGCTTTTTGTATCTTATATATTTTATTCCTTCATTTTTATCTCCAAAAATCCCACTGACTGACACTATATTCAAAATGAATAAATAGAAAATAAAATCTTATGGATAACTCCGCTCTTTCTATTTTGGTAACATGAGTCACCTATGGCACATAGGTGATTTCAAATATTCATTGTGTAGGTTTTCAGATGGATTTCTGGGGACCTGGAAACAGTTTTGAAGAAATCATTATAGTGATCAATGTAATAACCTTGTGTGAAAGTGTGAGATTGAAAGTCTTTTAAATAAATTGTTAAGAATTGAATAAGAAAAGATGATACATCTGAAATTCTAGTTGTTATGCATAATAACGAGGTAAGAATATTTTAACACAGGATTTGATGGTGTCTCCTTTTCTACCTTCTGCCTATATCGATTAAATTTAGATATGTTTAGTATTTCTTCCTGCTCTGTCACACATGCAAATTATCATTTATTTAGTCATAACAGAAATACACAACCACCTCTATGTTATCAGAAAATAGTATTCTCATCTTAAAATTTACATTTTTTTTCTCAACATAGACAGCTACTAATGATCCAAATGTCTTGAGAATGTTTGTTTACAAAACCTAGTGTCTCAAGGTGATGTGTTTGTATTGATCCTTCTACTGCCACCTAACAACTTAGGTAAACTCTAATTTAGACCTCATTGATCTGAGTGCTGATATGGAAAATATAGTGTCAGGTATATATTCTGATAGAATCTTATTGCAAGGTCAAGAGTTGACTGAGATATTATTTTCCTTTAGCTAAAAGTTACTGATTAGTTTTTCTGATGTCTGATGAAAACCATCTGTTTACTGAATCTTCCTTTCTCCTTATAAATTAATACTATATTTCTCACATTTCATTTGCTTTTTTGTACATACAATTAAAATTTATTTGGGTTACATTTACACAGATACAAATCAATTAACTAGAAAACATTTATTGGCACAGTTTTCTTGTCTGACTCATATGAATATATATAAACCTTTTAAATTGAAATAATATTTAATCTAACATCGCAATAATAGGCAAAGTTATTTGTACCTATTCTTAGTTTTTCAGAAAATTTTACATATGAGTATTCCATTATATATTTCTGCTCTTCTCTCTCCGTCTCTAAATTACTCTCAATAACTTCCACTCCAACTCTAATTCATGAATTTTTTTTGTAATTAAGGTTACACATATATAGATACATTTTTAACCAATTTAGTATTGCTTCTCTATATATTTTTTAGTGTTACACATGTGCACAAAAATATGATTCTTCTGTACACTAAAGTAAAGCAATCAATAGTATGAAGTGGAAGAACACAGAATGGGTAGAATCTTGGCCAGTTGTGCATCTAATAAAGGCGAAACAAGAGTCAATAAATTATAACTGGTCTATACTTCTGAGCACAAATTTCTCAAAAGAAAATATACAGATGGCCAAGAAATAATTAAAATATTAGACATTCTTGACAGTTAGTAAAATCCAAATTGAAACTTCCTTGATCTTCCTTAATCTTAGTCAAGTCAGAGGAAAACAACTAATAAATTCTAGTGACGATATGGGGGGAAAAAAAACATTTCTTTTTCTGCAGGTGAGAGTGCAAACTGGTACAGCCACTACAGGAGCAATTATAGAGAATTCTCCAAAATCTAAATGTTTATCTACCACACAAACATTTACACCAGTCCTTGGCATGCATTCAAAGTCTCGTTATCCTACACAGATGTATTTGTTCAGCCGCATTCGCTATCACTCACTTCACTATACCTAGCAAATAGAAAAAAAAAACTTAAACATGCTTCAACTAACGAATCCATCATGAAAATGTAGTACCTATATAGACTAGTATTCTATTTACCTATAAATAAGCCATAAAATTTGCAAGAAAATAGATGAAACTAGATAATACTATATTTGAATGAGATTACATAGATGCAGAAAAATTAATGCTGTATGTTGTTCTCTTATTTATAAATTAAAGCTCTGAATCTTTATATTTAATTTATACTGAAGTAATCACTGATGTAAAGTGAGGAGAGGTGTGCCATGACATTGAAAAGGGAGGGATTGGGGCTAGAGAGGAAGATAGTAGATGCCAGGCTATGATTAGAGAAAGGGAAACAATTGATTGGCTGGCTTAAAATGGACTGGATTCAGGGAGGGTACTACAGAGAGAGTGGGATGAAAAGAAAATTAGGGCTGCTTGGAAAAAACTCAGAGAAACATTGTTTTAAAACTTATTCAAAAAGTTATGCATAAAACATATACCATAAACCATACCTAATTTTTACTCTGAAGTCCAAGGAACTTAGTAAATTATTTAACATTTTTTCCAGTTATGTAATTATTAAAGAATTACAACTAAAAATCATTCTAAAAGTTTTATGGTGATATTTCTTTAATCGAAGTTCTACATAGCTTCCAGAATTTTTCGTCTGGCATTATATATCTGTCATAGGAAATGTAATGGAGTGTGGGGAGCAACCTGCACATTTACCTTGACACCTGCAGTGATGTGTGATGCTTTCAGAAGGAATGGATTCTGTAAGTGGTCTCGCTTGCTCCCATTGTTCATATATAGAGGTTTCTTTCTTCATCCATAACATAAATTTGTTGATCCTGTCACTTTGAGTACCCTTTGGGGACTTTCCCAATCCATTACCCCTGTGTTTCATGTACCTTCATCTGTCTTATTTCTACGAGCTACCTCCTAGTCACCCATAAACATCAAGCTCCTGCCATTTAGACATTACAGAAATAAATTAAAAACAGTACGCACTTTGGACCTCCACATGTGCATATGTCATGACATGTCTCTTTTCTTCTAGAACAAGGAATCAAAAATAATGGCCTATTCTTGTTGCTTATTTATCTTAACTTTTAGATTACACCTCACGTAATTTCTAACAAAAGATACATCTTAAAAGTTATAACTAATTTGTTTATTGATGTCCATATACAACAATCTTCTCAGTTCTCATCCTTAGGCTGTACTTCCTTTAATCTTCAGCATAAGAAATGGCTCTGTTTTAGGTTCTGGGCCACTGATACCTGTCATACAGAGGCCTGTTAACTAAAATTTCTACCTAGATCCCAGCCTCCCTGTGTACTAACGGTTCTGCTAGTGCTTCCATAATGAAACTTCTAAATACTCGAAAATGCTTGGCTTGAAATCAGGCATGGTTTCAGAATTTACAGATAGAGGACTGAGAACTGTAGGTACTGTGTCCTTTGAAACCATTCAGTAATGAAAGAACAGAAATGTTTTATTATGGTTCATGTCATCTATTGGACATTGGGCAAGACGGTTATTGAACAAGAAAGAATCCTTTTTGCTTGTAATAGGGCAATTTTGATTTTGTTTATTATAACATTCAGCCTATATGAACATACTTCAAGTAAGTCTGAATGTTCATCCTTTGTTACAACTCAAAAATCTTCATTTCTTCCATACATTTATAATTACTGTAATCATCTACCTGCTTAGATAGTTGAGAAAAAGTTAGTATTATATGTATGTGCAGGATGATTTCTGTCACCATTGGTTGCAATACGACTGGTTCGTGACTCTGCAACCATAACTACTGCTGGAAAATACAGATTAATACACCTAAAACAATTTTCTGGACCTCATGAAACAGGTAAATATTTTATTACTTAATAAACCAGTAAACTTGAAAGTTATATAATGACAGACAACATTACTATGGAAAATTTTAGTAACCTTTTTGCTGATAATAAGAATTGTATTCTGTAAGGCTTATATGATTACTGTGATAGATCCATTTATTGGATATTGGGACTCATTTTTTCTTTATATTATATCCTAAGAAAATGATCTGATAACAGAGCCAAGAATGAGGCGCTTTTAGAAATGATACAGTCTCTACAGACTCATAATGAACAGCTAGCTGACAGCATTAATACCATCGAAAATCAAAAGTTACCTGAAAAAAAAAATAATACTGTTGAAAAGGATAACATTAATGTGACAGACAAATTTCAATCCATGTCAAAGGGTACTGAGAAATTATCTGAACAAATTCATATTGTTGAATTTGACAGTTAAAATCTGTTACAAAGTTATGATAGGTTAGCAGATAGAATCTTCATGCTATCCAAATAATGTCCAAGGATGAGATGTGATCTCTAAAGAAAAAAAAAAACTTCAGACCTTGGAATCACATGCGCAGAATAAGGACCAGAGACTAGGTGCCTCACTGAAATCACTAGAAACTTATATAGGCCAAGAGAGACAGGCTTTACAAAAGACAGTAGTAACAAGGTTTGAAATGATTTAGGAAATTATTGAAGTTGATGAGCAGGGAAAGAAAGTACATGGAAAGGATTTAACATCACCAGTATTGCTTATGCTTGTTTTAATTCTAGTTTTTATACCTGATATTTGTTCTTATTGTATATAATTTTGTATTAGGCTTAGAACTCTCTTATTTAAACAAAAGAGGGTGGTGCTGTAGGAAATCCGGCAGCCAGTAGCTTTTAAGTTACCTGACCACTTGGGCATGACCTCTTATTGAATAAATGCTGATGTTATGTGTGCGTTCCCTCTCTTTTCTGGCTGCTGGATTTGGTTCCTGTTCCATGTTTGTGCAGAGGACTGTAATCTGGTAGTCTACCCCTAAATGAATAACCCTTTATTATGCTCAATTCTGAGCTAGTGTGGGATTTCTTTTTAGCATCCATCTTCAAATGGAAGCATAATTATGATGATTATATTCAGGCCTAATTTCACTTCTCTCTTTCTCAGCCTTGCACCCACCATGGACTGAAGACCATCCTCTACTGAATGTTTGTGCCAGGACCACATTCTTCCCAATTTCATGAGGGCCACTGACTCTTGTTTGAAAACCAGAAACTATGAAAGAAAATACATCCTTTATTTCTTAAAAGATTTATCAATAATATTCTAATATAAATAACATTTTACATGTATTTTCTATTCTGTATGAACTGGCAAAGATTACATTAATATTTTCTGTAAACTTTCCAATTTCATTTTATTTCATATCAGTTATCCCTGAAATTTATTTATCTCATGAAATTGCATGAAAACAAATCACAACTGATGTGATTATTATTTTACACATATTTTTCATTGACATTTAACACACATATTATACCTAGCATATATTGTGCTTCTATGGAATCTTTTTAAGAAAAAATACCAAAGAATTCACATGACAGGAAAGAAAGCAGAACTTAATGTAATTATCTCATTTCTGCTGTAACAGAGAATCTGTGATATATAATACAAAACTATAGAAAGTCTGGCTTGGTTATTTTATAAAATAGTGAATCTAAAGCCAGAAACCAAAATATATACATTGGAGATTTTTTTGAATATCAGAAATTGGAATTGTTGTTTATGTTCTATTTACAAGAATCAAGCCCCCATTATGTATACCATATTAAATTAGAGGTGCTTCTATTAGACAAACAATTTATGTGGTTGCATCTATCTGGCAAGTTAACTGGGAGACAGAGTCTTAGTAGTTTCAAGTTTTAGTGGTGACCAGATTGCCCTGGGTCTTGTCCCTTATCCTCTCCAACAGATGATACAAAGTTTCTTGTATAAAATGAACATTTTAAGAGGTTGAGACTAAGCATGTGTGTATTCACAAAACCTATTTTACAGAATGTTAGTCAAAGCACTTCATAAGCAGATTCAGTAGGGAGAGCTAAAAGACTTAATAAATGACCTAATGGGAAAAAGTTAACAACATAATTCACCATTCACAAAATAATTTATTGTAACTGATATACTGTACTGAAATATTATAGTAGTCTACATCTCTTTTCATATGATTTCTTATAATTTTTTTTAAATTGACAATTATGAAAAAAGTGCCATAAATATTTTCCTCCCCAGCCCCAAATGCTTAAAACATTCAATATCAGTTTATATGTCTAATATCAAGGAATTATTTTTACAATTATATAGAGGGAGGAATCAATTGATACTTGTAGAGAATTTCAAACTATGTTCTCAGTGTCAAGAACATGACTTAACATGTAATGAAACCTGATGTGAAACCTGAAGACCTGAATTCAATCTTTGGAACTCCAATAATAGGAGAGATGTGAACTCCTCTGATATGAACACACTGTTGTGATCCATAGATGAAAACACACATGCATAAATAAGTAAATAAATTTGTGTTTAAATATTTAGACACTCTACTTTTTCCTAGTAGCCCCAAATCATTTTTAATAGAACAAGACACAGGCAACTTTGTAGATGCTAAGTAAATATTCATGATGTTATTAATGATCACATATTATATAACCACGGCGATTTAAATCTTAAAAGCACAAATAAAAAGGTTCATAGCATTGTGATCATTAAGGAAAGCTTTGTGTTCATACAAAACATTATATTTCAATCTAATTTAAAAGACTAATTTAATAGAGTCACACTGTTTCAGAACAAACCTCAGGCAAATTGTTATTAATGTTAGAAGTAAAGTTATATTGAAAAAGCTATACTTACTCAAAGTGATCAATAAAAACAGATTTAAAAGCTATTGTTTTTCTGCAACTGCATAAGCTTGTAAAAATTAGGAAACAACCTTCCTCAAGACCCAGAAATACCACTTTGGGGTATATACCCAAAAGATGCTCAATTGTACCACAAAGACATGTGCTCAACTGTTTATAGCAGCATTGTTTGTCACAGCCAGAACCTGGACACAGCCTAAATGCCCTTGACCAAAGAACAGATAAAGAAAATATGGTACATTTACACAATGACATCTTGAAATTTGCAGCATGTAAATGGCTCTAGAATACATCATACTGAGTGAGGTAACCCAGACCAAGAAAGATAAATATCATATATACTCACTCATAAGTGGCTTTTAGACATAAAGCAAAAAAAAAAAAAACACAGCCCACAATTCACAATCCTAGAGAACCTAGACAACAATGAGGACTCTAAGAGAGACATACATGGATCTAATCTACGTGGGAAGTAGAAAAGGACAAGATTTCATGAATAAATTGGGAGCATGGGAACCATAGGGAAAGTTTAAGGGGAGAGGAGAGAAAGGGAGTGGAGCAGAGAAAAATGTATAGCTCAATAAAACACACACACACATATGTATTTAAATATATATATTTAAAATTATTTGTATATCTTATGTTGTCAAATTGATACAAATAATTTAATGATTATTAAAACTAATAAATCTCACTATGTTTGTCATTTTCAATATACTAATTCATTTGGATCTTCTATTTACTGTGAAGTAAATTTTATCCTACTTAAGAATATGTAAATATATATTCTTTCATATATATCACTCATTGAAATTGCACAAGTATATATAATTTTATTTCATAAATATGTCCTTACTTGTACTATTATGACTTAAGATTCATTGATTGCTATTTTTCTGCACATTTTTACACTTTTTTTAATTTAAGCATCTTAAGAATACCACAGTATGTATTAAAGACAGAAGCACATCATTTTCACCTCAATTTGAATATTAAAGATATCTCAGTAGTATTGTGTATTGATGTTGCCATTGTAATTAGCATTCAGTGACATTTTAAATCCAATACAAATATTTGTGCCCTTAAAATTGTGCCATGCACTTAGATTCCCAGGTTTTGTTAAATGTCTGTATTGTTTCCATTCTGTAGGTCACTGTAACAATAGAAGGGAATTTACCAATAACAAAGTTAATTTTATCTTTTGAAGCTTTATTCATTCAATTTTATATCTAATGAATTTCAGCCAACTTTGAGGATTGTCTGAACCAAGGTTAAAAATCAAATGCACTTTAATACTAGGGATATGAATAAACACAATCATTTTCCATTATTGATTGACTAAAATTATAACCAGAAAACACTCATATCATAATCTCTTCAATTTTTTTCTTGTTTTGTCCAATACTGCAACATTATCATGCATATTCTGACTCTACGCGTTTCTGCATCACACAAATACACATTTTGGAGTCCTTCCTTCTGTTAATGCTTGCCATGTGAGAAGTAGCCTATAGTTCCTCTTATTTATTTCCAATAGTAGAAATGAAAGACAATAATTATCGAGAAGTTCTTGAGATGTGTGCTGAACCAGAAGTGGGAGCAGAGGCTTACAGTATTGTTAGGTTATAAGATTGGATCACATATGAATAAATTAAACTTGTTATAATTCACTGGATAGACATCCTACTCCCTCCTACTACATAAAGACACAACTAGAGGAGCTGTATCCAAAAAGTCATTAGCAGGTGATACTCTAATGGAGGTTCTAGCTTCCCAAAGTCTAAGATGTGAATTCTGTTCATGGAAAAGCAGTAAGTCTCTGACTAGTGATTAAGGAACCTTATTAATACTCTCCTTATCCTTTTTATAAAATTGATACTTCATAATATTAAATGTTATACTCAGTATGCTTAGGAAGAATAACTTAGAAGTAAATATTACTTAAAGGACACAAACTTACTGTTAGTGAGGAGCAGAATATTCTATCATGTAGAAGAATGGCTAAAGTTGGCAATGGGATGCTGAGTAATCCCCAATAACTAGAAGGCAGAACTTTGAAGATTTTCACAAAAATATAGTATAAAAGTGGAAGTTTGATAAATTTCTTAAATATCAAGATTTGATTAATATTAGATATATTTATATAATTGAAAGATCTCTTCATATCACACCCAATAAATATGCACAGTTATTACATCATAAGTAAAACACATTTTCAAATTGGATTTTTACTACATAATTCTTTGTAAGACACATCTCAATATCTTCTCAATAATTATCATCTTTCATTTTTTCTACTGGAAATATTTAAGGAGATATCATATGTACTTTTTACAGTACAAACCTTAATAGTCTGAAATAATGATCCACTCCAGGAAACAAACAGCAAGGAATTTTCTCCATTCATCACTGATTTTTTTTCCTCCAAAGCCCAAATGAACTGACAAAAGAGATGTATCACTAGAGTGACAGAAACAAAATGCCAGTGTCAAAACATCGCTAAAGAGGTCTCCCCATTCTGTTACTTAGATTCCCTGCCCTTCTACTTTCCTGGGTGGCTTTTTAGATCGACAGTTTTCTTATGCTTCACCTACTATGATATTATTTCTTATACTGCACCTCCCAATGCATTCCTCCATGACGGAATCCTGCTGTCTTATATAATCAATATTAACACAGGGCTTCTCAGCAGCCATATTGTGAGAATGTGACCCTTGAAGAGATAGTCTCTAATCTAACATTTTCCTGTTATCAGCAGAAAATGAGATAAAGAGCTTTTCCCAGTAATTAATTATAGACTATATGAACTTATACAAAAGTTCCTGTGACATGACATGTATCATGTGATTTTAATTTTTTTTCTTACTCAGAAATGACTTGAAATTCTAATTTTCAAACATTCTTCATCTTTGCATATAATTTAGACCAAACCCCAAATAATTTCTGTACAAATAAATAATGCCTAATTATTATCTCTTGTATCTTTGGTAATTGAAAAAGGGTTCGTAAAAGAATGCTTGCTGTGTTCTACGCATTCACTGAAGGCCTTCATTGTGTTAAGATATTTCCTTCAAGGTAATTGTATCAGATGATCCCTTCATTTCTTTTTAATTAGTGAACAGTCAGAGGTTTCCCAAAGAAAAGGCACTTGCAGAAGTTCAGTCAGGTCTCTGTTGTGTTGTCTGAATAGAACATTTGGAGATTTCATGGTGATACTCAAGCCATTGCATGACCTCTGAGTGTTTTTAAGTGGACCCTTTACCTGTCCCCCATATTGACTTTTTCCCATGCTTCCTCGCAGCTGTGGTGATTACATAAATTCCTGGAAAAATCCAGGAAAAAGTGACTATTGTTTAGCCTTACAAATAAAAATCAAATCAATAGTTGCTTAAAGGTTAATTCTATTAACTAAATTTTAGTTTAATTATGCAATGGCATAAACCAGCAGCTGAGGTGAAAATATCATTGGTTCCCTGGTGTAGGAGGTCCTTCTGTCTATGTGTTGCTTTCATTGGTTAATAAAGAAACTGCTTTGCACCTATAGCAGAGCATAAGGGAACAGAGCTAGGTGGGTAAACTTATGGAATTCTGGGAGGAAGAAGGCAGAGTCAGGGAGACACTATGGAGTCACTCCCAGAGTAAGACATGCCGAATATTTGCTGGCAAGCCACTGACACGTGGCGATATACAGATTAATAGCAATGGGTTAAATTAATATAATAGTTAGCCAATAAGAAGCTAGATCTAATGGGCCAAGCAGTGTTTTAATTAATACAGTTTTTATGTGGTTATTTTGGTTCTGGGCAGCCAGGATGAATAAGCAGCCTCCTTCTACAGTTCCCATGATGTCAACATTTTTCTAACATATCTGTACTGACAGTTTCAGATTTATTAGTGGTAAAAAGAAAATTGCCTCATTTTCAAAGGTTCTCTAAAAAAAAACATTTTGTCATGTTATAAACCCTTGGGAGAGGTGAAAAATTAGAGGAACTAAAATAAAGCATATCCTTCAGCTTCCTTCTTGACCACCATAATGAGAAATGGAGAGGGATTTCTGCAGAAGAGCCTAGTTAGTGGATACTGAAGAAGGAGCCCGTGAAAGTTAGACTTTCACAAATCCAACACCTAACACTAAGTTATGTGTTCCTCTAGTTTAGGCACAAATTTAATCTCTTCTTCTTAAAATTTCACTATTCTTGGACAATTCTTTTTTACTAACTTTTCTGAAATGTCCGTGTGTGTTAGCAAGCTTCAGATTGCTGGAACAGGAAAAAAAAAAAAACGGCTGGAAGAATCAAACTAGAAATACAAAAGGATGGTTGAGAAGTGTTAGTTAGTGGAAAGTTGTTTTTGAACCAAAGACAAGACAGAGAACATCTTGCAATTATGTGGAAGATAAAGGTCCAGACAGTGATCTATGGTGGAAAGAAAGCAGGGGAGACAGATGGAGGAAGAAGGTGAAAAAAAAAAAGGAGGAATAAAAGGAAGGTGTAGAGCAGGTGGAATAGTATGAAGAGAAAGGATCTGATGGGCAGGATTCCACTATCCCATTCAAAGCTATTCCCGCATGGCCTGTGTTTCTTTCACTAGCCCTTACTTCTATATTATGTGACAACATAGGGGTCAAATCATTAACGCATAGCCTGTAGGAAATATGTTGAATCTTAAACACAATGGCAGCAGATTATTTTGCAATAATTATATAAATAATAACATGGTAAAGACTGATTTTGCCTAAAGTTTCTTGGTGTGGCTTACAGATGGACATTCTCTGTTTCTGTCATAGTGGTAAGGACTGAACTAAGCCCCCTAAAATTCATGTTGGTAATCTAAGCCCTGGTTTGGCAGTTTTTGAGATGAACTGGAGGTGAAGTTATAAATTATGGCGAAAGAACCACGAACCATTCTGATCTTGTTTCTTGGATTTCTGATATCCCATATATTAGAAATGCACATTTCAGGTGAAAAGCTTGCATTGTTTTTCTGTTTGTCTGCTAATTTTTTTATATAAGATCCATAAAACTTACAGAAGATGATATGGCTTAGATTTAAATTTTTAATCAAAGCACTCATGTGTTGAATCCTTGCTAATCAAGTCATGGCACTATTTGGGAGATCATTTGACCACTTTAACACTGAATTCCTCAATGTGTTAGTGCATTTGAGTTTATGCTGAATTAGCTATTATAAAGCAGGACCTGACAGGAACAGATTTTTGGTCTTATCCTTTCCCTGTTTTTGTCTGCTACCTAGTCACTGTTAGTTATTGGTCCGTTTTAGTACATACAGATGTGGGTTGATGTTCAACACCAGCTCAGTTTCAAATCAGTGAAGCTAGTTGAACACAAAATGAAACCTATGAAACTGTGAGCTGATGTTTTTCAATAAAATAGAAAACATTACATAGCAGAAATACATAGCTCTTTGAAGCTACTATAATTCAAAAGTTAAAAATAAGTATAACTTTAGTTATAAAATTGTGTGTTTAGGAAAATGCGTTTATCATAAAAACTAGTCCACTTTTAATATGTGTTTCATAAATTTTCTTTCAATTACTAATATAGTTATTTTATCTCAGTAAAATTCCTGACAGAACACTAGTAAATAACATCAAACTCTTGAAATAGATTTCTCCTTGTTAAAAAATCAATGACATTTTTCAATATGTTAAGTATTTTTCATAGAAATATTGTGCTAAAATTTACATAAAACTGTTAAATTAATATAAACATAAAGCAAAGAAAAGCAGTTCACAAATCATAATTCCAGGGAACCTAGACAACAATGAGGACCCTAAGAGAGACATAATAAATCTAATGTAAATGGGAAATAGAAAAAGACAAGATCTCCAGAGTAAATTGTGAGCAAGGGGACCTTGGGAGAGGGATGAAGGAGAGAGGAGAGGCAGGAAGGGGAGCAGAGAAAAATGTAGAGCTTAAAAAAAATCAATAAAACAAAACTGATAAATGTGTGAGCTGAGGAATAAACTTTTAACCATAAAGTCATATTTACTCAAAACAAATACTTCACACTATACAATAACTGCAATGAATTAGGGTAAAGCATGAAAGACATAAAGGGTTAAAACGAAACTCTGAAACTTTTACAACTTAACTGTCACCTATTAAATGTGAACAATGTCATTTTCAGCATATTGAATTGGCAGGTATAGGTATTGTCATTAAAATCCTGGATAGCAACACTTGTAAATAACACTCAGATCCTCCAGGAGAGAAGAGCTTGCCACTAAATTCCACAGCTGCAAAAGGTCCAGACAATTTTAAATCAGTAAAGGCTATAAAGGAACAATTGCTATCGATATTTTGATATTCAGTCATGCCAACCTTAGATATTATTAATTCTAGGACTATCAGCATATCTGCTATGTATTAACTATGCTAAGACTCCAGATTAATATGCTAAATTTATTTCTAATTAGCTGGCATGCATATAAAAGATGACAGCTGGTTTGCCTTCAAGAGCAAGTGAATGCATTTTAGCTAATACGTTTTTTTTTTTATTGAGAAAAAGAAAAAAGTTTCCACCTCCTCGCAGCCTCCCACTTCCCACCCCCTCCTCCCACCCTTCTCCCCCTCCCCCCACTCTTCTCCCCCTCCCTCTCCAGTCCAAATAGCAGACAGGGTTCCCTGCCCTGTGGAAAGTCCAAGGTCCTCCCCCCTCCGTCCATGTCTAGGAAGGTGAACATCCATACTGTCTAGGCTCCCACAAAGCCCAAACTTGAAGTAGGATCAAAACCCAGGGCCATTGTCCTTGGCTTCTCATCAGCCCCCATTGTTCGCCATGTTCAGAGAGTCCTGTTTTATCCCATGCTTCTTCTGTCACAGTCCAGCTGGCCTTAGTGAGCTCCCAATAGATCAGCCACACTGTCTCAGTGGTTGGGTGCACCCCTCGTGGTCCTGACTTCCTTGCTCATGTTCTCCCTCCTTCCGCTCCTCATTGGGAACTTGGGAGCTCAGTCCGGTGCTCCTGTGTGGGTCTCTGTGACTATCTCCATCCATCACCTGATGAAGGTTCTATGGTGATATGCAAGATAATCATCAGTATGGCTATAGGATATAGTCATTTCAGGTTCCCTATCCTCAGCTGCCCAAGGAACTAACTGGGGACCTCGCCTTGGGCTCCTGGGAGCCACTCTAGGTTCAAGTCTCTTGCCAACCCTAAGGTGACTCCCTTAACTAAAAATTGTGCTTCCGTGCTCCCCTATCCAACCTTCCTTTATCCCAATCCTCCTGTTTCCCCAAGTTTCCCTCATCCTCCCCTTCTCACTTTTCTCTCCCCTTCCCCCGATACTCCCATCCCCCCCCCCAAGATCCCAAAATTTCTCCCCGGCAATTTTGTCTACTTCCCTTAGTCAAGAGAATAATTATATGTTTTTCCTTGGGTTCATCTTCTAATTTAGCTTCTTTAGGTTCACCAATTATATACTCCGTGACCATTATTTATGGCTAGAAACCAATTATGAGTGAGTACATCCCATGTTCATCTTTTTGGGTCTGAGATACCTCACTCAGGATAGTGTTTTCTATTTCCATCCATTTGCATGCAAAATTCGAGAAGTTATTGTTTTTTACCGCAGCGTAGTACTCTAATGTGTATATATTCCACACTTTCTTCATCCATTCTTCCATTGAAGGGCATCTAGGTTGTTTCCAGGTTCTGGCTATTACAAATAATGCTGCTATGAACATAGTTGAACAGATGCTTTTGTCATGTGATACGTTTTTTTAAAGAAGGAAGCAAGATAACAGCATCTTGTGTTAAAGAACACTTCTAGGAACAGAACTTACAGTAACTAGGTAGAGAAAATTGATTCCCAGTGGTCTAGAGGCTACATAAACAGTTATTTGGTTTATAATCTGTTACCTGTGATGTAGGCTACAAAACACTCGGATGCTCTTTGAATTAAAAGCTCCCATGAGTACAAGCAAGTCTTCTTTTTTCTATAGTTTTTGAAATTTATACAGTTTTTCCAGTGGTGGAAACCCAGTTTGGAAGGGTAGCCAGCAGTCTGAGTTTTTCCCTTTAATCTTTTAAAGACCACAACTTAGATAAAGCTAGGCTCTTAACTTCAAGGGAGAAAAAGAATTTCAGGATGAATCAATATGGAATAGAGTTAAATTTTATTTTAACTTAGATTTTAATCACAAGGATTAAGAATAAGATCGTTGGGAAGAAAATAAGGGACACTGTCTTAGGGTTCCTATTGCGTTAAACACCATGACCAAAAGCACCTAGAGGAGGGGACAGTTTATTTCAGCTTGGATGTGCCACTCACAGTTGACTATGAGAGAGCTTCAGGACAGAAAGAGAAGATAGAAACCTGGAGGCTGGAGCCTAAGCAAAATCCATGGAAGAGTACCGCTCACAGACTGGCTCCTCAGACCTGAGTACGGCCAATCTAGCAAGAGCGTTTTCTCAGTTGAGTTTCTTTCTTCCAGTATCACGCCAGCTTGTGTCAAGTTGAGGAAATAAACCAGGCAACATGGAGAACATCTTTATGTTCACCCGATAAAGAATTTTCTTCCAAGATGAAAGGATGGTTCATTAAGCGCTGCTTACAGAATTCAACCACTTTCTTTGTACAAAGTCCCAATGATTCCACATTCCTCCAGAAAACATGATGGTCGAGTCTACCACAGAAGTAGCCCCTACTTGCTGGTACCAAACTCTGTCTTAGTTACTTTTCTACTGCAGCAATGAGACACCAGAACCAAAGTAACTTGTTTAAGAAAGAATTTACTGGGGACTTGGAAGTTTGGCATATGACCATCAAGTTGTGGGTCATGGCAGAAGGCAGATAGGGCACTGGAAAAGGCAGCAAGAGTTTACATCTGAGCCACAAGAATGAAGCAGAGATATCTCATTGGAAAAGGCACAGGCTTTCCAAACCTCAAAATCACACCAGTGACACATATCCTCCAATAAAGCCACACACACACACACACACACACACACACACACACACACACACACACATCCTAATCCTTCCTAAACAAACAATTCAACCGTCACCCAGGAATGCAAATATGTTTTTCCAAGGAACATTTTCAAAGATACAGCCACAAGTACCCTGATTTTCTATAGGTATGTTGATTCTCCTTAAAACATGCAAAAGAAATAGAAGTAATAATTTTCCCTTTAAGAAATGAAGTGTTGTTGAGAAATATTGTTTTAAAGTGTGTTGATTTAGTTTATGCTGCATACGTTTAACTCTGTGAAGCTGTAATTCCTTGCTGTCTAAAACACCCGATAGTCCCAATAAAGAGCTAAGTGACTAATAGGAGCAGGGATAGGTGGTGCTGGCAGAGAGAGTATGAATAGAAGTAGAAACTAGGAAGAGGAGAAACAAGAGAACAAGGACAGGATGACATCATGGGCAACCCACCCAGCTACGCAGCAAGTTACAGAGCAAGAAGTAAAAAAAAGTGTAAAGAAATAAAAATAAAAGTCCAGAGACCAAAGGTAGTCAGTATAATTTAAGAAAAGCTGGCAAGAAACAAGCCAAGCTATTGTCAGTCATTCATAACTAAGAACAAGCCTCTATGGGTAACTTATTTGGGAGCTGGGTCGTGTAGTTCTCAAAATGCCAAAAGCGTAAAAAAAAATCACACAACAAAGTGATTTTTCTTTAGAATCCCTGCTCTAGGTGTAGTCACCTGTATAAATTACTCTGAAAGTATGGACCTTCATCTGTCTTCTTTTCTGTTTCTTTAAGGTACGGAACTCAGACTGGGTATGCTTCTGTAGACAAGCTAAGTTTCTTTCTCTTAGCTCCCATCCTGCAGCATTTCTGCCATGCTCATTGACCCTTCATTACTGTCTTCCCTGCCTAACTCAAAGGCATTGTTTCTGTATTCCTTTTCTCCCTCTTTTGAATAAAGCTGCTGAGATTGACAGCTTGCCTGTCCTTGGGTTTTTCTTTTAAACCCTAATTAAAATTGTCCTCTAGTTTCCTTCTAAATCTTTTCTTAAATTCTTTTATCAATGTGAATAAGAATCCCAAGAGATGATCATAAATTCTAAAACACACCAGGTGAAACTGCCCCAAATTTAAGATAACTATTTTTTATCCCTAAGTCCAAACAATGCAATGCACCTAACCAAATTCCTTATACCTTATTTTACAGGAGGAATTAGTTAAGAGAAATGATTAACAATTTTACATTTTCAGTTTATTTTATTTCTGTCCTTTCAGTTCATACATGCATTTATTTATTTATTTATTTATTTATTTATTTATTTATGTTTTTTGAGACAGGGTTTCAATGTACCTTTTGAGCCTGTCCTGGAACTAGCTCGTCACTTGATTTTAGCCAAAAAGCTGAGAAGAGATCTGGAACAAGCTCTTGTAGAGCAGGCTGGCCTCAAACTCACAGAGATCCACCTGTCTTTGCCTCCGAAGTGCTGGGATTTAAGGCATGAGCCACCAGTGCCCAGCTATATCCTTTTAAATTTTAAAGTCATTTATTTTTAAAATTTCCTCAATCTTCAAATATACCCTTTAAATAGTGCAATTTAATAAGCCACAGAATTATACATTCAAATATGTCAGTCATGTACATCTACCTGCAATGATTGTCTCTTGAGAAGTCCACACCAATGTACTTTTTTTATATTATTTTTGTGTTCCCCCCTCTGTCTCTCCATTCCCCTGTCTCTTTCTTTCACTCCCTATCTCGCTCTCGGTGTCTGTTCATGCTCATGTCAAAGTGTGATATGTGTTTTCACTATCCTTAATAACCTTTGCTTCACTCTGACTCGTTAAGGCCTTCTTTTCTGTGGTATAACCAAGAGTCTAAGTTTACATGAATGGTGGCCAGTGATAAAGTGGGGAGGGCTCAACCTCTTAACTAGCTGTGCTAGACTCTGCTCACAACCTCTGCTAACAATCAAGAAAATTTACCAATTTGACTCTTCAAAAGTCATAAGAACTATCCACTGTCATTTACAGAATGCTACAAAATTAATGTTATACTAGTATTGCCATATTTGTGTACTGGTTTTTACAGATATTTTACATGTTATGAACTATCTTTATCAATAGGTTGATAAAATAGCAAGGTAACAATAGTGCCCAAGAATAATTAATAAGTTGGTAATGGAATGATTTGAAAACACCTTTATCAGTTCATTTTATTTCTTCTTTTTATTTAATAAAAGTACAAAACATAGTAAAATTTTCAATAAGAATTGCCTTGAACTAATGGATTTTCAAAATGAAAATGAAATAAAGATATGTATTTAAAAAATCAAATGGAAATAATAAAAGAAAAAGAAAAAAATCAAATGATTCAGCTCAAGAATATGCTGTAGGATGCAGTCTTATAAAATGTTCTAAAATGCATGACTCATAGTAGAAGCTGAGATCATGTTCCAATACTTAGCTTTACTATTTACCGAGACATAATATTTTAGCAAACATTCACATTATTTTATCAAAAAAATAAGGAAAATCAAGGAATTTGTGGAGTACAGGTGGAGATTTTTTATGTCATTGGCTTTGTAAGAGTGTAGTCAAGATCATGGTTAAATCAATGTTTCTCAAAGCTGCAGGTTTGATATTGTAAATAGCAGAACACTTGAAAAGAACAATAAATCGACATCAGTCAAAGCATCCAAACACCTGGTGCTTAGTGGCACACATGTAGAAGTCTAAATCCACCTCCTTTCCAGTTAATAACATCCCCTGGGCAGACACGAGAAACAGAGCCTGTTGAATGTATGCATGCATTTAAAGATTGTTTTATTCATTTTCTGCTGCAGATGGTTCGTCTCAAGATACTTCTTGTTAAGAAAGAACAGGGGTTGGCAGGGTGATTTAAATACAAATGCAGAGGGAAAGAGAACAGCTCTGCAAGGAGCAAAGAACATTTAGACTCACAATATTTTCAGTAGGAAAATGGATTTTCAAGTGGTTACATTAAATAACATAAACATCAGGTAACAGCTTCCTTTTGGTGGATAAAGAGGAGTTTCATGGTTTAGAATACATAAATTGTTTGGGTTCATTTGTTAGGACTTTGATGTTTAGACTATGAGGTATTTAGTTTAAATCAGATATAGGTTTTCCTTTCCTTTGCTTTTGTGTCAATTAATTATCTATGAACTTTGCTTACCTTTCCAAGAAGTATTTCTACTCACCAATTATGAAAGATTCTCAAAAGGGTGTAATATGATCAGGCACTATGGAATAGTTAGCCATTGCCCTTTATGTGGTAATATTTAAATGAGGTTGTATTTGTTCAGGGCATTTTAAAAAAATACTGTCTGTCAGGATCAACCATGTTCATAGTTAAATCTACACTGACATCAATTCTCTGAAACAATCTGGTTAGCACAGCTGAGAAACACAAAGGCTATTTCCCCTCAAACAACCCCAGACCAAGGCTGTACTCAACTCAGACAAGATAGTTTAGGTTTTGGCTGTATCAATGATAATCTCTGACAGTGCTGCATTTTCCAAACCCCATCCTGTGGCATCAAGCTATAAACACAGCTGCCATTTGCAGAACTTCAGAGAACAGTTTCAAGATTGCTGTAATCTGTGTTTTCCCAAGTTTCCATGCCAATTAGATCCAAATAAAATGTAAATCTCTTTGTTTTCAATAAGGTTGATTTCATTCTTGGACAACAACTTTAATTCACATTGTGTGGGGATCTTAATAAAATGCTGGTTTGATGTCGGCAAAGCTTGTTACTATTCTAGGGCATTCTTCTTACTATTCTTCATTGTTAGGGTCCTCATCCATCTTGATCTTGTAAGACATATTAAATTCCATACTCTAATAGGGAAATCTGGATGTAATCTAAATTATGGAGACTCATTCTGAATAGAGTATAAGTAACTCAGGGCTTAAAATGAAAAATAATCAACTTAGATATTTTAGATGCCATTGAAAATCAGTACCTCAAATGTGTACTTTCTAATGAACCAGACCTGTTTCTGTCATTTCACAGTGTTATTGCTCTTTGCCTTCTTAACATTCTTTTTATTTAGAGAACATTTTGTTTTTCTTGTTTATTCCAAGTTATTTGCTAATGTAGGAAATCAGGTGTTTTATTCAAAGTTTCCTGGTAAAAAAGCTGGGTACTATTAATGATGATAAGTGGTTAAGAATCTCCAGCTTGTTAGGGATCAAGCTCTCACTGGTAATAAATAGAGAGGAAACACGGCAAGGGGGCATAAAAACAAGTAGAAGCTATTACAAATATTCATTTGTGCAACAGAAAAGGTGCACCAGAGAATATGATACAGAAGGAGATTTAAAATCCCCAATTGAAATTCATGAAGACTCCCCAAAGTTGAGGTCATAGGAAAAAACAGGACAGAAGCAGCATTTCAGTAGATGATCTGCGAATGGTAGCTTCTGCTCAATTTAAGAAGCAGGCACATTGTTTTCAGTTTAATTATTTCTAAATGTTAACATGTGAGAGCTAGTGTTTGTAAGAGTGAGAAAAAACTTTGCAAGTGTTTGTGGTGGTGATTAACCATCAGGGCTTTCTCTGTGTGAACAGTTATTTTCAACTAAAAGGATAATTTCAGAAACAATTAATCACAGAGTATTAAAATTAATCTGAATATTAGCCAACTCATCCAGGAATCCAAGGACAATTATCAAACTAACTTCAAAAAAACATGCTAATTAGGATTCTAAAATATAATTTAAATATTTACTTTGTTTACTGAAAATATACAGAAAAATTATGCTTAAAAATACCATTGACAAAATTTTTACCAGGTTCTGCTTCATGTTTGAAATATTAGGAAGTATTTTATATTTTGACAAATGTTTGGTAGTTATCTCTTAACATTCTGTGAAATTGAATGAAAAAATTGTTCAAAATCCCAGTACATCTATGGACAAAAGATTTATGAAATTTCTATTTGATGGAATTAAGTAAATGCAAAATGTCTATAATATCCTTGTAATTGATTTTATGTAATCCACAGAACATGATATCTCCAAAGTATTTGGTGAAACATATTTAATGATTCCTTTTGGCAACACTATTGGACAAAAAGACATTAGTATTTAAACTATGTTTTATTTTAATTACACGTGAACGTATGTGTGTGTGTATGTGCATGTTTGAGTACATATGGCCTTGAAGTCCAGAAGATGGGCACTGAATCGCCTGTTTCTAGGATGTCTTGATGTGTGCATAGGACCTGGGCTCAAGACCTCTGCAAAAGCCATAAGTGCTGCTCTTAATCCATCTTTCCAGCTCCAAGTAAATATTTACTAAATAGTATTTTAGAAATAAAAATTGCTACAAACTTTCTAAGGCCTGCTAACATAACCCTGCTAAATCTGCCTCTCATTCACAATGTGTCCAACTTTCCCTTGTTCACCAGACTTCTAAGTGGCAAAGATCTTTCTACCTTCAACCTGCTCTTGGGTGGATATTTACTGCTATGCTTTATATCGGTTAGGTTGTCTCCTGATTTAAATCTTTTCTCAGATGTCACATTGCTCATGATCTAAGCCTGACAATTCCCTTTAAATGTTACAGTCCACTGTGGTCAGTTCTGCCTTCCTTTGTCTCCTGCCCTATTACTCTCCTTAACACCTGCGGCCTTCTTCACATCACAGCACAACATTTTGGGTTTTCTTTATCTGTTTTCTATTGATCACAGTTGAGATAAATAAGGCCTCCACTTTTGTTTCCCATTGCCTACGCAGAGTCAAGAAAATTTCACTATTAATCATCCAGTCACTGTATTTTTTTAATGGGTTAGATCTATGTATGCAATACAATCACATACAATTACAGAGGCTCAAATATGTATTTGCTTAATTGGGGAAATAAAGTTAAAAACTGCGATTCCTGTCAACAAAGACAACCTACTGGCAAGAACATAGAAAAAAAGC
Source organism: Neodon shergylaensis (assembly GCA_025134845.1). Taxonomy (NCBI): domain Eukaryota; kingdom Metazoa; phylum Chordata; class Mammalia; order Rodentia; family Cricetidae; genus Neodon; species Neodon shergylaensis. The sequence goes on from JABTXL010006268.1 coordinate 16,230,670, forward strand.
ACACCCTTATTGCTTATCGGCATATGAGAATTATATTAGAAGGTGATGCTAAGAGAATGGACAAAAAGAAAGCTCTGCCTCTTCTATAGTTGGGCAGAAACAACTCAGTCCACACATCTCTCCGGACTAACCATGATTAGTTTTTAAGTTAACAGATTTGACAGCACCATTTGTCACACTTGGTTTATCCAAGACTCACCTGGTAATTGAAGTGGTGCCCTGTGTTTGCTAATTGGCTTCACTGAAAGGAAAACCAAATTTGTTTACTTATGACATGAGAAGTTTGTCACGCGGGGGTGTGGAGAAACTGCAGATGTTACCCTCCTGTTCCCACAGAAAGTGGCAAGCAGAGTGGGCCATATTTCATGATTGTACTGCAAAGAACTTATTTTCAGGTCCTTTAAATGAAACATAAGAAGTTAAGGCTATAAGGATTTTATCATAAATGGCATAGAAGTAGTAATTCTAGTTAATCAGTTAGATAGTTAGTTAGTTTGTTTTCTATATTTGAGATAGGGTCTTTCTACATATTTATGGCTGTTCTGGATATCAGTGTAGACCAAGGCTACACAATTATCTGTGTCTCATCATTTAAGAACTCATCTTAATTCTATATCCCATTAAATAGGGATATTTATTTTCTTGACCTTCAATTTTTATTTTCTAAATATTAATTTTCTTTCACATGTCTAATTTGTAAATATTATCCAAAAATGTTGACTGCCTCTTTGTTTGAATGATGTTTTCTGATGCAAAGATTTTTAACTTCATGAGGTCCTGTATGTCAATTTTTTTCTTGATGTCAGTGCTGCTTGTTCAGAAAGACCTTGTTTAGAAAGTTCTTTTCTGTGCCATAAGATCAAATATATTTCCTATTTTCTCTTCTTTGAGATTCAGGTTATTTAGTCTTATGTTGAGATCCTTGATCCATTTAGTGTTCAGGTCTGTGCTGGGGCATGGATAAAAATAACACTTGAATTCTTTTACATCAAGCTAATCAGCTCGACCAGCACCATTTGTAGAAGATGTTGTATTTTCTCTGATGTGAATTTTTCCTTTTCCTTTTCTTTTTTGTCAAAAATAAGGTGTCTGTAAGTGTGTGGAATCAGATGCAGTTCTTGAATTCTGTTCTATTGATCAACATGTCTCTTTTTATACCAAGATTTTTCTGTTTTACCACTATAGATGTGTATTTTCATTTGAAATCTGTGATAGTGATTAACTTCAGCAGTTCTGTGATTATTCAAGAATGTTTAAGTATTTTTAACTTTTTCTTTGTATGAAACTTAAGACTTTTTTTACATTTATATGAAAATTTATGTTGGGATATTTGTGGGAATTTCATTGTCTATGTAGGTTGCTTTTGAAAAAATTACCACCTTGTTATTTATGGCTAACCAATCATCAAACCCCTAAAAAAGTGATTTGAATTCAGATTTTCCCATTAATTTTATTGTGCTTATATCATGTTGGCTGAAAGAAAGAAAGAAAGAAAGAAAGAAAGAAAGAAAGAAAGAAGAGATCATTTTATTTTAATATAATATGCAAATGAATATGTGTAACTATTCTATAGTTTTAATTTTGCTTGTTATCAACCTGTCATGAATTAATGCACCACTTTCAGTAGTGAATTCAAACTTAGTTAGTTACTCTTATTCGTGATAATCTTCAGCATGCTAATATTCTTCTAAGCAGACAAGCAATGTGTTTATACATTAGAGCCTTGAGGGTATGTGCTGTTAATTACACATGCCTAGTGGCTGACATGTGATTAATTACAAGTGGGAAATCTATTCTTCAGGTGGCTAGAAACTCCATCTACTTGTCAATGCTTATCTTTTCCAGCATGTATTATCCCACAAGATATGAGGGAAAAGAATTAAAGGTACACTGTGAAAGAGATGAAACAAAAGTCTGAAATTTTGACAATTATTCCTCAGTATTTTAAATGTTGATATCAAACCCTTGAGAGAGTAAGACTCTCAAGAAACTACCCACCTGATTCTTGGTAAGTGCTGAATCTGAATTACAGCCTCATGAGAAATTAATGCTACAGAGTTTAGTTAAGGCACCATACGTGTTTATATATTGTACAGTATGAAATAAGAACAAGGAATTTTTGTGTAAGAGTATCGACTTGCACTCAATTTCCAAACAGGCAGTTTAGAGTTCATTTTGAATTTCAGTGTTGGGAACAATCTTTCATACAGAGTTTTTGTTTCCTAATCTTTATTTTTTTATTTTATTTTGAATATATGGGCATTTTAACCGCATGTATGCTTGTATACACTCGTATACCTAGTGCCTGGGGACTCCAGAAGGAGGTGTTGGATTCCCTGAGAGTGGGATTACAGATGATTGTGTGGTACTGTGTGGGAAATAAGCTAAGGTTCTTTTAAACAACAGATAATGCTCTCATTTACAGATCCATCTCTCTAGTCCAAGTATGGAATGTTTTATACAAACAGATTGAGTCTGTTCTTCTGGTTAACTCACTCATAATTTTTTAATTAGTTAGACAATAATTTCTAAGTTTCTGTTATCAAGCTCATGTGCTTGATATGTGCTCATATTTAATTCACTGTATTTCCATAGTGAAAATAGAAAAATAATTTAACATTTCTAGATCAGTATTATTCTAAATGACTGTCCAATGCCCACATAATGAGGTAAGCAAAGAACCTTTTTTTTTGTAAAAATTGATGACACATCTAAGTTTTCCACAAATTCAAATGATATATATGTTCATTTATTTACTTTTGATTATTACTTTTATTTGGGGAATAATAATTGTATCATTTCTCTTTCAAAACTCAAAACCCACTCAAATACTTCTGTTTCATCTCTTTTAAATCCATGGCTACTTTTATACTGTTAATACATACACATATGATAATATATATGTTTGTATGATACAGATTATATTAAATACATATATATATATGCCTGTAAAACAATTATATATGCTTTGCATATATAAATTATAACTTGCTCAGTCTACATAATACAATTTATATGCAAGTGTTTCAGGGCTGTCCTTTTGATGTTGGAAAACCAATTTGTTCCTCTTCTGTTGGTAAGATTATATCTCCTACTCTGAATATTCCTTGATTGCTTTTAGCTCTTTGTGCAGAGTGAAAGCCCCATAGGCCTTTCTTTGTCTATTGCTGCATGTCTATTGGTGTAATCATTGTCTAACTCGTGTTTAGGCTGTTATTCTGGAAAGAATTTATGCTATAGATCCTGACACTTCTAGGAGACATAATCTCTCTCTTCCACACACAAAATAAAACCTCTTTTATTTTCTCACCCTTGTGATCTTAATGCCCTCTACTCCCAGCAAAATTTTCTGAACCTTAGATGTGGAAAATTGTTTTGTACATGTATCCATTGTGAAGAGGTTTCACAATTGTACAAGTTGATTTGGTGCAGTTTACTTTAATTATCTTCACCTATTGCAAAAATGCTTTTTCCTAAATAAAGGTTGATGACTACACTTACCTGTAGGTATAAGGAGAAATACAATAAGAACAGTCAAAAAACTGTACTTTTCTACTGAAATGGTTACAGCCTTTCTCCCAGGATCCCTGACTTAACTAGCTTTGGATATTTGCCTTGGTTTCTAGTGCTAGTAACGTGGCTCATCGGTTCTTTAGCTCTACAGAAGGTTTCTAGTTTGAGGACGTCCCACTCATCAGTTGGCCTTAATTCCTGGACAGATTGACTATAACTAAGGAAGTTTTTTTTCCACAAATACATCATGAAAATTACTGCTAATATTTTCTGCTAGCTGTTTCAGGTTTCACATTATGTATTTGATCAAATTTGAATTCTTTGGTTTTGTGTTTATAAGTTAATAGATAAACATATAATTTAATAATTCTATATGTGTACTATCCAGTTTTCCCAGCACTATTTGTTGAAGATTATTTTTTCTCCCAGCTTAAAGTTGTTGTTTCTTTGTCAAATATTAAATATATGAAATTATATATACTTATGTTTGGGCCTATGAATTTGTTGCTTTGGTCTACACATCTCTTTTTGAACCTATAATATATAGGTTTTATGACAGTTACTCTGATATATTTCTTAAAATCTGGAAAGGTAATTCTTCTAGTATTGTTTTCTTTGCTCAGGATTGTTTGGGCTACATGGAGTCTTTGATTATTTCATATGAGTTTTAGGGTAGAGTTTTCTATTTTTTATGTATTAGATGGGTATTACAATTGGAATTGCATTCAATCTGTGTTAGCTCTTTGTAAAGTGGTCATTGTAACAATCCGTGAATATAAGATGCACTTACAGTTTCTTGGATCTTTATCAATCTCTTTTGTTCAGAGCTTAAAGTGTTTGAGATCCTTTTCTTCCTAGGTTAAGTTTGTTCCTAGATACTTGGTTTTCTTTGACATTACTATGAGTGGAAGAGTGATCATTACCTCCTTTTGGGTAGGTTTGTTGTTGACATTTAGAATATAGCTGTGAGTTCATCATAAATAGCTATTATTATGTTGAGATACGTTCTCTCAACACCTATATTCCTTATTTCATTTCTTATGTAAGCTTGCTGGATTTTGTCAAAGGATTTATGTTCAAATTTGTACTTGAATTAAATTTGTAGGTTATTTTAGTTACTAAATTAAGTACATTGAACCATGCTATTATTTTATAGTTTAAGAGATAAGGTCAGATTTATCATGGTTGGATAATCTTCTTAATGAATGTTTGATGTGTGATTCCTCTCTGTATGCTGTGAATAACTTTCATTACCACTGGTTATTAAAGAACCTATTTTGACCTGTGGCTTAGTAGAGTAAAACCAGGCAGGAAATCCAAACAGAGATATAGAGAGAAAGTAGGCAGAGTCAGCGAGATGCCATGTATCAGTAGAAGGAAAAAGATGCCAGTCATCAGCCACCAGCCAGAACCTTACTGGTAGGTCAAAGCCTCATGGCAATACACAGATTAATAAAAATGGGCTAATTTAAGATGTAACTGTTAACTAAACATATGTCTAAGCTATTATCTAAACAGTGTTGTAATTAACGTAGTTTCTGTGTTATTATTCGAGTCTGAGCTGATAGGAGACGAACGCGCAATCTCAGTCTACATAAGTTTGTATTCTGTGTGCAAGTACTTCATGGAGCATTTTTGTGTTATGTTGGTCGGGGGTTTTCCTTTTTGGTGTATCCTTCCTTTGTTTTGGTGTTAGAGTGATAATGGCTTCAAAAAAGTTTGAAGTACTTATGTTTCTAAAGTTTGTTTTGTTTCTCTGGATATTGTCTATATTAGAAATATTCCCAGTGTTGCTGAGTAAAGTATGTATTTGTTGGTGATCGGGTATAATATTTTCTATTTTCTTGATATCTGTTACATACACTTGATGTATAAAGCAATTAATTTTAATGATTCTCTGTTTAGCTTTGTCCAGATTACCTGTCTATTGAAGAAAATAGAGTATTCAAATATTTTAATATTAATGAATTTATGTTATATGTGTCTTTCAGTCCACAAGAACTTGGTGAATTTATATTTTGGATAGTAATATTTTGGTTAACTTTTCACTAAAGTTGAATAAAATATCACTTTTATCTCTTTGGATTAGTTTTAATTTCAAATCTGTTTTGTCAATTATTAGACTAGTGAGATCTTTGTGCTTTCTGTTCTTATTTGACTGTAGTATTTTGTCAATCCCTTTACTCTAATTCAGTGTATGTATTCAAAGCTAACATTATTTTTGTAGACAAAAAATGGGTTTTCTTTCTTTTTTTTTTTTTTTTTTTTGTTTTTGTTTTCGAGACAGGGTTTCTCTGTGGCTTTGGAGCCTGTCCTGGAACTAGCTTTGTAGACCAGGGTGGTCTCGAACTCACAGAGATCCGCCTGCCTCTGCCTCCCGAGTGCTGGGATTAAAGGCGTGCGCCACCACCGCCCGGCTGGGTTTTCTTTCTTGACCTATGTGGTCAGCCTGTGACTTTTGAGAAAAAAATTGAGACTATTGATATTTAAAGTTAGTATTGAAATGTGTGGGTTAATTGGGGTCACCAGGTTATCGATCTTGGGTAGAGATGTCTGTGTCTTCAGTGATAGTTTGCGTTTTAATAATTTTGACTTTGTATTACATTTTTGCAATCTCAGCTGTGTTCATTCCTCTATTCAACCTAAATAATATTGCTTCTTATATATTCTTTAGGCTTGGTTTGTTGTATATAATTTTCAGGCTGTTTATATTCTGGATTTTTTTCTTCTTTAGTTATGAAGGATAGTGTTGATGACTATTTTTAGTCTAGGGTAAAAGTCATAATCTTTTCAGACTTGAAATGCTATGTTTCAGACGCTTCTGGCTTTCAGAGTTTTTACTCAGATACCAGCTGGTGTTCTGATGGATTTTCCTGCACTGTTCAATATATTTTCTCTGTTATGCATATGCAGTATTTTAACTATGATATGTCTGAGTGATTTTCTTCTCTGGCCTGCTATATTTTGATATTGTATTCTTAGTGTATCTGTATGGCCATGTCTTTTCTTAATTTAAGGAAGCTTTTTTTTCCATGATCATATTGAAGATTCAGTCTATGTAACTGAAAGGAATAATCTATTTTATATATAATTGTAATTCAATTTTTGTTTTGTTTTTCCTGTCTCCCATAAGTCCTGTATGTTCCTTTCATGTGTTTTAAGTATTATTCATATTTCTTGTTAATTTCATCTAGATGTTTCTTAACGCTAATAATGTTGTGACCCTATAATAATATTGTTTCTCATGTTTCTTGGTGATCCCCAATCATTAAATTATTTTATTACTACTTCATTAAGTATAATTTTTCTACTGTTACAAATTCAAATATATACGTAGTCATTGGGTATGGGCTAGTCAATTTACAAGTGCTTCCTGAAGGATACAGTTTCTTCTGCCTTCAGTGTTCTTAAGTTGTCTATAGTTCTTTGTGTTAAGATTGTGGATTCTAAAAAAAAAAAATTATTGTTATCAGGTTCTGAAAGTACTTCAGGGTGTTTTGAAAGAAATTTCTATGTGTAAAGTAGTTGTAAAATACGCAAATAGGAATATACCCTGATGTGGGATTCCCCTCTGTATGCTGTGAACACCATTGGTTGATAAAGAACTGTCGTGAACCTGCACAGGGAATAGAGGTAGGTGGGGAAAATGAAACTGAGTGCTAGGAGAAAGGAGGAGGAGTTAGAGAGAAGTCATGTAGCCCCGTCAGAGACAGACACCACAATTTTAGCCAGTAAGCCACAGTTACATGGCGATAGGCAGAATAATAGTAAGCTCTATGTTTTATTCCTTTTTATTTTTGTTTCGTAAGCTTAAATGTCATTTCTACTTGAATATAATGATGAGATGCTCAAATGCAATGTATGTTAGGACTTTACTAGTTAACACTGCTAAATAAAACAACACTACACAGTATCTGATCTACAGGGAAGTGGATGATGTATCCTTGAAAGGCATTGTGTGTGGAATTAAAATAAAGTTTCCTACCATAAGGCTAGTTGGTGAAGAAGTAGTGTTGACAGAGCATAAACAATTCAAACTGAAGGAAACAAAACATTGAATGCAGTGATTCATTGGTTCATTAAGTAGAGAGAAATAGAACAGTCTCGTTGACTGATGATATCTCCAGGACAGTATCTTTGAGCTTAACAAACTTTAAAAAAGTGAGCATTCAACTAGTGAGGATGAATGCAGATTTCAAAGGCGGAAGAAGACTGGAAAGTGTTAGAAATGACAAAGCACTCACTCTGCTCTGGAAGCTACTCAGAATACAGGAGTCCATGTAATAATATACTCCTAACAAAGACAACAAATAAAAAAAAGCAATGATGCTGTGAACTGCGATAAGGGAGCTTCATGCTGTGTAAATATTGTTGATGTTGAAAATGACAGTTGGGGATTTAAGGAGAATGATTTGTGTTCAGGAAGCCTGTTAGCTTAAGTCTGGAATCTTAACAAAAACATGTTTTCCAAGATTCATCATAACCCTATATTTCTGTGAAAAAAAATATATTTGGTTTTCCAAGACAGGGTTTCTTTGTAGCTATGGAGCCTGTCCTGGAACTAGCTCTTGTAGTCCAGGCTGGCCTCAAACTCAGATATCTGCCTGCCTCTGCTTCCCAAGTGCTAAGATTAAAGGCATATGCCAACACTGCCCGGCGAAAATATTTTTTAAAATAACTTCCCATCTCACACATGACTTTCTTTCATACTTAAATTATAACAAACTCAAAACCCTGTGATTAAGCAAACATAAAAATGTGTACGTCTTTCTTTATCAACAGATCAAATTCTCATGATATAGTCAACTAATACAATATTAAAATTGTTGAAAGAAATTTTGCATATCACCATAGAACCTTCATCTGGCGATAGATGGAGATAGAGACAGAGACCCACTTTGGAGCACTGGACTGAGCTCCCAAAGTCCAGATGAAGAGCAGAAAGGGGAAGAACATAAGCAAAAAAGTCAGGACCGCAAGGGGTGCATCCACCCACTGAGACTGTGTGACTGATCTAATGGGAGCTCACCAAGGCCAGCTGGACTGGAACTAAACGAGCATGTGATCAGACCAGACTCTCTGAATGTGGCTGACAATGAGGGCTGACTGAGAAGGCAAGGCCAATGGCACTGGGTTTTGATTCTACTGCATGGACTGGCTTTGTGGGAGCTTAGTCTGTTTGCATGCTCACTTTCCTAGACCTGGATGGAGTGGGGAGGGCCTTGGACTTTCCACAGGGCAGGGCACCCTGATTTTTTTTTAGGACTGGAGAGGAAGGGGTAAGGTGAGTGGAGGGAGTGGGAGGGAAATGGGAGGAGGGGAGGAGGTGGAAATGTCTAATAAATAAATAAATAAATAAAATCAACAACAACAACAAACAAAACAAACAACAACAACAACAAACATCACTTCCAGATTCCTGTATATGATACCTTGGAAGTGAGTTGTATTAAATTAGACCTAAAAATAAAAGGCCACTTTAGAATACAATGTTTAAGTTGACATTGTACTGCTGTGAGGTGATATCTTTCTTACATTCTTGTTATTTTATGAAAAAACCTTTTAGCTATTTTCATAAGAGAAATATTCTTAGGAAAAGTATTGAAGACTTCCTAATATAATTAGAGAATTTTATATTTATAGTGAACTGACATCTCATAAATATCACACTGAGCATTTATCTTCATATGTGTTATTCATAACTAAGAGAAGAAAACAAGCAATTAGCCTCAGAAAAATCTATTAAGCCAGAAGGAATTTAATACAAAACTCAACTTCATATAGGATTGTACTATATAAAATAAAAATGCAGTTTATTCTTCAATTAAAGTAAATAAATGTTTGGCCAAGAAAACACAAAATAACATCCTTACTTTATGGATTAAGATACAGTAGAAGAGCATAATAATAAAAAAGTATGTATTTTTATGTAGCTATAAAAGCTAGTAAGTCCACAATATTATAAAACATTATTTGTTGTGATAAATTCATCCCTAAGTAGGGTGATTTAAGGTGTTAAAAACCATCTAAGGCAGTATCAAAAGGGCAGACATCTTAGAGCTTTGGGGCATGGGAAAATGAGCTAAAGTAAACTGATATTGATTTAGCCAATGAAACTAATTACATTCCTTAATAAAATTATTTAAACTATAAATAATTTCAAGACAGTAAAATAAGGACTACTGTGACATTATTATGAAAATATGTTAGCAATGCTATTAGTATTCATTTTAAAAGGGATGTGTACTTAAGGCTAGCTGTTCATTTTAATTTTCTTTTACTCCATGTTGCTTTTCAGGAGTTCCTTACAAACGAAAATCTTCATATTATAGGGAGAAGAATGCTTCATACAAACAAGGAAGTTGATGAGACATATTAGACTCATTTGAGAGGCTCAGAAAATATGATTATCCTTTACTTAACAGCTAATATTCACTTACAAGTGAGTAAATATCATGTTTGTCTTTCTGGATCTGCGTTGCTTCACTGTGGATGATTTTTTTTTCTTGTTCCATCCAGTTATCTGTAAATTTTGTGATGTCAGTTTTTTAAACAGATGAATAATACTTCATCGTGTATTCTTTATCCATTCTTTGCTTGAGGGACATCCAGGTTGTTTTCAGGTTGTTTTGTGTTTCTGGTGCTCATGAATGAAGTCACTACAAATATTGTCGAGCAAGTGTCTTTGTGGTAAGACAGAATACTTTTCGGTATATGCCCCAAGTGATATATCAGAGTCTTGAGATAGATGGATTTCCAATTTTCTGAGGAAGCATCATATTGATTTCCATAGTGCTATGTGAGTTTTCACTCCTACCAGCAATAGAGGAGTGTTCCTCTTCTTTAAATTCTTCCTAGTACAAGCTTTCACTTGTGTGATCTTAGCCATTCTGACAGGTGGTACCTCAAAATACTTTTGATGTCAGTTTCTGTATCTGCTTCCATCAGGTAATGGATGAAGGTTTTGCGATGACAGGGTAGTCACCAGTCTGACTTCAGGAGAAGGTCAATTCAGGCACCCTCTCCACTATTACTAGGGCCGAGCTCCAGGAGTCCAGTCGAAAAGGGGAAAGAGGGATTACAGAAGCAATGGAAGGGAGTCAACTTCATAACAGAGAAAGCCACAGAGAGAGAAGACCCTAACTTTTGGGATCTCAGGTACACTAGACAGAGAGCTGGGGAGCCTACATAAGACCAAACTTGAACCTCTACCTGTGGGCAACAGTCGTGAAGCTTAGTCTGGTTGTGAGACCCCTGACAGTGGTACCATGATCTATCTCTGGTGCATGATCTGGCACTTCAGATCCCATTCTATATGGTGGGATGTCTTTAGCAACCTTGATGCAGTTGGGAGGGGCTTGGTTCTGCCTCAGCTGTTACCTTCCCTTAAGCTTCCTGAAGAGTGGGTGAGGGATAGGCAGGGGAGAAATGAAGGAAAGCAGGAGGAGAGGAGGGAAGGAGATGGAAATTTGGTTGGTTTGTAAAATGGATAAAAATAAATAAAAAAGGAAAAAAGTAGTTTTGATTTTCACTTCCCTGATAGATGTTAAACATTTCTTTGCATATTTCTCAGCCGTTTCAGATTCCTCTATTTTGAATTCTGTTAGACTGTACCCCATTTTTAATTGGATTATTTGATTTTTGGATGTCTAGTTTTTTAACTTCTTTATATATTTTGGATTCTAACCCTCTACTGAACACGGTATTGGGGAAAATCTTTTCCTATTTTGTGGGCTGCCATTTTGGCTGTTGACACTGTCCTTTGTTTTACTGAAGATTTTCAGTTTCCTGAAGCCCCATTTAGTAATTTTTGATCTTAGTGCCTCTGCTATTGGTGTTTTATTTTTGAAGTTATTGTCTGAGTCAATGTGTTCAAGGATTTTCCCCATTATCCCTTCTATCAGGTTCACTGCATCTGTTTTTATGTTGAGGTCTTTCATCCACTTGGACTTGGATTCTGTGCAGGGTGATAAATGTGGATCTATGTGCATTCTTTTACATGCAGACATATGGTAAGACCAGCACCAGATTCTTTTTTTTTTCCATAGTGTATTTCTGACTTAAATCGGGTGTCCATAGGTGTGTAGATTCATATGTTCATCTTCAATTCAATTGTTCAATGTGTCTTTTTTTCTCAATAACATACTTTCTATTACTATATCTCTGTAATACAGCTTGAAATCATGGATGGTGATATCTCTGGAAGTTCTTTTATTGTGCAACACTGTTTTTGTTATTCTGTTTTTCCCCTTGTGAAATTAAATACTGTCCTTTCAAGGTTTGTAAACAATTCTACAAAATATTTCTATCTAAAACTTTCCTACTGAAATCAAATTTGTGTTTAATGTTACACTTATATCATTTATGAAAATCACACCAATGCTACTTATAAAAACCTGGTATTAGACAAATTTAATCATCATCATCTGTTATTTCTATGTCAAAGTTTAACATTAAGTAAATGGCTATGCTTTATATAAGGGAAATCATGTAGATTGCCTTTCGCTTTTATTTTTATATTTATTTCTAGGTCTAATTTACATCTTAAATGACTAGGATCTTCCAGCAGTGAAAGAAATGTCACTTAAGTAGCACAAATTTAAGTTTTTCTTAGTTAAAAGAAAATAAACCAACCAACTAAACAAACAAACCAAAAAAATTAGCATAAAGTGCAGTAGAGACAAAAGAAAGGAAGTAGTATATTTTACACTATTTTACTACAATTAAAACCTAATTTTTATCTCTTATCTAAGTAAGGTTCACATTAAACAGATTTTCTTAAGTGTGCTAATAAGAAAGTACTGGGCTAGAAGTTAAGTCAACTGGCAGCTAAAGCAGCATGAAATATCACATCAGCTCCATTCAAAAGTGGCAGCAGGAATGCTGTATTTGCTTTTCTTAGGTTTCCTGGGGACAGTCACCTTGGTGAGTTTGAGTTAAATTGTGCCCAAAGTGTTCTCCCTGAAGTTTAAGAACAAATACAATTACCTATACCTAACTCCTCTCTGAAAACAAACAATGGCTGTTAAATGAACCAACCTTAATGAAAATACTTTCCCAAACCTGACCTAAAGGGTATCTACCTTTAACCTTAATGAACATATAATTACAAAGTATCCCCCAGAATCAAAGAAAGTAGTGGCCACCTGTGCAGCCTGGGCATGGGGAAGAGTGAACGCTTGACCCAGGGGAGCAGGTATTTGTTGAATTGATTTGTTGTTTTGTTTAATCCCTCTTTAGGGCATGGCCAACCTTTCCTTTCCAGTTGTGTCTTCAGGGGATGACAAATCCGATATTCTTCTTCCTGGCTCTTACTCCGGAGACAGCTCAGTGATTACAGAGACTCTTGTATGCATACAAGAGAAAATCAATTATACAGCCAGGAAAGGATCTCTTTTCTCTTTTGATGGGGAGCTTTATATGTCTGCCTTGAACAAATGGTATATCCCCATAAAATTTACATAGGAGAACCAAATGGCTATCATGAAGGAAGTTCTGATTCCCTACAGTGCTGAGAATAAGTTCTACCCTCTACCAAGTTGCTCCATAGTGTGTCAAACTTTTATTTTAATTTTCCTTGCTGTGCTTTCCCTGAGAGGCTCTATTTAAAAACAGCTTTCGACTCCAATTTAAGAATTGAGGATATGTTAGATATGTGAGTGACAGCATGGATTGATAACTGACTTATTCCAAAAAGTGCAAAAGGTACAACCCTATAAATTACCACAGTGAATTTATGAATTAAGACTTAGGGGCATATGATCATAATTATTAAAATTATATTAGGAAAAACAGACTCAAGAACATATCAGACAAGCTAGAGCAAGGAGAGTGTGTAATTCTCTCCCCTATAATGCATTGCATTTAGCACTGCAATAGCAATGGCTCCCACAAAATGTCGTCAGATCATCTACTGTGTGCATCAAAGACTGACAGGCCTAACAAACAGAGGTTTTCCCTGGAGCTTGAGCTTGACATGCTCCTAACTATTGATTTAGCCTACTCACTTAGTAAGTCCTCTGTCTTCCATATCCATGTGCACCATCCATCTGGACACATGGTCCTCATAGGGATCCTTTCACCTCTGCAACTGCTCACCAGTGAACCATTAATTTTGAACCTGTGTCACTCACTTCCTTGTTCAGCTTCCCCCACTGCAACTGGTTTCTGGTTCCTTATCAATAGAGTTTCTTGCATTTCAACTTTGAGTCCTGAGGCTTCTTTCAAGCTCCTTCCATTTGAAATCACTCTGCATCATATACATACTGATACAGATGGTATAAGGGTTTGATAAATTTACCGTTTGATCTGTGATCATAGAGGAAATATTAAGTGATCGGCATTTGAATGAAAGAACTTGTATTCTCCTTATCTGGGGTTAGTAAGTAAATCAGTAATATCTGAGAAATAACTGTCAATGAAATCGCATAATTTGTCTCACCAGGGAACTATTTCAAATTACAAAATTTAGAACAACAGAAAAATCACAATGGATGCAGGATGTATCTTCCCCAAGCCATCATCTTAAAATGGGTCCTAACTCTGGAGTCATCAATCTAGTAAATTAAAGAAAGTTCTGAAAATCTAAGTATTTTGTTATCATGAAATTTTATTTAAAAATAAAACACTTATTTAATGTTGTGGACAACTTGTACAACAGGGAAAATAATATGTTTTTTTTAATGTTCCATGATGGCATTAAAGTGGTTTTCACTCAAAACACTTGGAAGTGCTGCCAATGAGAGAGTTGCAAATATTCATGTGTATTGGGTCTTTAAGAAGGCTACATTCCTGAAGATTTTCTTTGGCCACAAATTGAACCTAGTTCATGTATTTTCTCAAAGTTTTTATAATATTTGGCATAGTTTCTGATTTCCTCAGTATTTGTAGTAAAACTTGAAACATGTCGTATTAAACTTTAATGAGTTGACAGGAATCCTGGGGAGGATAGTCACTGATAATATTTATTGATACAGCCAGGCAGTGGTGGCTCATGTCTTTACTCCCAACACTTGGGAGGCAGAGAAGGTGGATCTCTGTGAGTTCACAGCCAGCCTGGTCTACAAGAACTAGTTTGGGGAAAAGCTCCAAAGGTACAGAGAAACCCTGTCTTGAAAGACAAAAGCAAACAACAACAAAGCAGAATAATATACAGATAATTTTCTATGTTCGCAAAGTACCCTAGCAAGTCTTTAAAACAAGTACTATCCTCTTCTCCGATTAGATAGCAACAAGTGAGCATGACAAGGACTTTCTAGTTACAAGGTAGCCATGTTCCAATGTACAGAACAAAAACACAAGCAGTAAATGGTCATAAGTGTAAGTACCCTTGAAATATGCATCCTAAGAGGAAATATCCCAAAACATCAGTCAAACAGAAATTGTCAAATTATGTTTCATTTTATATTTAAATTGTTCTGTATTTAAAATATAGATTCACTATTTTGTTTTCAAAATATAAAAATTGTTATGATATATTTGTAGCATGGGTATGCCTCACTCTTTTATAAAAACACAATAACACAAATTTAATAATAGGAAATATAATGGGCTATAACCAAAGGACTTTATGAGGAATTACTCACAAAGTTTTAGTGGTGATTCAATAATCACAAGTTTACTGCAATTAAAATATAATTAATGATAGAGGCTTTTACTTTTAATTAGTATTGGTAAGCATTAATAAGTCCTCATGCCTTATATAAGATTAATTTGGGAGTAATATTTCACTTATCTATTATGTATGTGTCAGAAAATTAAATCATCAAATATACTTTCATTAGAGTTTTCACAAAGCCATAGACAGGTTGGCCATTTGTACATAATTAATATGCATTGGCTCATTAGCCGTCACTTGATAAAATATTCCTTCAAACTTTAGGGTTTAATTTTTAATTCTCATATATAAACATATAATTAAGAAAGTATAATCTTATTAATGTTGTCATAATGTTTAATCATTCAATATTGTAGCTGTAGACCACAGCAGCTATAAAAAGGTAATTGTCTACTATTACTTTTGAACACAATTAGATTCATCAATATCTCCAGCTCTTCCAATAATCCTTTACTGCTCCTTGAATTCACCCAACAACTATTTCCACAAGTGACACTAATCCTTAAACTCACAATTCTATGGCTGAACTTAGTTTATTTTTTATTATTATTTCATTACTTTGAAAAATTGACAATCCAAATTCCCACTCACTCTCCTCTTCCCGTTCTTTCCACACACCCTGCTACCCTTCTCCCCTCCAGTCCTAAGAGAAGGCAAGGTACCCGCCCCTTTGGGAATTCCAATATCCTCCTTACTACATCTAGGTTGAGCAAGGTATATATCCAAAGAGAATAGGATCCCGAAAAGCTAAACACCCAGTAGAGACAAGTACCAGTGTCACTGTCAGTGGCCCCTCAGTCTGCCCCAACTGTCAACCAAATTCAGAGGGACTAGTTTGATCCCATGCTTGTTCACTTCCAGTTCAGTTGGAGTTGGTGAACTCACATTAGCTCAGGCAAACTGCCTCAGTGGGTGAACCCCTCATGGTCTTGAACTCCTTGCTCATATTCCCACTTCTACCACTCTTCAATTGGACGTAGGGATCTCAGTCCAGTGCTCTGATGTATACAAAAATGAACTGTTTTCCACTTCGTCCTCTACAGAGCTTTCCCTTAAAGGGATACCATATGTACTCATTCCACATACAAATGCATAAAAATAATTGCAAGTGTCAACACCCAAGGATCCCCTTACCCAAATGTATACTTCCCTTCGATTTTACTTTGTAGTTGCTTCCATTGAGATCAAACTACTTTCCTTACTACATAAGCACTTGCTAACCCTGGGACTTGCGTTTATAGATATCTTACAGAAAAAGTGATTGCATATCAATTCTGAATGTGGGTATCAATAGCACTTGCGAACTTGTCAGTTTTCTTGAAGCTCCCCTGTACCACACTTTCAGACACGTTCAGACTTGAGAGAATAGTTTGATGAAAAATTATAACAAGGCACTTGTTCATCATAGATAATAGTCAAGAAGCTACAATATGTGAAGATGATTCTACTAAGGGAAGACAGTGTCAAGCTAGCCAATGAATATAGCCAACATCCAGGAGAAAGTTAAGATGTGATTATTGGGACTTAAATCTGATTGCCAGAACTGTGCAAGTGGTCAAATAGAATAGTAGGAAAATATTTATTGTAAAGTTGAGACATACATTGTAAGTCTCATTTTCTTACAGCTAAACTAACAAAGTAAATTATCAAATATGTCATTTAAATAAATATGTTTTTACGCAAGAATCATTTCCATGAGTAAATGGAGATATTTATGAGTTTTGATGTAAATTTCAATGCTGATGTGGGTTTTTTGTTAACATACATTTTTGTTAATATTAGAACCACAAAATTAAAGTTCCTCTATGTTTTCTCTAAGTAAAATTATTGAAGCAAGTAGATTGACCAGTATACAAAACAAGTATTAAGTACATATCATGATATAATTCCTTCTGGGAGGTACAATTCCAATCATAATCTGACAAGAAGTTAGACACAAATTTGAATTATCTTTTGCTAAACCTTGTTTTTTATTGAGTCAGATACACTATAAATTTAAACTCGACCTCAATTGGTGTGTTCACTTGTCAAATTCTGATGTGGGTTTCCCCTCTGTATGTTGTGAATATCATTGGTTAATAAGGAATCTGCTTTGGGCCTATTGTACAGAATAGGGCAAGGTAAGAATTCCAAGCAGATAGAGGAGGGAAGAGTAGGCAGAGTCAAAGAGATGCCATGTAGTCACTGCAGGAAACAGACAAGCTAGAACCTTACCAGTAAACCATGAGCCTTATGGTAAAATATAAAATAATAGAAATTGGTAATTGGTTAATTTAAGATATGGATAAGATATAATAGAAATGGGTTAATTTAAGATTTAAAGTTAAATTAAAGAAACCTAAGCTAACAGGCCAAGCAGTGCTGTGATTAATATAGTTTCTGTGTAATAATTTTGAGTTTCGTGGCTAGGAATGAACAAGCAGTCTCCAACCACAAAACTCTATCCTATTATAACATGAAAATAAAACACAACTCTCTCCCTTGAATAATTTTTACTCATGGGGCCAGATAAATAAAATTAAAAATAAATTATAAAGCAATCAACTGCAACGTAAGAGAGCAAATATTTAAAAAAAGGTTAACGAGAGGACAAAGATCCAATAAGCTCAACCCAAATGTCCAACTACACACTATTATTAATGATCACAGGTGTTCACAAGGATTCTTTTTCTTATTGTAAAATAAAATATCTAAACAATGAATAAATTGAAACTAGAAATGCTTATGACCTGATGCATCATTGGATGCCAATTTTTGATCTTGTGCCTATGTTTTTTTGATGATATGCATGTTTATGAGTATAGTCATGGGTGTATGAAGGCCAGAGGGTAACGTCAATTTTAACCTATTGTTTTGCATTATTTCTATTAGATATGGAGGTAGATGTATATGTGTGTACATATATATGGCATGAAATAGTCAAAGACCACGGTAAGTTCTTTTTTAAAAAAAAATCTGGTTTATCTCTCCCATTTGCAACTAGATAAGAACAGTCTTAACCTATACAAGATTTTGTATAACAGTTTAAAAAACTACAAACTATAGTTACATCAAAAATTGAAATGACAAGAACAAAGAACAACATGGGCTCCAAAACCACCAAGGTAAGAGACAGTCATTCTACCTCACAAGTTCCAGACTGCAGCCCTTACAAGGATGCACCAAGAAAACACAGTAACTATGGTCCAATAGTCACTGTGGAAACAGCAACCAAGACCATCACCAAGCCAGCCTTTTCTCTCCAAAAAGCCAAGCTGTTGAGTGTTGGCTCACGCCTGTAATCCCAGCACTTGGCTGAGTGAGGCAGGAGGCGTATCATGAGTCTGAGGACCACAGAGGGACATTATATCTCAATAAAGCAAAGTGACCCAAGTGTCTTCTGCTACAGCACTCCTGTGTGAGGCTGACCAGGCTGGGATGTGGTGGCGTTCTGAGCAGTCTCAGGAGCAAGGTGTGAACATCAGTACCGGAAGCTGCGCTTGGTCTGGATATCATCGAGAATCTGCTGCAGTCTCTCGTCTTCAAAACGCCCTTCCAGACTTGGAATCAGAGCTTTGGACTCCTCAGCAGTCTCTGGGCAAAGATTGGCTAAACAGGCCAACTCAAACTTATGTAGCTTTTTCTGGAGAAGCAAGCTACGAACACTGGCAATGGTCTCTCTATTTTTGAAACGACTGAAACGGGCTGTATAGTTCAGGGTTTTCATGAAGACCTCGGAAAGCTCCTGCTCATCTTCTGCGCTCTCATTCTGCTGCTTTCGATGCTCCAGAAGCATGTGAACTTCAGAGTTCAGGAGTGTTTCAGCTGTCTCAAACTCTTTCGGAAAGATGAGTTGAGAGGCATCTTCTTCAACGTCTCCAGCCCGAGGATCACTGCCGCCGGCCGCCATTGTTTTTCACGATAAGCTCTTTTGAGACTGCTTAGTTCTCAGGACTGTTATGGACCAATCAATGTAGGGCCCTGAGACTCATGTATGATTTCTGGAATCAACTAACAAGATGATTGTGCACAGTTGGATAGGAGTGACTCAGTTCTTCTTCTGATCATGTCTGATACCTGCTTCGTCAGATGCTGACTTTGATAGCTGACTTGCTATTTGTCATCAGTTGCCAACCTTGTCCTGTCTTGCTATCTGTGAGTTAAACTAAGATCTCATATTTCACGCACACCTGTGGTCAGCTTTTCGGTACCACAACCCCTAGATAATGCTGGAATTGTTCTTCTTTACTTCATAATCAACTTCTTATTTAGGGGGACAAGAAGTTTAGTGGATTCTTTCGTGAAATAGAAGTAGGCATTTTAGAAGTCGGCTTTACTTATATTTATTTTTCTGCTATAATAAGGACATTAGAAGCACAATATATGAAATGGTAATACTACTACTATGTATTACTAAGGAAATGGCAGCTAAAAGCCAAACAGTCAATCAATCAACATTGACCTTGCCCCTCAGAACCCTGTCTGCCTTTTATCATAACCTCTTGGTTATCTCACAGCAAAGAACAGTGTTCTCAGCCTTACTATCTTAACCCTTCCCTTCTTTTTAACCTTATAACCTGTTTTCATCATAATATTTAGAAAAACTTGTATATTTCTCCAGAGGCTCTTTTAATGCCTTAGGTAAGGAAACTCCTGCCTCAGGTCAAGATCTTGATTTAAATATCATTTTGATTTTATATTTAGCTTCCTCAATATAGCTTTTCTGCTAGTTTAAACTCTGAATTTTCATTTTCCTTGAATATTTAAGATGGTTCATGATTTGTAATAACATCATAATCCAATAATACTATTGTTCTGGAAATTTAATAACAGTACTAGCAAAATGATAACAATAAGAAACTTTTCTGTGTTTTAAGTTATTTTGGTTTCTGTTGCTATGGTAAACCGCCTGTAGAAAGAGACCTAAGAGGATTAGTGCTTTCCTTGTCTCAGCGCATCAAAGATTTCCATGCATGGTCAATTGTCTTTGTTGCTCTGAGACCTGTGGCAAGGCAGAACAACATGGCACAGCACACTCAGCAGTGCAGACTATTCGCATCATGAGTCCCATGAAAAAGAGATAGAGAAGGAAGATTACATCTCAGGTCAAGGGTGATTTCCAATGACAGAGTGGCTTTCAAAAGGCTCAGCTATCTGAAGGTTTTATCACTTTCCCCTGTTTCCAATATCTCTTAAAGAATCCTTTCCTGTCTGATCTTTCAGAGTACTTGAGATCTAAACTTTACCAGCAAATCTACTAGAGAATTAATTGACATTAATTTCATAACATATTTACAGGACTGCAAAATAAGTAAGACTGAAAATGTGAATACATTTTACCATGAAAATTGATGTAAGTAAATTTTCCTCATAAGTACAAATGTTATGAACAAATAGCTTTAACAGAATGCTTTGAAAAAAAGCAAATATGGACAGTGCATCAGAAGTTAAGACGGCAGAAGCTATTTCTTTTCACCCCACCTGCTCATCTTGCACGGTCTTGGTGCTTTGCTCTACACTAACTGCACTCTGTGATCCCTGGGAGGGAGCAGGCCAAGTGTAGTGGAGCAATTGGATTTGTAACAGAGAAAGAAGCAACAATACCTTTTTTGCATTTTTCCGGCTTTTAGAATGTTCATCTTGGTCAACTGTACTTTTCATATTTTGGTACCCTATTCACATCGCATTTTTACTACCAGGAATCAGAGATAAGGATAGGCCAGTTTTTAGTCAAGTTCTGTGTATTTACTATAATCTCTGACCTCCACAACTGAATCTGTATGATGAAAACACAAAGCACATCATTTCAAGCATTTAATGCAAATTTCTAGTATTTTAGGAAATTTTTTATTGGTAGTCTTTATGCTTTATCCCAATTAAATATCCAGTCACTCTTTAATCTGATGCAATACTTGATGTCTTCCTTTTAGGTTTTGTTTTCTTCCAATGGTGGTAGATTCACTTTGAGTTGTGCATTGTTTTTGATGCTAGAAGATGCGATCATAACATTTTTCTTTTAAGTTCAGCAACACACACCGGCTGTCTATGAGAAAGCCACCTAATGATGTGCTGAATTCCACTGTGGTGATCACCCTACCATCCTACTTCTGCTCATTCCATATGGATGACTTAAAGGGTCTGTGGTGGATTTAAGTTACTCCTCCCAAACAGCCTTGCTAGCGCTGCAAATATTACAGATTATACCTTGGGAAAAACATGTCAACCTAAGGAAGTCAAAGCCAATGCTTAATTTCATGTACCATTGGCTTCACCTTCTCTCAGCTTCCCTTTTGAGCTCTTCCCTTGAAAGGTTAGTCTTATCTATTGCTTCATTTTGTCTTTATTATTACCTTATCAATGGAGATATATTGAAAAGAGAAGACAATTAGACTGTTTGGTGATTTGACAGGAGAGTCCTTGATTGTGTAATACTTTCCAGCTCAGTACTTTTTACTACATTTTGTCAGCAAGAACACTTCATCTGCCACCGGAGCAAGGAGGTGAATGATCTGTTTGACATAAAAAAAAAAAATCCAGAAACATCTGGTCTTCTGGGAACTCTGCAAGCAAAATACAAAACAGCATTTCTTAAAGCATTAAGAAGTAAAGGTTCCTGGTGTGTTCTATATTGTTAAAATATTTGGCAAATGGGGGCTCGGTGTTAACTTAATCGAGGAAGTACAATGTGTTGTGCATTACACAATTTTTTTAAATTAACAGGAACACTGGCTGAATTACAAGTTTGTTTCCTTTTTAATTTACAGTTTCTACCAACTAAAGAGCAAATGAAGAAAAGGTGGCTGTACAAGGCTTATTTCGATGCAACTTAAATATAGACAATGTCCTGGAAAAACTGCCTTTCAGTATACAATCCTAATACTTGTGACATGGAAGACTACCCACATATGTACCAAAGGACAAATTCAAAAGATGTGTACGTATTAAATTGTTTCCATTCTCCTATCATTTCTTTATCATGAAAGTCATAAATAATAATTATAAAAAATCATGAAAAATGAAAATTATCACTCCCAGGGTAATAGTTTATAATTCTTTACTAAGTGAATTAATCAACTACATGTTAAATGTAGTAAAACAACTTTGCTGTGGAAAACTCATGGTGATAAAAAAATGACTTTGCTAATCTTGACATCATATTTAGGAATAAAAAAATTAGAAATAAAAACAATTTATTTTGCTCTGAGAGCCAGAAAAAAACATGATTTTAATTACACTACTGGACACTTTTTTGAAAAGTAGCCTTCATTGCATTGAGTTAATATTACTCATTTGAATTTTATTGCTTAACATTTCTTGTTTAATAATATAAATATTTGTTTCTCATTTCAACAATGATAAATCATATTGACCCAATTGGACTGTATTGTATTTTTAAGTCCACTAGATTAAATACTTTGTGAAAAATGTAATAAAAACATTTGCCTCCCAAAAGAAAATGTGTAATCAATTAGGACTTATGGAATTGCTTGCCCATAATAGTTTTACTTTATGTCCTCATTTTGTTGGGTCTATTGTTCTTCATACTCAATAAAAATTCACATACACTTCAAGAGAAATGTCTGAGGTTAGAACAGTTTCCTCTTCCTTGATTAAATGACTTATGTTTGCAATAATTTTCCATTATAAATTTTATTGCTGCCTTCAAATAGATATGCTCAGACAAAATATCTAAGAGCATTCAATGTAAAATTAATTAATCCAAGTCCATTTATTCTTTCTCTATGCATTGCATATTTTATTATTCTAATTTATATAGTTTCTATTTTTTATTAGATTTTTTTTTTTACAAAAAATACTAATCCAAATTCCCACTTCCTTCCCTCCTCCCATTCTCTCCACACACCCTCTCACCTCATCCCCCTCCAATCCTAAGAGAGGGTAAGACACTTTGCTTTGTGGAAGGTCTAATGCCCTCCCTACTACATCTAGGCTGAGCAAGGTATACATTCAAAGAGAATAGGATCACAAAAAGCCAGTACATGGAGTAGAGATAAATCCCGGTGCCACTGACAATGGCCCCTTAGTCTGTCCCAGCCATACAACTGTCAACCACATTCAGTGGGACTAGTTTGGTTCTATGCTTGTTGCTTCCTAGTCCAACTAGAGTTGGTGAGCTCCCATTAGCTCAGGTAAACTGTTTCAGTGGATGAATCCTTCATAGCCTTGACATCTTTGCTAATAGGGGAAGAGGAGGGGAAAAGGGGAGGGTTGAGGAGAATGTGAGGGAATGGGATAGTCGAGATGGAGGAAGGAAAGATATGAGAGCAAGGAAAGAGATATCTTGATTGAGGGAGTCATTATGGAGTTAGCAAGAAACCTGGTTCTAGAAAAGTTCCCAGGAATCCACAAGGATGACTCCAGTTAAGACCCTAACCAATGGAGGAGAAGGTCCCCGAACTGGCCTTGCCCCATAGTTTTTATTTTTATAATCTGTAATGTCTCCTCCCACTGAAATATATACTTTACCAAAGAGACTATTCCTTGTTTTTCCCTGTTCAAGTTTTTTCATTAATCTTTCTACTCTATTTACTGAAATTTAATACAGAATAAATAATTCACTAAATTCGAAAAGAACGTATGCAAGTAATCTGTCATTTTCAAAGTTATTAAAATGATGTATGTTATTATTACTATTTACAAATAATCCATATTTAATATTTACTTACTTAAAGGCATATCACATAGATAAAAGTACTCATCTTGGTTTATAGAGCTGATTAACATGAAAAATACCTGAAGATTTTTCTTATGCATAATGAAATACTAAGAGATAGTAGCTTCATTAGTTTAGAACCCATGGCTAGAATTTGTGAATTTCCAAGTCTCTGTTTCTCCATTTTCAATAGCTACTGGCTTATTTTCTTGCATTTTAATATAAAACATTTTTATTTGTGTGTTTACTTGAATTTCAATCTAAATGTGAGACATGCATATAAGTGCATGGGAATAAAACCAAATACTTGATTAATACTTGAGCAACGGAGTCAGAAGAATTGCATCACAGAGATAAAACCTAGTTTTTTTTGTTAGAAAAAAAACGCTCAACAAAATATCTCTCTTCAAAGGTTCGCAGTTAACAAATAAAAGATTCTCCTTGCACGACCTTAAAATAATCTAATATTTCTTGATTATTACACTAAGAAATGATAGCAGTCTTCTTTTTGATCCCAACTGACTGAGGACTCACCTTTTGATAGTTGCCATTTTATGCTTTTTGTGCATACTAACTGCCTTGACATTTCTGGCACTCCAATGTCTCTGTCTTAATGTGAAGAAATCATCTGTGCATTAATGAACTGGTGTGATGTATCTGCCAAACCTTTCAAAGAAGCAATTAAGTCTCGGTACGAACTTGCACGAGTGGCATGATTTATTGTAATCTGAGAAGAAGTAGTATAAACAAAAAGTAATTAATTTTAAAGGTGGCAATCAAGGAATGCAGCACCACAAGTACATCTACTGAACTCCATCTACATGGAGCACAATAGCAACATGCTATTTTTTAAATGTCTCATCAAACCTCAACTAGTACGTTTGGGAAAATGTTCAACTTTATTACTGTTTGAAATTGCCAAATTAAAACAATGGAGTATTGTTTTCATAAATCAAAGTAGGAAAACTAGACAAGGAAGAGCATGAATATTCAGGGTAATGAACAGCGTTATGAAGAATGGTGAAATTAAGGGCACTTGTTTCTCCTCTTAGCAGTGTAAGCTATGGTACCACTCTGTTGATAATTTTTCAATATGTGTTAGAAGCCTAAAGAGGCTATATACCATACTTCATAATGTGCCTTTAGTAAATAAACACTGAAATGGCATTAACACCTGAGGATCACTATGGCCTTAATTAAATAACTTTTTCATATTTGCCATTAAAGCAAATACTTCAAATTTCCAACAAAAAAGGGATAAAGAATTAGACTGTGTTAATGCACCAAAAAAACTGCAATTAGCACTTTAGGTTATACTTTATCACAAAAAATGCATTTTTAATACAATATAGTGAACATTTTCTTCCATATACCATCTTAACGGTTTTATTATTTAATTCTTATGGGGGTTATTTCTTGTGAGATCTTATATTTTATCTCAATTTAAAGACAATGATTGTTTTGATTAAGGTAACATTTTCAGGGTCATACTGTTCATACTTGATAGAGCAAAACTCATAATAGACATGGTGAGAAAAAGTCCATGCAATTAACCCCGAAGTCTTACCAACTATTCAGCAATGTTGCAATAGTATTCTCAGAAAACTTACTAAAAGGTACTATGTAGGGGTTAAATGCTTATACTAGGCTAATATAGTTATCTCTATCTCCCTGACTCCCTTTTCTAATATTTTGTGGCTTATTATATATACTTTTTCTCATTATATTAGGAATTTGCATGAACATTTGAGGCATGTAAATACACAACTCATTTTCCCTATCGATTGTTTGCTTTTCTCACTGTTCCAACTGGCTTTTGCTTTCCCCATATTTTATTAAGTTGTACAATGTAGAGTTTTCTCAACTGACAGGCTGTCTCTTGATGAAGTTGTCATTATGGAGAAGAGAGCAATATAATATGTCACATATGCAGTGGCATCAAAAAAAAAGAAAGGTGTTAGTTCTTACATGATCCAATCCTAAAATGAAGCTCGGATATACTCATGTCTATTACTTATGTCAAATAGTTAAAATATTTTATATACATTTGGAATTTTTGGAGAAACTTTTTGTCTTTCACTTATTTCAAGGAACAGTTTAATTTCTCCTTGAAAGTGACTCGTAGGCAGGACATGTTTGGGAAGTCTTTCCTGGATTTTCAGATGTGGCTTTGTATCCCTAACTGTATATTTTATCTAGTGAGGTATAATAGGGTGTGGATTGATTGAGGGATCTGTTTAATGTTTATTTCTTCACAAAATGTGAATGTTGTGATTACAGGGTCCAAAGATGAATGTCATTTTGTCCAATGCTTCACCTGGAGAACAAAGTGCCTGGAGAGTAACCTGCTTATAATATATACTGCAGAATAAATTATTAAGTCAATGACTGGCTGTTCTATGCTCATAATAAATATGATGAAATTAATACATTCCTAATTCTGATTAATTTATAACTGAAAAATCAAATAAAGAAGGCAGGTATAAAAATATGATAATGACATTGCACATTTATAAGCATAAATAAATATATGAATTATGAAACAGGCAATATGAAATTTTACTGTTTTCTATAATACAAAGAATAAGATGAATTATCTCTAGGCATTTCCTCCATAGACATTTGTTAGACCATATGTAAATACTTCTAGTACTGTACCTCACTAATATTTCAATGTGAATAGGATATGGACTACAGATAAAGAAATTTTTAAATATGTTTTCAACTGAAATAGAGTTACATAAGTTTTCCTCCTCTCCTCCCTCTACCCTTTGCAGGTATGTTCCCTCTAACATCACATTTAGACTTTTCAAGTTATTATATTCTTTTAATAAATGTTGTTACACAACAACACACACACATTGATATATATGTATCAATGTGCATGCAGAAATTTGTAAATGCAACCTATCAAGGTTTTTGTTTGTTTGTTTGTTTCTGTATATCTGTATATATGATTTCTGGGCAGTCCCATTTTTTTTATTGGGTAGCCAAACTGGTCTTGCTTCTGTAAGAGACTAATTTTTCTTCTGCAAGTGGCCAACAGTTGCCCAAATTTCTCTATCCAGGTATGGGTTCTCACAACAGTTTCCCAGTTGCATGCTAATATATCCATTGATATTGTCATGGTTCCTGTCTTGTTTCTGCATCCTTTTCTAGGAGACAGAGTCTCATTGCATAATCCCTAATATTCTTGGTTTTACTTTTTGTTTTTACTCCTCTTCTGTGATGTTCCTCAAGCCAGAGATGAATTAGATGAGATACAGATGTATCCTTTGGGCCTGGGCTCACCCAGGATCTAATGCCTTCAGCACCTTATCCAGCTGCGATTTTCTCTGATGATCTCCATTTTCTATAAAATGAGGCTTATTTGTTGAGGAGTGGGGTTTATTGAACCTCTATGGATATTTTATTTATTTATTTATTTATTTATTATGTATACAACATTCTGTCTGTGTGTATGTCTGCAGGCAAGAAGAGGGCACCAGACCTCATTACAGATGGTTGTGAGCCACCATGTGGTTGCTGGGAATTGAACTCAGAACCTTTGGAAAAGCAGGCAATGCTCTTAACCACCGAGCCATCTCTCCAGCCCCTCTCTATGGATATTTTAAAAATACGTTTTCAATAGACATTGTTTTTTGAATGAAGATTCCAAATTTATTATTTGACATATATGTTGATATGTAGTGATGGATAATATTTTTGTCTAACTTTTATCTTACATTATAAAATGACCTCCATATTTACATATATATACACACACATATTACATATATTTTTTTCACATGCATGAATACCTAGCCTGTAAGTATATCTGTGTGTCACATGTATTCCTGATGCCCACAAAGGCCAGCAGAAGGCATTGTCTATCCTGGAATGGAGTCTCAAACAGTGATCATCTGCCACGTGTGTCTCTGAAATCAAACCCTGGTCTTCTGAAAGAGCAGTCAGTGATTTTTTTACTATGGAGACTTCTCTACAGCCCCATTTGTCTAGCTTTAAATTTAATATTTAAACAGAAGAGTGCTATTTTTTCAATGTACTTTCCCCCAAATCCATTGTGAGAAATTTAATCTCAAGTGCAACAATTCTTAGAACAGAACTTTTCCAAAGTTATTCAGTCATGAGATTTATGCCACGGTAAATGTACTGACATACTTGTCAAGGGAGAAGGTGAATGACATAGGGACATGCCAGGTTAAAAGATGAGTTTGACTCTTTCTCTTTCCTTTGTCTGCCTGATTTTCTTTTAACATTGCTCATTCACTCATAAGCATATTTGTTAGTTTGTCCTTCCCTCTTTTACCATGGTTTGTTTCCAGAAGAATTTTCTTGCCGGGTATGATTTTATCCCAATCTTAGACATCCTAACTGCTAGAATTATGAGTACTTACATATTGAGTATACTTAAAAACTACCCTATTTTGTATATAGTTATAGCTGCATAAAAATTACTATGATAAGCACTTACAAGATTCTCAGAGGTTTACCAAAATGTATTAATCTATAAACATCTATGCATAAGTACATAGATATTATAATATGTTATATATGTAGTCATGGAGAAATATTCCTTTTTCCACTATTTCATAGTTGCTTCTGTGTGTGTTGCTATCAACCATGGCATGAAGTTTACACACACACTAACATTCACACACACATACATACACACACCTTGGATCATTTTTCATAATGCTTTTTACATATCTGTCTATATTTAATTATTATACCTGAAGTTGAGACACACCCAAAGTATTATCTACCTTTTTTGTAATAAAATGTCATTGCACAAGCAGTTCATGTATTGGCTTTGTGGGAGCCTAGGCAGTTTGGATGCTCACCTTACTAGACCTGGATGGAGGTGGGTGGTCCTTGGACTTCCCACAGGGCAGGGACCCTGATTGATCTTTGGGCTGACGAGGGAGGGGGACTTTGTTGGGGGAGGGGGAGGGAAATGGGAGACAGTGGCGGGGAAGAGACAGAAATCTTCAATAAATAAATAAATTAAAAAAAAAAGAAGAAATGGTTTATTTTTCTGACAGTTCCAGGTTACAGTCCCCTAAAACAGGTAATTCTGAGCAATGGGAGCTTGAAGCATCTGATCACATTCTATCTACAGCCAAGAAGGAGAAAATTATGAACACTTTCTGTGGTTTGTTCCCCTTTTACATTTATTCAGTAGAGGTTCCAGTAAGGGAATGCTGCTGTCCTTGTTTCTCTCCCGCAGCTAGTACAACCAATACAATCCCATACACACATGCCTAGAATCCCATCCCCCAGGTAAGTCCAAATTAGATCAACTAGAAAACACCCATCAGCATATCTAGTGAAGAACATCCAGAAATATATTTCCTGAAAGTTTTGGTGCATAATGTTTGTAAGTCCATAGGCATGTATCAAGTATATAGTGTTGAGTCCAGTGTCTGTGTTGGACATAGCATCACAGGTGATATTTGCATACATTCTTCTACTCTTATCTTACTAAACTCTCAATCTGTCATGGTGGGGAAAGGGTGCCAGGTACAGCTGAAAGTGTCTGGTCACATGACTAACACTCTGGAAACATGGAGCTATAAATGCTAGTGCTCAACTTGCTTTCTTCAGTTGAATCTATCTCAGACTCTACCTCATTGGTGGTGTTCGTCTTCAGATTAAATCTATTTGGACATAATGCAACAGAAAAACCTACCTGTAGATTTCCATATGACCGTAAATCCCAGCTTGGCAGTCAAAATTAACCACTAATGACTCATTGGAAAAGTGTTGTTTCAAATCTTGGGAAACAATGACTATTACGTAATTCTTCCAGATGAAATAGAATTTATCTTTTGTCCCTAATGAATAAATAGTTCTCTTTGAACATAATGTTATTCTTCTAAACATTTATTTTCCAGCAGAATATACACTTTTGTTGATTTTATTCAAGCTTATAAATCTATGCGATTTCATATCATTTATTTCACTAGATGTCAGAGGATAAACTATAGATGTACAAATGAGTTGATATTATTCATTTCAGTGAATCTTATTGAAACTATTGCTAAAGTCCCACATTCTTCTAAATGGGATTCTGTTTTAATAGCTGTCATTGCCTTCTGAAAACTTAGCCACAATTTTTGCATA
Organism: Neodon shergylaensis; assembly: GCA_025134845.1. Lineage (NCBI taxonomy): Eukaryota > Metazoa > Chordata > Mammalia > Rodentia > Cricetidae > Neodon > Neodon shergylaensis. The sequence goes on from JABTXL010006268.1 coordinate 16,260,579, forward strand.
CATCAAAATTTTTCATGTACAATTTGACATGGATCATATAAACATATTAAGTGGATGAATATAAGGATAATTGATGAGCTTTCACTAAGTTTAGGAAGACATGCAAAATAAGTATCAGAAGTGGATGAATGAGTGGGAATTTAAGAGTTTAATATTGGCATTATTATACATGCACATGAACCTGTAATTCTATAGATCATTATAAAATGTCCCCAAAGAAAAATCTGTTAATTCACATGGAATATCTTGAATTTAGATGTGGCAATGAAGGGAGATTGCAAAACACTAATGGCATTATAAAATTATAGTGCCTTCTTTCATGAAAATACATAAAACATGGTTTCTCAGCTCTCCAATTAACATTCAAAAAGATATATACTTTTACCAATACTAGAGATTGCTTTCTTTCTGGGGCATAGAATTACTAACAGAAATAAATAAATAGTTCTGTTATGAATCAATCTTAGTGACGTTCTCTGATCCCAAAGGATATGCTTTTTTCAAAACACTGCCAGCAAGCCTGGAGAGATGGCTCCCTCTTCTGGCATACACTGGCACTTGCACATGTGTATGCATGTATAACAACAGATACACACACATAATTTAGAAAATAAATTAACATCTAGGAAAAAGAACAAATAACATAAGTGTCCCTTAAAATAGAAATATTCTCTCATAATAGAGACTTTCAAAATACCACAGATATATTTCTATAATTATTGATGATGAGGGAAAAACTAGTCAAAAATTTTTCTTTTAAAAATCACCATGCTTAAAATGTGAACTAAAAGGTAGGTCATGAAACCAGGAGAAGGATATGCCATTGACTTCTGTTAGTAACCGCGAATGTGTTTGTATTTTGAAAACTTCCACAGCTCTGTGAGTTACTAGATCAAGACAGTTGCCACAGTGAATGAGGTAAAAGCAAACAGAAAGTAGAAGTTTATTTTTACTTAGAGAATAGAGGAAAACATAGAAGTATGTTTAGGAAATGAGGACCATACTTGGTCATTTTTGTAGGTATCCTCAGAACTCCTATAACTTCTACCCAGTAAAAAACAAACAAGTTTGCTAATGAAAAACCCATCTTATCTAGATTTTTCTCTGAGAGACTGATGGTGGTCCAATTCTTTCATGGTCTCAGCCAATAACTGTCAATATACTCAGTACAAAGCTGAGTAAATACAACAGCTCCAGCTAGCATGAAAACATGACCTCTGTGGAATGTCCAACGACACTGCAGCTTCAGAAAGTTGACTCAGGGAAATCCTATGGACCTGTGCTGAATGTTTAAGATAAGACCAGGTACAAACAACCCTTGGTTTTGAAATGGGAGCTGTCCAACGAATAAATATAAACTTGGGGTCTAGAAGCTGAGAAGAAATTTAGGTTAAGCAGTAAATTCTTGTAAGTTACAGTCATTTGGAAAATTGAAAATATGAAAATAAGTTAGATCATTCATGAATGACATATAATGAAAAAGAAAAGTGGCCATAAATAAATCCCATGATAATATTCAATATTTTTTCGAAGTGCAGAAAGGAAATATTGAAAAAAGAATGAAAAAGAACATAGTTGGCTAGAGACTTGCAAGAAATAGCACAAGGTTCTTAAAGTGCAGGGCTGTAGTTTATCTGCACTGCAAGTGCCCATCAGGATCTATAAGTGCCAAGTCCTTGGTGCTCTGCAGAAAATACGTGCTTTTTGATATAACCTTTGGGGGAGGCAGTTTATTCATTCTCCATAATCTATCCCTAGATCACCTCAGAACAGCTGAGGTTGCAAATATAAAGCACTTTATTTAGTCTGCTTGGAATAGTTTCATTGAAATACCTTTGGTAAGAGTCGTTGTGGGAGGCTATTACATGCCGCTTTATTAAACTTGCTCTCTACCTTCTGTAAAGTTGAAGTGTTAAAAATCACACATTTCCTGGGGAAGACCAATACACTAAATGTGTCCTTGGTCACTGTAAAGGAAGCTATAGTGCTATACTGCCATAAATTTCCTATCCCTTTGTGGTGTTAGCATTCATTTACCTAAACAAAATTTCATCTTTATGACACACATAAGAGACCAATTAACAATCCACCTCAGCTATAGAGAAATGTCTTGCCAATCTCATATTTAGCCTTACTAGTTCCCATTTACCCTTTTGCTCATTTTTAAAACAAGCTCTGGAAGATTGATTAAACAAACTGTTCCTCATTTACTTTGGCAATCTTTTGTGGAATGTTTCTAATAATTCCCAATTCACCTGGATCAATGAGAGTCACTAGCCATACTGTGAAATATTTTTCACATGCTGTGATCAGTTGAACATTATTGCCACTGTAGTGTTAGACACCAGTTTTGGACTACATGGTATGCTATTCTATTTTCGAATTACTCAAAGTTCAATTGCTGTTGGCCAGAGTAACCAATTTTGCTTTACCATGGCTAACATCCTCTGAGTCTGCTCATATTCCAGCTCATGCTTTCTAATTCTCATGAGTCAGAGTCTAGAGTTGATCAACTCCATAAATGGACACCATTTACTTGCCTTAAGTTTATGACAGTCTTTAAACTAAAGCATTCATCAAGATGGCCGGGGAATGAGTAAGTACCCTTTTATTCTTAATCCTTATTTTATCATATAATGCCATTGTCATTAAGTTACCTGGTTTTGTAGTTTATGTATAATCTGCATTTCTCTTTCTGACAAAAAAAATCCATCTTCTATCTTCAATTCTGTTGTTTAGTTGCAATACTTTATTCATTACTTTGATCCATTTCATTTTCTTTTAGGCATAAATGTATTGGCACAAATGGTTAATGAAAACTAAAGAGCAGGTATATATGATATAGAAGTTATAGTTTCAATAACAAGTACTCTTTGCTCTTCCCCAAATCCCAAAGGTAAAGCCATGTGATTTTCAACAACTATATAATTCTCCAGTAAGAATTCATTAATTTTGTTTCTAGCATGTTTTTATTAGCTTTCTACTTTGCTCTTAACTTTTTCTTAATATATTTACCTACCTCTATGTAATATGAAATTATACATTTCAGAGTATTTTTTGTTGCTGAAGTATTAACATATTTATCTTCATTATCTTTTAATTTAAAAAGCACATGAATTTGTTTGCATCCAGGCATTTATATGTGTTGGTACAGAGCTTCCTGTTTATCAAAATATGAAAGTTCTTAGTGGTATAGGCCAATATCTTGAAGTACAGAATGGAGAAAGTCATAAAACTTCCACTTTAAAGCTGCTTTGTCTACTGTTACTTATCATGATTTAACAGCAACAACAAAATAATGTTCATTTAGCAGGTTTAACCATAGCCCCTAATCAACACTGTCTTCTGAAATTCACAAGTTTATTTTTTCACCTTCAATTATAACCAAGTTTGGTACGTGTGACCAAAAGCATATGAGAAGTGCAAAGATGTAAGTTTCCAAATGAACACGCAGCAAGCAAATCTCGACTCTCCTTTGCAATCAAAGAACAAAACGAAATATCACGTAACTGACAAAATCAACTGTGTTGGAAAGTTGGAAACAGTAAAAAGTTTCAGCAAAGATGTGAATATTAGTTCACAAAGAAAAAAAATGAAAGCAAAATGTAACAATTGTGCTCCAATTGTGCAAAATACCTAGGTACAGTACTACTCTTGAGTACTAAGATTCACATCCTAAGAGTGGGATCCAGATCCAAGGTGCAGGGTGGAGCACAAGAGACCATGTTTGCAAATTATTTTTCACATCTGTTCTAATAATTATAGACCTTTTGGAAGCTATGATATACAAAGTTAATTTCTTCTCCTATCACGTTTAATTAGGCATTTCTTGCAAAGACTAAAGATCAACAAAATACCCTGACCATTCTCTGTCAAAAAATTACAGTTGAAAGAAACACTGTATTGCATGTAGAATGGGTGGAAAACACGGGGAGTTTAGATTACTAACACAGTCAAAATTACTTATGTATGAGGAAAGTCTTAGATAGAAACAATGCTTAGGCTCTGGGCAAAAGAAATGTACAGAAAATGACAAGAGATTTTAGCATTGCATTTGCTGCTCTCTAGATTTAATAAAAACTTGAAGATATACTGAATGTGTCCTGCTCCCACCAAGTCACTGTTGTTGTCGGTTCCATTTAGCTTTTGAAATTCAGACATCTCTGTCAAAATACAACATGGGCACAGAAACAGGCTGAGAAATTTTAGAAGCCATGCACATGAATGGAATTTGCCACCTTCCAATTTAGTGTATATCCCAGTGTTAGTCAAACTGAGGGATAAAATATAAGGCAAAATGCCACATATTAAAATTCTCATGGATGATACAGCAGTTGTCTGTAAGCCAAGGAATATATCATTAAAGTCAACGGTCATATATATATATATATATATATATATATATATATATATATATATATAATGAAAAAATATATATGTGCATGACCATTGATGTTAACATGATAAATAATTGGCTAACCATAAGAACAAAGCTGTTTTCTGACCTCTACTCTCTATGGAATAGCATAATACAGATACACAGAATATGAATAGAGGAAAGATAGTAGTACATTGCAGTATGTGACTAATAAACCTTGTGTCAACCTTTACTGACTTATTATTCTGAACACATTTTCCCCCAAGCACTGCAATGCTTACTCTTCACATATAAAGACCGAAGTGCCTGTGTTGTCTTCATTCTCTACCTCTGTCTCATTACTCACCCTGGAATAAGAACTGCAGTGTATGAGGGCAGCCTTGTGAAAAAGGTTGATGATAGAAAACTGAGACATTAGCCACCAGCCAACGTGAACCACTAGAGAAATAAGAGAAGGGATGTGGCAGTCCTAGCTGAATGTTTGTGTGCCACCTTCTGGGTACTCTGAGTCAGAAACACTGCAGGTGGACACTGTGTTTTATAGCAATCGATTTTACATGCATAAATTTTAATTTACTCACTATTTAAAATTAAACCTTTGAACACAGGAAAACAATCCTTTGTTTCAAAACCTAAACTACTTACTTAACACTGCTAAAAGGTCATAATAGTCATTGTCTTTGCATTTCATAAAAGAAAATGAATGCTTTCATGTATTTTTTCCTATTGTTTCCCTAAGTAGAAAAAAATTGAATAGTTGCATTATACATGACTCAAAACTTAATTAAAGAATCCTAACCCCCATTCTTACTGTTAACTGAATTGTAAAAAAAATATACTAGAAACACTAGCAAGTATTTGTTTGATAAAAATATTTATTAAACACTTAATCACACACAAACACATATACACACACTGCACAATATTCACCTATATATACTTTAAATTTCTAAATATCAAAAGACAATTTCTCAGAAATAACATAAATATTTGATTCAATTCAACATAAGAGTTCAATTTCCATGAACGTTTTTATTTTCTGCAGTGCTTGATTTCAAACCCAGTGTCCATTGTGTGCTACACAAGCATCAGCGAAGGAAGAGCACCTATTAAGTAACAATTTTCAGTGAGACTGAAATATTCTGTCCTGCCGGAAGGTTAACTACTCACAATAGCTTTAACAAGCACCTAAAATTTTCCATAGGGCACCGCTCCCACAGGAATCAATAAAATATGAGAGTTACAATCAGATAGGAGGGAGCTAAGCTGCAGAGAAGATTCTCAAATGAGCCTAACTCTAAAGAAGTGTGAAACCAGAGCAGCTGCTGGGAAGACACAGAAACCACCCATGCTGCCTGGAAGAGGTTTCTACCAGAGTTTCTACTTTTCAAGGACACCCCCCCCCCCAACCTGTTGACATTCCTGTAGGCTGTGCAGTGATCTTCAGATTTCCCAGTTTGGTAAATGGTCACCCATGCTGGGGCAGGCTTTAGTGAGGTAGCTGTTTGAGTCATTTCTGCTTCTATAAATAAGCCCTCACCCCTCTTCCTGCTAGTAACTCTAATAAGACACACTGGTTCAACACACTGAACTTCGACAGCATCTGTTGTTTGGTCTGTCTTGAGCTCCTTCTCTGGGTTGAGTAGAAGTACGTGGCATTTCCCCAGGGGAAATTTTGTCACAGAACAGTACCAAAGGCATACCATGGAAATTCTGATGATCCTTTGCAGTTTGTGCAAGGTGTTAATTTATACAGAATCAAGCAATGAATTCATACAAATATTCTACTAAGTAGCTGTAAAGGTGAGCAATAAAGTGAAGGCTATTAATATAACACTCTAAAAGAAATGAAACTATCACAGAAAAGAACAACTTACAAGAACACCAAGTGCATTTCAATATGATATAATTTGCATAAAGTATCATGTAGTTAAATTTCTTAAACAATACTCGGGTCAATGTGCAAGAAAGATTATGAAACTCCAAGTTATAATTAATCTCTCTAGGATGCTGTTAATAAAATAATTGCTACACTTTATATCTAAAAATATAAACACCATACTAAACTTTCTTCAACTTTTAATGTATAATTAGCCTGTATCATTTGTGAAAGTTTTACACTAACTCACTTTTAATTGGTTACAAGTACACAGGAGCCAAAATTGTTTTAAGAGAGGAAAGGCACTTTTAAGAGTACAACTGATGTCTATCGTGCTTGAGTGTGATAATGGTTCTCTTGAAATGTCAACAATGATTAGCTATTTAAGATACTGTTGGACATGTACACGGTAAGTAGTCTCCAAGAGACAGGAAGAAGATTTACTCAATGTTTTGCTTCTCAATATAGAACCTTTATTCAAGTCAGTAAATGCAACCTATAAAGGCACTAAAATTCTTCTGATCCAAAGTTGTTTTTATTTTTTTAGCTTATTGATTTATTTTGGATGACTCTAGGGAGAATAGAAGAGGAAGCTAAACAAATGAAGTAATTTTCCACTCTGAGAAACTCTGGCTTCCAATCATTGGCACTGCTTTTTATTTTTTTTATTGAAAATATTCATTTCTTAAAATGTACCTGATTATTGTTCCTTTCTGAATTCTTCCCTGATCCACTCTAATCCACCCAAATAAAAAGCTTTTCTTTCTCTCATTAGAATATAAGTAGGCATCTAAAATAATAATAGTGAATGAATTAATAATGGTACTACTACTACTAATAACAACAACAATAATAAAAGTATTAATAATGATGATGATGAAGGCAACCTACCCAGAATAGAACAAAACAACCAAACAGGAGAAAAGAGCTAAAAGAAAAGCTCAAGAAGTACATATAGATACAGGGGTACACGCAAAAATCACAAAAACACCCCACAAAACCTGAAGCTATAATGTATACTAAAAGGATCTGTAATGTTAACATAAACAAATGAATGAACAAACAAATAAATGTATAAATAAATAAAAGCTCTACCACATAGAACCTTCAAAACTTCCATCAGATTTGTTTTGTAGTGGTCATATACTTCTGTGCCTGGGGTCTTCCCTTAAAAGTGGTTTGTGTATCTAGGTTTTGAGGAAAACTAACTTTTCATTTATGAGCAGGTATTAATTGGAGATAACTTCTAGATTAGGATTGGGGACTTGTTTCCACTTACTCTCTTGTCGGACTTCATCTGGTGCAGACTCTGCAGGCCCTGTGCATGCTGCCACAGTCTTGGTGCGTTCATATGTTCATCCATCTTGCTGGGCTTAAAAGGAAATGGAAATGGAGAGACTTTAGGTTTCAAAACCCATGCCATTCTCATTTCTCGCTGCCTCATGCCTGTGGGTTGGATGGATGCTTATAGCTAATGCTTGATGAACCTCATCTGCCTTTGTCTCTTTTGAAGAGGATTAATATTTATCATATATATTTCCTGTTTAAGAGTTAATCATTACTAAAACATATAAACCAACAGTCAAAAGATCCAGTGGACAATTCTGGGGATACTGAGTGAATCTTTATCTTCATTCAATTCAGAAATCAAGCTGTGATTGCAAAAACACAGCCAAACGTGTATGCTATGTTGTGATATATTTTGATACATATCAAAATATGTTTTGTAAAAAGGAACTATTAGCTTCCCAGTTATGTAAATACTAAGATTATGCCTATGTGTAAGGTAGATGATCAGTCTTATGAAATTTTAATATTAAGTTGTTTGTTGTCATATTGCCTGTAGTAACATTATTTGCTCACAATAGCTGCATTATTATTTACATTGATTTAATTTGCAAAATGGTAATTTTGTTTTGAAGTCTCACCTTGGAAAACTAATTTCTATAATAAGTAATTATACAATTATATACTCATTATATTTTGGGGCCATTATAATTGTATGTTGTTACAAATCATCTGTTTTATTCTCTCACTGTTTCATGTGGCATATTAATATCCTACAGTATGCCTGAATTGCATCTTCATTCTAAATTTTAATGTATATTATCATTACTATATAATAAATTCTTTGTTATATCTTTAAAGAAACAGCTAGGGTGATCATTCAAAGCTATTAGAAAAGTGATTTATAGTTATATTTAATTTGCATATGTAAAACATTAATTGTAACATATTCAAATTATAGTGATATGTCTACATCAAACTGAGAAACAAATTCCTTTATATTGTTTTAGAATTATTTTAACACATCGTGATTTAGATTAAACATCCATCTTACCATAATAAATCTGTGATATTTCAATAACTTGATATTTTATATTAAATTCTCTCTTAATTTATTTACTTATTTTTATTATTATTTTAATCTATTTTTTCTGTTTGTTTTCTAATGAGAGAAGAAAAGAAATTGTAGGGATTTTTAAGGGAGGGGAGATGGACACAATCTTGGAAAATGGAGAGAAGAAACAGTAATCTGAATATCCTATATACTAAAAGATCTATTTTCAATAATACTTTGAATGAAAAATGTCTCCCATAGGGTCTCACATTGCAAGATTTGGTACACTATTTGGGGCAGTTATAGAACATTTGAAAAGTAAACTCTTTTCATAAGTAAATCTTGTCATGAAGTATTATTCTTGTAACAAAAGACACACAGAGAAACCCTGTCTCGAAAAACCAAAAAAAAAAAAGAAAAAAAATAAGTAAATAAATACATGTACAAATGCATTTATAAGTTGCTATTTTCTGTATTGCCTTCTCTTGTCATTCCTCTGCACCTCTGTTGACCACTTTCATCACCCACCACCGCCTAGTGGTCCTCTTCTAACATCACTGCTAAAAATAATCAGGAAAGCAGATTACATTTCATAAAACTCATTTCTCATTGTATAAAAGGCAGGCTAAGGAATTATTATGCTCAATCTAGTTTATAGTTCAATAAGGAGCTTGGAATTCTTCTTAGCTGTAATTTGAAAGGTATAAATTCTACTTCATTGTAATTATCTGTGTATTTTAACACAATATTTGAAATTCAATTAAAAATAAGGGATTTATTAATGCATACAGTATGAAGTTTTTAGTTAAATTTGGCATTGAATATTTCCCAGAAAGGATTAAAGCTGTCTTTAGATTATTATTAATGCACACATGCTGAGTAGAGCTATTTGACTGGAATTTGATGAGTGCCATGCATCTAATTCTAAGCAAGTCAACTTAAATTCCACCACAATTAATCCTTTTAAGTTTCTACAAAGCATGTTTTATTCATGAAGTCACACAGCATAGTATTAGTTCACAGTAATTAATAGAATATTTATAAGAATGTGAAAAAGTACAAAAAATATAAAGTGCTTACAATCCATATGTTCCTGCATGCAACAGAGGAAAAATGATTACCAGAATTATGAATCAGGGAAGCAAAAACTACATTAGGTATTTTATAGAAAGTTAAGCTGTTACCATACCCACTAAAATAACTTAAGAATTGTACTCTATTGATGAATGGCAGTCATTCTTGAAGAGGGTATCACTGCCTTGACAAAGTTCGCATACTCAAACCAAGTTAGCTCAGTCAATATACATCCCCTTGACAACCAATACTTGTTCTTGCTTCAAATTATTTTGTAGAAAAAAATTTCCCCTTTAGCTGCATTTACTGAGAAACTGTTAATATACTTATTATTTTATAATGCTAAACACTGAATACAGAACTCTGTGCATGCTATGCAAGTGCTCTAGCATACCTTACATACCTGGCCCCCACTGATTACTTCAGTAAGGCATTTCGTTGATGGTACTATAAAACTATTTAATCATAATATAATCTCCAAGCATTTTTGCCTTCTCTCTTCAGTCATAGAAAATAATTAATATTTTATGTAGAAAAATAAAATAAAACAATGGATAAAAGCTGATTACTTATATTTGATATTACTGAACTAATTTTGTTTGTTTGTGGAGAAGATACAGAAAACATATAAATGCTTAAAGAATAAAATCTACTATAATTTTATGACCAGGAACTGCTCAGGTTAATATATGTTCAATATGATTTTTTATTCTTGCTTACATTAGAGATAACAGCAAATATTTATTATAAACAAATCCTATGTAAATAGTACTCACAATAAAACTTATTGCAAGTAAGATTGCTAAATCCTTGTATT
>JABTXL010006268.1:16271077-16533926 GCA_025134845.1 Neodon shergylaensis
ACTCACAATAAAACTTATTGCAAGTAAGATTGCTAAATCCTTGTATTTTTGACTGTAATGAAAATTAAAAAAACAGGAATTGAAAGAAGGAAGGAAGGAAGGAAGGAAGGAAGGAAGGAAGGAAGGAAAGAAAGAAAGAAAGAAAGAAAGAAAGAAAGAAAGAAAGAAGGAAAGAGGAAATTAGAATAAAGAATCAAATAGGCTGTTTAGGAAGGATTTGGAAATGTGGCCTTGATGGAAGACATGTCTAATGGGAGTGGATTTGAGGTTTCAAAAGCCCACCCCAGGCCCAGTCTCCCTCTCTCTTTCCACCCTACTTGCTGATTATGATCAGTTATGATCCCAGCTCCATGCTTGCCTGCATGTCACCATATTCCCTGCCAAGATGGGTATGGACTCACCCCACGAAACTGTAAGCAAGTTCCCAGTTAAAAACTCTGAAATGAGTCTTGGATTCCTTGTCTAAAATAAAGAGAACATAGCAAGAGATAGATAAAATGATTAACAAAATGGCCTTCATCAAAGTAAATATATAAATAAACATCTAATGTCTTGATGGTCCAGTTGTACTAGAAGTCAGATGCGCAGGAGAGACACACACTTCCGCTCCCACAGGCCCCGGGAGACAGGACACTGTCTTCCTCAATGAGTATGAGTCAAAAAGGATTCAGAGGTTAAGAAAATCATTCCTGTGTTGTAAACCAGCAAGAACATTGCTTAGTGTTCAGATCTATTTTCATTCATTTCAAAAGCATATAAAAAACAAACTTAGGTTACTTTACTGACCGGCTTTGTGTGTCAACCTAAGGCAAGCAAGAGTCATCAGAGAGGAAGGAGCCTCAGTTGAGGAAATGCCTCCATGAGAGCCAGCTGCAGGGCATTTTCTCAATTAGTGATCAATGGGGCCAAGCCCAGGGTAGATGGTGCCATTTTTCTGGTAGCCATGGGTTCTATAAGAAAGCAGGCTGAGCAAGCCAGAGGAAGCAAGTCAGTAAGTAGCTCCCCTCCATGGCCTCTGTGTCAGCTCTTGCCTCCAAGATCCTGCCCTGTTTAACTTCCTGTCCTGACTTCCTTCAATGATGAACAGTAATGTGGAAGTGTAAGCTAAATAAACCCCTTTATCCCCCCCCCCAAAAAAAAGAATCAAATAGGAAGGAAACAAAGTTTAGCGTGCTAGATAAAGTAGAGAGGTAGAGAGGGATAGAGAGAAAAAAGGGAAAGGAGTGAGGGAGAAAAAAATTGGACATAGCCTGTTAGCAGACATGGATACGCAGTATAAAGTTCTATGAAGGTTCATTCATTCTAAAAAGTCTGCTAAATAATGAGAATTATATCTCTATCTAAATCAGCTCTGTGTAATAGCATACAAAACTGGTCCCTGCTTGTTTTCTTTATATATTATAGAGACAGACCAAGGTTCTTTGGTTGAACAATATTGACAGAGCTCAATACCAGAATACATTAAGGTAAAATGTAAGATGTTCTCTCTCTCTCTCTCTCTCTCTCTCTCTCTCTCTCTCTCTCTCTCCTTGTGTGTGTGTGTGTGTGTCTCATATACACACACACAACCACATAATTCCAATGGCATCTCATATTTATACTAATGAAGCTCAGTAGTTCTTGCAAAACTTTTGCTCTTTGTATGGTGCAGTGATATCAATATTTCTTTCAGGCACTTAGAAATTTCTAAATTGTTCTACAGAAAGAGATAATATTCTTTCCATAAATTGTTTAGGATCCAATGTGTTTATGTAGAAAAAGACAGAGGGACCAAACAGAGGGAGAATAAGTAAATATCTACAAATAAGTGTAAAATATAAAACTTATTAAGCTTTTAAAATAACATTATTTTATGTAATAAAATCTAAAAATATCATTTAGTAAAATATGGAAAAGATAGCCAAATATGAAGATTGTATGGCTTCAATGTCCTTTCCAAAATTCATGTTTAAATTTTTACTTTTTACCTTTTTTTTTTTTTGCTTAGCATAGGGAATTTAGAGTAGAGAATTACGAATTACTCTAACTAATGTACTTGAGAGCAAGATCTTGATCTCTGTAAGGGAATACAAGTTAGAAATGACTAAAATCTGAATGCCAACCCACTGTCACATGACCATTCTGGAGAAGGCAGAAAATTGGCTTGCTACATAATTCCTTGCTCGGAGTGAGATTCTACAGAAAGATTTCACTAGAAGGACAGAATTCCTAAGGACTGCAGAGATGGCTCAGCAGCAAAGCTCCATCTGCTAGTATTTCAGAATACTTGAGATTCATTCATGGTACCAATATCAGGTTTTATTGTTGCTATTTACATTGGCTAAGTTTATGATATATTTTTTCTTTTTATTTGAAGGTTATAATTCAATAAAAACAATTATCCAATGCCTTTACTTTTTCTAAATATTTCTATATGCCCCTCTTCACTATCTTTCAAATTCATGGCCTCTTTTGGTTCAATAATTGAAATTGCATGTATGTAGGTATTTGTCTACTTATATATATTTCCAAATGTAAACGTTGTAGCTCTTATAATGGACCTATATCTGTTCTCAAGACTGTTTGGCATGGGCCAATCAATTTATGAGCTATTCTTTAAGGAATACGACCTTTCTCATTCCCAGCTTTCCTCAGTTACTGACAGTTCTTTGTATAAAGTTGAGTCTTGTGGACTTTTCTCTGTTTACTTTTTCAATGGAATCATCCTTGTTCTCCTCATGTTTATGTAATTATGCCAATAAATTTTTATGAATGTATTTCTGTCATTAGAGCAGACACAGTCTCAGCAAACTCTATGACACTCTGCTACTTTCATTCTTCCCATGTCCTTTTCTGTAGTGCTCCCTGAGCCTGAGGTGGGAGAGGGTTTTGTAAATTTATCAGGGGACTCAGTTCTACAGTCCTGCATATTGATTGGTGGAGACTTTCTGAAGTGGTCTCTTTCTTTTGCAAAGAAATCACCTGTAAGTTCAGCTACAGAAAATTCAATTCCCTCTTTTGACCTATGAGGATACTCTAACTGAGATACACATACATACACATACACAGACACACACAGACACACACACACAAACAAGCACACACCACACACACACAGAGGAGGGATCTAAAAAATAATAATCTTAATGTTCATAAAAAGTGAGAGAACTTCCAAAGTAATGTTGAAATATTTTGAAATTCAGAGCATTCAGCATAAGAAATGAATAAATGTATTTTCCCTATCAATTGTGTATATGGTATTCACTTATAGAAATCAAGAATGGACTGAGAGACATGAGGGGTAAGCTGATCATCTGTATCCTGTATACTCTGTAGATTATAAGAGCATGTGGTAGTTTGAATGTAACTGTTCCCCATAAGCTCATAGAGAGTGGCACTATTAGGAGTTGTAGCTTTGTTTGAGAATATGTGTCTTTTTTGGAGCAAGTGTGTCCCTCTCAGCATGGGCATTGAAGTCTCCTATATGCTCAAGTCACAGCTAGTGAGACAGACTACCTCCTGTTGCCTATGGATTAAAAATGTAGAATTATCAGCTCTTTCTCCAGCACCATGTCTGCCTTCATGCTACCATGACCCACCATTTTGATAATGGACTCAGCATCTGAAATGTAAGCCATTCAATCTAATGTTTTCCATTACAAGAAGTTTCCATAATCGTGATTTCTCATCACAGAACTAGAAATTCTAAGACAGAACACTTGTATATATATTTATATAGGTGTATACTTATATATGCAGATAATAGCTACTTAGATCTTGTACCATTATTTCTTTGAGAAAATCAACAAAATTAACAAATTCTTAGCAAAATTAACCCAAAAGACCAAGTGGGAATATACAAATCACTAAACTTAGAGATGTAAAGGATGATATTACAATAGACAATGAGGAAATGCAAAGAATCTTAAGAATACATGTTAAGATAACATATTATATCCAACTGGAAAATCTAAAAGAATTGGATGAGTTTTTTGACAAACATAACTTAATAAAATTAAAAAGATGACATAGAAAATTGAAGAGCATTCACAATATGTACAGCAAAAAGAACAATCTTAGGCACCAGTAACAACTTAGTGTCAAGGAGAAAACTACAGAAAGTAAAAATTTTTTCTGAACCCAAGCATCTAGTCACAAAGATTCTTCCATGCCACAGTATAAACATTTATTCAACTATTTAAAGCTATCATCTTAGAAAGAATTTAAAACATGAGCCTTTCTAAGCATGACTAAACAAGATCCAAACTACAACAGTTTGGCATAGTTGTTCAAATGAACATTTTTTTGGCAGAAAGAAACAGAACTAGCGTGTTTTTTCTCCAGTTTTACTCTAGAATGTGTGACTATTCAAAACATAATAATACTAATATATACTGTGTGGTAATATTTTACTTGAGACCATGTGGATAAAAACAATGACCACTACAATAGAAATTTGCAATAATGGAAGGAACTTAGGGTCAGCTTCAGTTATAGTTATGGAGATGTATAAAAATATGGTGAAGCACAATTATGTGGTATTAGTAAAATCAAAACAAAACAATACAGTGCAAAAGTAGTAAAGAAAAACTGCAGGGTACATAGGAATTCCAGTTCTAACCTGATAGGATGAGCATGAGTCATGAAATTCAGTGTCTGTCACTAGACATTAGTGTAAAACAGGCAACATGACCAGGAATCAAATAGCAAATGTTACTGAGGATGCAAGCTTCTGGATAAATACACTGAGATGAAGACTGTTACTACATTAAATTTCACCATGAAGTCACATAATGTCTCATGAACTTTTCAAATGTCTTACTGATGTTTGTCTGAGCAGATGATCTTTAGCAATGCTAAAACAAAGGTATAGTTAGTCCTACGACCATGTCCAGAGAAGTCAAATTTAGAGTTTGAAATTTGCTTCAGAGACTACCAGATTAGTGATGTAGATAAAATTTCTATTGTTCTATCTCTCCCTGCTTTTTGATTGTAAAGTCTGGGTGAATTTATAGCTACTGCACAGTATGTTACTTAGGAATTTTGGAATTACAGTATTGGAGACAGCCCTAGATTTTGAATTTGCCACATATGTAGTAGCACTATTAATATCACAAAATTTCTCTTTTGATACTACAGACAAATTCAGATATATAATCACTCAAGGATGATAATTTCCCATTAATAATTTCACATGAAGATATACAAAAGCATTCAATATAAATGAGATAGATAAATAAGCACATCGCTGTATGAGTAGATATAGATATAAATATGAAAAATTAAAATGAATGGTTGGTAGATAAATTTGTCCTTTAAAGTACTTAATGACACTAAGTCCATTTTAATTATTAACTTAAGAAAAACCATATGATAATTTTAATCAGCTCTTCAAGTCTGGATGTCTCTATTCCCTTAATTTTGTGAACCGTAACTGGGTGAGATTCTGTCAACAACTTTTTTCTTTGCACATCCAGAACTTACTCAAGCACATTTCTCATTTCATGGGTCAGTTGCTTTCTTTGTTCTCATCCATGAAGGATAAACCCAATGTTTTTTATTGGATTTCTGGCAGGTAGTGTGAGACTTAACTTTATTATGGATCTTGGCTTGTCACAGATGAATTGCTTCTCTTTGATACAACTGGACCAATCTATCTGGTGTGGAGAAATGCTCTCTCTGTGGAAGAAGAAGCTCAATTCAGAATAAAGAGATGCTTCTCTTATTTAAAATGAATGAAGACCACTGGTGGGTGAGAAAGTCACAGTCACCTGAAAGTTGCTCGTCAATTGTCTGTTGGATGATAGACACTGCTGTAAAAACATAGACTATAAAAATGCACCATTGATAACTTCTCCTAGAGTAAGTTTATTAAATGTGAGCAATAGAGGTTAAAACCTTTACTTTTCTCAAGTAACTAAAAAAAGAATATAATGCATATTGTATCTTTTTTGTTGTTTGCAAAAAGAAACTTAGGTATAGGATTGTGAAAACCTTTATAAATAATTTAGATGAGGCACTTAAGGTAAATTGTATGTCACGATGTTTCTTCTTTCTTTATCCTTTTAAGAGAATTTCCACTTCTTTTCATTCTTTGTACAATCCCAATTTTCAAAATCCTTCCCATTATGGAAAATGTAGAAATCATAAATCTCTCATATCCCTTGAGTTTTGTGTAATTTTTTTCACCTTAAATTCAATAGTAAAAAAGAATCCAATGAATAAATGACCAGATTTACAGTTGAAAATTAGGGAAAGAGCTGGGAGGTGGTAGTGCATTCCTTTTCTCCCAGCACTCAAGAGGCAGAGGCAGGCAGATCTCTGTGGGTTTGAGGCCAGCCTGGTCTACAAGTGTCAGGAGCCATTTCCCCCAAAAAATATTGCAGGGACCATTGTCCTGGGGAGTTTGCAGAGAGCCCCACACCCCAACGGTATTTAGAACTGTTTTGTTGGCAGAGCCTACCCCACACCCAACTCTCTTGAGAGCTGTCTGTTAGCGGAACCTGCCCCACATTCCAACTATCTAGAGAACTAGGTGTGTCAACTCGTGACTTCCTGACCAAGGAATCGTGACCTGACCAATCCATCTCGCTGCAAGATCCCTTCCTGCCCTGGCCCTGCCCCCATCCCAACCCAAATTCCTCATCCAGGGGCTATATAAGCTGCAACCATGATGCTAAAACGGAAGCTTTGACAACAGGTCTTGCTTGGCCTCCTTCCTCTCTCTTGCCTATGTCTTTTCAAGATAGCGCCTCTCTGGGACCCTGGAATAACTGACCTGCCAGGCAGGTTACAACCCCTAGACTAACTGACCCGCCAGGGCGGTCTACATACAAGAGCCAGTTCCAGAACAGGCTCCGAAGATACAGGGAAATCTTGTCTCAATAAACCAAAAAATAAAGAAAGAAAATTAAGAAAATTCCTGTGAAATATGGTATTTAACATATGTATACAAAAATTTATATTGTCACCAAACTTACCTATATTAAAATTTTAAAAATTGTATTTCTTTCAGAAACTAGATGTCAGTTTTCTAAATAATTAAGTGTGTTTGAGAAAAATCAGCATGCACATGCGAATGCTTTATACATAGGCAGTTCATAAATATTAATTTGCAGAAATTTATGTTTGGATGAAGTTCAGTTTCAGTAGAATATTTTACCATAAAGATGTAAATAAAATATGCATTGATATTGATAAATATAGTCTGTGTTATTCTTATATAAATAACTTGCAGTTATTTGTCCAGCACAATACACAAATTATGTTTTTAAAAAATATTTGAAAAGTAAAACAGACATAACAATGTTGGGAAAATATTGAAAAAACATCATAAATGCAAATATACCCACATTTTACAGATTAACATGAAATTCCATATTTAAAATTTATGAAGCAACTTCTTATTCATATATAAGATTTAGTGGGTTGAGACATATACAGAAATTAAGTGGCAGAATATAAAGTAAATGTTTGATACCTTCTTTAATAAATTTATTTAATATTAGTTATTATTTTAGTCTTTTCAGAAAGAAGAGGCATCTCATAATGCCATCACACTAATAGTATAGGCTTGTTAATGAAATATGACACTGGTTTAATAAATTTAACCAATAATTTTTGAGAGCATTCAATAATTGTCTTTTTATTTTTCTTTGAATAGACACAATCATTAAAAAATATTTGTGAATTACAAAGTGGTATTTTAAAACTTATTTACTTTGAGCATACATAAAATTTATGATATTTTTCTAAAATTAAAATACATTATTAATATATCTATACTTTTAATGTAAAAATATTTTTCACATATCATAATAGAACAGATAATGAATGCACAACATACCCAAACCTATGGGACACTTCGAAAGCTGTGCTGATAGGAAAATTCATAGTACTAAGTACCTAGATAAAGCAAGTGGAGCAATCTCACACTTGAAACTTAAGAGCACACCTATAAGTTCTAGAACCAAAAGAAGCAAACTCATCCAGGATAATTAGATTCCAATAAATAATCAAATTGACTGGTGAATCAACAAAATAGAAAATACCAATGACAGCTTATGTTGAAAAGGATCCAGAGTAAGGGGAGCACTCATTGCTGGTGGGAATGCGAACTTGTAAAGCCACCCCGGAAATCAGTATGGCAATTTCTCAAAAAATTAGGAATCAAACTACCTAAAGTCCCAGCAGTACTACCCTTGGGCATAGACCGAACGGCTGCTCAATTATACTATAACGACATTTGTTCAACTATGTTCATAGCAAAAGTGTTTGTAATAGCTATAGCCTGGAAACAACTTAGGTACCCCACAACCAAAAAAAAATGGTTAAAGAAAATGTGGTACATTTACACATGGTGTACCACTCATCAGTAAAAGATAATGACAGCTTAATAATTTCAGACAAAAGGATGGAACAAGAAAATACATCCTGAGTGAAGTAACTCAGTCTCACAGTGACAAACATAAGTGTATATTAGGCATATAACAAAGGATAATGAGCCTATAATCTACCACCCCAGAGAAACTTGGTAACAGGGAGAACCCTAAGAGAAACAAACATGGATCCTCCTAAGAAGGGGAAATAGACAAGATCTCTTGGAAAAAATTGGAGCCTTGGGATTGGGGAAGCAGGGAGGACTGAAAGGAAGGAGGAGGGAAGAAAAGAAGGGGAAGGAGAACTTGAGGGAACTCGATGGTTGAGAATGACAAAAGACAGAGAGGGAGTGCAAGGGAAGGGATAACTTGATTGAGGGAATCATTATGGGGCTAGCAAGAAACGTGACACTAAAGAAATCTATAAGAATGAACCCAGCTAAGATCCTAAGCAATTATGAAGAGCGTGCCTAAACTGGCCTTGCCTTGTAGTCAGATTGGTAACTATCTTAAATGTTAACATAGAACCCTCATCTAGCAACTAATGAAAGCAGATGTACAGATCCACAGTAGAGTTCTGGCCTGAGCTCCCAAAGTCCAGTCAAAGAAAGGGAACAGTGATAATATGAGCAAAGTGGTCAAGATCATGTTGGGGATAACCCCTGCAACAAATTATCTCAATTAATGTGAGCTAATCAAATCTGGCCTTACGTGGGAACCATCATAGACCAAACTAGGTCTTCTGAATGTAAGTGACAGTTGTGTATCTGGGGAAGAATGTGGGACCACTGATAGACCAGAATTTATTTTTACTGCTTGTACTGTTTTTTTCAGAACTCATTCACTTTGGAGGAATACCTTGCTCAGCCTAGCTATAGTGGGAAGGGCTTCTATTCAGCCTCAAAACAATTCACTAGACTTTGTTGAATTCCCATGGGAAGCCTTAACCTCTCTGAGGAGTGGATGGAGGCTGTGGTGGGGGGAAAGGTTGAGGGAGTGGGAGCTCTGGGATTTGTATGCAAAATGAGAAAAGATATACTCTTTTTAAAAATTAATTAATTAAAATGTAGTATAATTAAAAGAATTAGTATAATTAAAAGAATGTAGTATAAGCATCAAAAATAGTAATAATAATATAAAACAAAAAGCTTAGAAATTCCAAAGTATTTAAAGATTAAACATTTCATGCTTGATGTATATACTATTATTTCTATGAACATAAATGAGAAAATTTTCACTTGGAATACTTTAATTCTAGTATTGTTAATTCACTTTTTAATTCATAGTTTCTACATGCAGAAAGGCATTAGTGAAGAACAAAAAAGTAAATTCTTATAAGGAACAAAAGTTATTTTATAACTAAAACCCCATCATTTTAATTTACACTTTGCTCTTTTATTTAAGTAACTACAGTTTTTTTAATTTTTATTTTATTTTTTTGTTTATTTATTAAAGATTTCTGCCTCCTCCCTGCCACCACCTCCCATTTCCCTCTTCCTCCCCCAATCAAGTCCCCCTCCCTTGTCAGCCCAAAGAGCAATCAGGATTCCCTGCCCTGTGGAAAGTCCAAGGACCCCCCACCTCCATCCAGGTCTAGTATGGTGAGCATCCAAACTGCCTAGGCTCCCACAAAGCCAGTACGTGCAGTAGGATCAAACTACAGTTTTTAACATATTATCTGTAGCTAATATTTCCTTAGTTTGCCTGCTTCCAGTCACCTTTAAGAGTTCATTCTATAAATATTGGACTGTTTAAGTATATAGAAAATTTTTATTTCATGTTTTGATCCCTTAAAAGAGAGACTATACATTTTCTTAATGTCAAAACCAAAATAAAACACTGTTGATGTACATTGAGAAAGAATTATGCATGTCCTTGTGCAATTAGCTCACAAAAGTTTTATCAAATAACACATTCCTTTCAGTGCAATCTGTCTTGTTAGAATTGCAAGCGCTAATATATCATATGAAGAATTCACAACACTCACAAAACACCATAATTGAAACAAATGCAGTAGGTTGCTATGATGAAAGATTAACAATAGAATTATTTGTTCAGTCCATCACTCATCTCATTAAGGATGCTACTGTGATAAATTGGATATAAAAATAAATATCCCTCAAATGTTCATAAGCTTTAGTTTGATTTATTAGAAAGACATTTGGAATTTTTTTAAAGAAGAGGCTAAAATGTCTTACTATTTGGAAAATATATTCAATATAATGAGCCAATCTCTTTAATATAATAGCAATATTATTCTGGGACTCTCATTTAACAAAGTTTCAAACTGAAATGTCATTGTCATGTTTCAGACAAACACTAAGTACTCAGAAACCATCCAAACCAAATTTGTTAAGAGTGCAAGGATTAAATTCCTATCCCCCATTTAAAATTTCAAAGAGAGTTCCATAATAGTAAAAATATATGTGAGATTTTTTTCTATATACTATAAGTATGTTTTATTACCATTGATCAATAAAGAAACTGTTTCAAGCAATGGCTTAACAGAGTAAAGTCCGACAGGAAATCCAAGCAGAGACATAAAGTGAGAGTAGGCAGAGCCAAAGGGATGCCACATAGCTGCTGAAGGAGGCAGATGCCATGTAGTTTCCCAAGTAGCAAGATGTAACAAACCATGAGATTCATGGTAAAATGCAAAATAATGGAAATGTGTTAATTTAAGATATAAGAGTTAGCTAGAAATATTCCTGAGTTGTTGGCTAAATAGTGTTATAATTGTCATAGTTTCTGTCTGTTTATTTGGGTCTGGGCAACTGGGAACAAAAGAGTAGTTTCTAATTACAAATGATGCCAGCAATGGCCAACTGCATCCACATAAAATATGAAAGAGCTTGGGAAGGACTTCTAGACACAAAAGAACAGAGTTGTGCATGGCTTCTTGGTAGCAGCATTTTCTCCTCTGGGTTCTGTTTGCTAAAGGCCTTAAAAGAATTACATAAACATAAATAGGAACAAAGCCAAAGACCAGTAAGACAAAAAATCTTCAAACAAAGTCATATAAGACAAAAAACTATTATAAAAAGTAGCATTAAATTATTTTTGTGTTGGCTGTCTACTTCTCCACTTTTTATTATTTCTAAATCACAAGCTCAGAAAACATTAGACTTGATGCTCTTGATTTTGTTAAATTTGTGACACTGTTTGAGTGTTGTCATGCTTTAAAATAAACTAATAAATAAATGGGCAGCCATGAAGTTTGTATGTATTTATTATGCTTTAATCTTCTATTTTAAATTATTTTTTATTTGTTTGCCTTCTGTAGATAGATGAGAGAGAGAGAGAAAGAGGGAGAGGGAGAGAAATGAGATGGAAGTAGATGAATAGGGGGGTTGAAATATTCAAGGAGGAGTTCAGGGAGGGAAAACAGTGATCAGGCTATACTATATGAGAACATTTTCTATTAAGGAATAAAGTAAAGTCAGTAGATCTATTATAACAAAAGAAATATTTTCATGTTCTCCTAAATATAAAAATTTTGTAACTGAGCCCCCAAAAGTCAGAAGGAGAGTGAGCACCTAATTATAGGTTAGAAACTCAACAGGAGATTTGAAATCTACGATTTGTTTTAGTAGCAGTCCCTTAGAGAACATCCTTATTCTTTGGTCAGAAAAGAGACCATAAAAGAGCATAAATTGCCTTTATTAGTGATTGCATTAACATACTCTCCTTATAAGGGACAGTTATTCATCATAAAACACTAGACTTTAATTCACTGTCAATCACTCTCAATATGTCCAGAATGGTCTTTATGCTCAAATAATTGGCCCAGGTTGCTAATGCTAAAACTGAATAGGGAGTCAGCAGTCATTCCCTAAGGATGTTGAGTTGGTCTTGGAAATTACTGTCTGAACCGGAGCTACAAACAGTGTTGTTTTAGTGATAGGAGGCTAAGCATAAGGCAACAGTATATCACCCAGCGCCTTTACTCTGTATGGTATGATGTGTTCAGCTTGATTGTTACTATTCTGAATTCCTGTGGCAAAATCTGGCCAGAGAGCCGGGCGGTGGTGGCGCACGCCTTTAATCCCAGCACTCGGGAGGCAGAGGCAGGCGGATCTCTGGGAGTTCGAGACCAGCCTGGTCTACAGAGCTAGTTCCGGGACAGGCTCCAAAGCCACAGAGAAACCCTGTCTCGAAAAAACTTAAAAAAAAAAAAAATCTGGCCAGAGAAATAAGATTGCTCTGGAAAATAATGTTTGAGCGGAACCTGGATAAAAAATGCAATATATTTGGATGAATTAAAT
Source organism: Neodon shergylaensis (assembly GCA_025134845.1). NCBI lineage: Eukaryota > Metazoa > Chordata > Mammalia > Rodentia > Cricetidae > Neodon > Neodon shergylaensis. Next base: position 16,283,700 of record JABTXL010006268.1, read on the forward strand.
CCTGATTATCCATTTTACTGCAAATTGAATGGTTGTATAAATAATAAGCATGTGATACTGTACACATTCGAAATTAATACTGGGACCATGTGCTAAATTCCATAGCGAGACACGTAAACTCAGAGTCAGTTTTGATGGTATTCAGTGAAAAATATTCTGCAGCATTCCTAGATTATGAATTAAATCTGGCACATATTTAAAATTGGCTGACTTGTTTAAATGTCACGCATTAAAAAAAAAATGGTCCCTTCAGAGTAACAAACACTTTACACTTTAACTGTATGTATCTATTTGTACATAAAAATGATTTAATATAAAAAGGTATAGGTTTTACTATAAACTTAGTGCTAGGGCTGTTATTATTGATATTTTCAATCATGAAAGTTTGAAGCCTTGGAAACTCTTCATTGTTTGCTATGTTTTTGAGTCACGTTGCAGATATTTATTGATGTCTCTTAAAGCAAGTATGAGTCATTTGTGCTGTGTATTATTAAAGTAAATGTCAGGATAAAAATGGAGCAAGGTGAATGCAGAATAAAAAGTAGCAGTTGACTTAATATTAATAATGTAGCATGTGGGCAGATGAAACTAGTACAAAATGTATGGTATCTAAAAGGAAATAATGAGCTGATTAACAAAAACAGAAAGACAAGCTCACACACACACACACACACACACACACACACAAATGAGCAAATAGGACATAATTTTATAAATCCAAGCTTTTCCTGATTATGATCTCTGATAACAACCTTTCCAACAAATACAGCATAATTTCTGAATATATTTCTTATTGATAAATCCCATCCCACTTTCTAGCTGGTCCTAAGTATTCAATATAGGACCCTAGACAAAGCAATAGAATGAAATATTGAATGATTGGTCCCCATATGGAAGAAAAGACTTTCAAAATTGGATTAATTTGATTGGTGAGAATGAGTTCCTAAAAGCCACATGAAGTCCACTAATTGGATCCTTTTATTTTTATCCCTGTTGATTATATTTTGAAAGAATTATTTATTCAGACATAAGTTTAGAAATGATTTCCAAATGCAAATTTTAAATTAGATTGGCTGGCAAAATAATTTGCCATACTGCATTCTAATTTTCAAAAATCACTGTATCCTATTTCTTGTTTGAGACTTCCGAGTTCCTTGGTCTGTTAAGAGAAGTTGATGACTTTCACAGGTTATAAGACTATTTTCTAGCATGGGGAAGATTTGAGAAAAAACTCTGCCATAAAAATTAAAGATGGCAATATCATACTCCCAATATTTCATATTTTATGGCATTACTGTTTGTGTTTGGGGCAGACTGAAAATCTATTTTTATTATGCTCTCTGAGATGGCACTTTGAATTTAAGCTCCATTTTCCATGGCTTACAGCTTTTCCACCAAATACCTTTGGGGCTAAACTTCATCATTCTGGTTCTTAGCTAGGATGAAATAATTCAGAAAGTTTGGGGAAATGTACTTTGCCATTTTGATTTAAGTAACTATAGGGAAATTCTTTGTGCCTGTTCCAGTATGACACAAAGATAAATTTTATCCTCTTATTCTTTGTACATGTCTATTATGTTAAGTAAAATAATAATAATATTTTCTATAAATAGTACTTTCTTATATTTAAAGTCCTTACACAAAATGATGGATGCAATAGCCCCTCTCTGACTCTCACTATTCCATATCATAAAATCTGTATGATATGCCAAATCTATCAGAAGGCCTGAAGTAGAGGCTTTTGTAGGAAGACACTTTTGTTTTCAAACAAAATGAAAAGTCCTATTTGCAAAAAATGACTAAGCATCTTCTAAAGATATATGACTTTAGTGGCTATTTAAGGCCATCTCAATGGGTTTTGTGAGCTGTCAAATTTGTCCATTCTGCTTCCAAATGTGTACAAATTAGTCTAGTTTCATACCTTTCTCACAAATATAATATTTGAAAGTATAATATAATGAAAAGAAAGCACAGAGGATAAAAGATGCTAAGGCCCACAAAGCAAGCAAGCTTCGTCACTTTGGAGTTCTCAGAGGTAAAGAGTAGTATGGCTAGTGCTTAAGTGCGTCCTTGCATTAAAAGACCTACCTCACTTTAGCAGTGTGACAGTTCCTGTGTGTTTATCTTAGTCAACTGTAGATAGTATCACTCAAAGGGAAAAGAGAAGACTTGTACATAAATGCATTACGTTGTTTCCTAAAATGCACACAAAGTTGGTGTTTGTATATGGACATGTATATATGTATATGCAATTAGGAAATCAATATGTATTATTCATATTTTAATTATATATGGATAAATAATGATGTATTCATATTTGATTCAATCTGTTCAATTAAACATGATTTAGGTTTTGTTAAAGTGTGATTATTTATACTAATTGTTTTAAATTATATAAAAGTTTAATAATTTTTCATCTTTTACTACTGAATATGTTTTATATATATTTATATACATACATATGTACATATATGTAAATGACTTAAATAATTTACAAATTTTTATTTTACACAGTTCATGATAGTTATTTTGTTAGGATTTTAGTAAGTTTCTCACTGTTCTTCTAATGAAGGGCATCAAGAAAATAGATAATAAAATTCTAAATTTTAAATTTAAATTCTAAAAATCCATTTTAAAAATGGGGCGCAGAACTAAATAGAGAATTCTCAACAGGGGAATCTTAATGGCCAAAAGATGTTTAAGGAAATGTTGAACAATTTTAGCCATCAGGGAAATGCAATTCAAAACAACTCTGAGATACCATCTTACATCTGTCAGAATGGCTAAGATCAAAAACACCAATGATAGCTTATGCTGGAGAGGATATGAAGTAAGGGGAGCATTCATCCATTACTGGTGGGAATGCAAAATTTTAAAACCACTTTGGAAATTGGTATGGAAGTTTGTCAGAGAACTGGGTAACAACCTACCTCAGGATTTAGCATATACACAAAAGATGCTCAATCATACTACAAAGGCATTTTTTCAACTATGTTCATAGCAGAATTATTTGTAATAGCTTAATTCCCCTGTATTATATCCTCTCTAAGGCTGGCATTGAAGTGGTACACCACTAAGATTAAAGTCATGTACCTCCTGGGCCCTATGGCAACTAATGTGGCTACTGGGATTAAATGTGTGTGTTACTACTGCCTCATTTAAGGCTGACCAATTTGGCTGCTTTACTTTCCCAATACCCATGGAAGCTTTATTTATTAAAATACAATTGCAGAGCCACTACAAGTTTTCATACACTCAATGTTCCAATTAGACATCTTGTGTGACAAAATAAAACCTCAGAATCATTTATATCCTCTTGAGTCATTGACCAAATGGTCACGTAGACCCACCACAAGCATTACAGGCTATTTCAAATGCTACTGGTAATCTTCTACAATCTGATGGTAACAACCTGTTGATAAAGACACCACATATTTTACTCCTACTGCTTACTGGTAAATTCTATATTCACTATCAGAGTAGCAAAATAACCATTGATCTCACTTAATTTTAAATAATGTAAGCTATATTAGCAACCTGATTGTAATGTATACTATTTTATTAGGAGCACAAATGTTAATGGAATAACCATTCACTATTTAAAGTTGGACTCGGTGTCCATTCCATGAGATGGATTATTTGGTTAACAATGTTAAATTGGGAAAAAAATGATACTAGATAGGTCATAGCCCCGGGTGTAAACTTACTATTATTATTCTCCTAAAGTAAAATAATAACAAAATTAATCCTAATTGAATACTGTTATACCCATAGATCTGACTCTCTCTCAATACTCAAAAGAGGAGATTTCCCTTGTTATAGGCGTTAATTAAACCAGAGATTTACAAGTGTCAAATGTACAGAATGAGAAACCTTGGAGCACTCAGCACTAAATCATATGTCTTTTCCCCATGCCTCCTTTAAAATCACAGCTATCTATGTGTAAGAAGACAGAAAGACGGTATGAACTGAAGTGGTGGATGATTCCAAGAAAGGAGTGTCTTCTAGATGCAACAAAGCTGATGGACATATGGATTCACAGAAGCTATATAAAAACACACAAGTCCTGTACAAGTATAATCCAGACAAAATCCCAGCACATAGAAGGGGAAGCGCTAACACCTAGCTATGAAGTTGTTTGCAACTCATTGTTTCAATGAAAGGGAAAAATGGTTTTCTCCAGTGGAGTGGCACTTGGAATATCAACAAATCTGTGGATTTGACTTCATGTTCAGGAATAATTAGCTAATAGAAAACAGACTCATTGCCATTGTTCTTGAGTTCTCAGTAGTCCTCATTGTCTGCTATGTTCAGCGAGTCTGGTTTTATCCCAGGCTTTTTCAGACCCAGGCCAGCTGGCCTTGGTGAGTTCCCGATAGAACATCCCCATTGTCTCAGTGTGTGGGTGCACCCCTCGCGGTCCTGAGTTCCTTGCTCGTGCTCTCTCTCCTTCTGTTCCTGATTTGGGCCTTGAGATTTCTGTCCGGTGCTCCAGTGTGGGTCTCTGTCTCCTTTCATCTGATCAAGAACAATGGCAATGGGTTTTTGATCCTACTACACGTACTGGCTTTGTGGGAGCCTAGGCAGTTTGGATGCTCACCTTACTAGACCTGGATGGAGGTGGGTGGTCCTTGGACTTCCCACAGTGCAGGGAACCCTGATTGCTCTTTGGGCTTACGAGGGAGGGGGTCTTGATTGGGGGAGGGGGACGGAAATGGGAGGCGGTGGCGGGGAAGAGACAGAAATCTTTAATAAATAAATAAATAAATAAATAGATACAAGAAAACAGACTTAAATATTTTGTGTACTGTTTTAAAAATTAGTTTATAAAATTGTTTTGATAATGGAAAAGCTCTCCTGTACATGAAAAGCTGTAGAAAATATTATTTTGCACTAAAAGAATCTCATAGATTCAGAAAATATGCACATTTCAAATCAACAGCATTTCATAATTATAATCAATTAAATCATTTATGGAAATTAAAGTTTGATTAGTTCTTGACTTAGAAAAGCAGATATATTTCTAATATGCTATACATACTAATGTGAAATAGTCCCAACATGTTTTGTGATCTTAGCTTAAATTTTGCTATGTCTTTCTTTGTAAGTTTTATAAGTATTAAATATATTTTTAGTAGCATAACAGACTATAGGGTGTTGTGTGATATTATGGAAAAAAATAAGGCTGATTCTAACATCTCCAACATGAAGATTAGAAAAAATATATAAACCTCTAGCAAAATATTTTAGTGTTTAATTCTAGAAGCAAAGTGTAAACTGAGAAAAAATATGGCATTATGAACCCTAAAACACTGCATAGCTACAGCACAGATTCACGAAATTTGTCTTTAGAAGTATTATTTATTAACAAGTTTATTCTAAGAAACACTCTACTTCTCTTGGGAGACTGATAAAGTTCTCTTGCACTTCTTTAGATTACAGAGAAGCTCTGAAGCCTAATTAGAACCAAAAAAAATTCATATGGTAATGCATAAATCTTATAAAGGGGAGCTGGGATTGTTTCATTAGATAAAGGTTTCTGAGACAAAAATAATACCTTGATTTCAGTCAGAAATTTATATATTATTAACTATTATTTTTCTCAGTTAACCACAATGCAAAAATAATGTCAATAATGACAGTTGCATACTTCACCTACGTTAGAAGTTCTTCTTATCATCCAGGGATTTCCTGTTTATGTCCAATTTTCAGGAAAGTACAAAACAAGAATAGTATGACTTTTATGGATTTTTAAATAAAACAAATTTTATTTTAATTACTAGTTACTTCACATTATGTGATTTTGTTATTGTTTACAAATAAGTATTTATGAAATATATTTAAAATGCACATACATACATATCAATTGATTAGATTAAGTGAAATCAAGAAGGCTGGATATATAGAGTAGCACTTATTCCTTAAATTAATAATTTAAATTTATAAAAGATAAATATATCAACTTTGATAATACATGAGATTTTGATAATACATAAGATAATGACTTTTTTCATGATGCTAAGTATTGACTGATGTGGGATTCCCCCTCTGTATGCTGTGAATACCATTGGTTAATAAAGAAAGTGCTTTGGGCCTATCAGCAGGGCAGAATTAAGCAGTGGAAATCCTAAGTAGAAAGAGGAGAAATAAAAAAAGAGTTAAGTAGATCCCACGCAATCACTGGAAAAGAAAGATGGCCATGCACAGGTACCAGTAAACCATGAGGCTAGTGATCAAATATAAAATAATAGAAATGGATTAATTTAAAATATACAAGCTAGCTTGAAAGACACCTATGCTTTGGGCAAGCAGTGTTGTAATTAATAGAGTTTCTGTCTGATTATTTTGGGTCTGGGCAGATGGGAAGGATCAAGCAGCCTCTGCCAACAGAATGGTGTCTACTGTCTGGAGCATGGATCCACATAAGACCTGAAAAAACTTGAAGAAAAAGAGAGCTTGTTGACCCACAAAAATGGAAGCCAAGTGCTGTTTCTTGGTAGCCATATTTTTTTTTTTAATTTTAAGATGGTCTCTTTTTGCTTGTGGTGGCCAGCAGAGATGCTGTGGCTCCTTTAAGAAAATACTTACTGACCTTGTTAATTTGTATGTTCTCTTTCTGCCTTTTGATTAGTTTGGATAAAGGTTTGTCAATCTTGTTGACTTTCTCAAAGAACCAGCTCCTTGTTCCATTGATTCTTTGGATTGTTTTCTGTGTTTCTATTTTGTTGATTTCAGACCTCAGTTTGATTATTTCCAGTCTTCTATTCCACCTGGGTGAGTCTGCTTCTGTTTTTTTTTTTTCTAGAGCTTTTAGCTGTGCTGTTAAGTCTCCAATGTGAGCTTTCTCTGTTTTTTTTTTTTGTTTGTTTGTTTTTTAATATGGGCACTTAGAGCTATGCTCTTAGCTTTGCTCTTAGCACTGCTCTTAGCACTGCTTTCATAGTGTCTCATTGGTTTGAGTATGTTGAGTCTTTATTTTCATTGAATTCTAGAAATAATCTGCAATGCAAGAGTTGCAAGGCATAAGGGATGATAAAGATATCAACTCTCAACACAGATGAGTCAAGCTCATAGACAGTGAACAAATATTTGGCTTTGCTGTTTTCATCAAGAATTAATTAATGATTCCCTAGATATCATGCTTTTTATAACAACTTAGTCAATCATAGTAATGCCTTTTCAATTTACCATAAAATCAGAGCTTAAGGTCTGAACCTTATGGGGTTGATTCCTAATCTGCACCTATCCAGGCCCAGAGGAAAAAATGCCACTTGTCATCAACTAACTAAAAACTATGAGGTTTTAGGAAACCTTCCTGAAATTCACTAATTTGCTTAAGTAGTTCACATTTCAGGAGACATTCTTAGCAAGAATTTCTGTTTTATTGAATGAAAATATTTCATTTATACCGATGGAACAAAAGGCAAAGAGATTCAGGGTTAAAACTTCAGAAAATTTCAAGTATAAGGAAATCTATCTAATGAAGTTAGCAATATATCTTCCCAGTAAATTAACAATTTGTGTACTCTGAGACACACTTCTCTGTGCTTTTATTTTAAGAAACTCTTTAATAGGGTCATAAAATGAAAATATAGGAATAAGATCTGGTAAAGAGTATTTTTTATCTATAAAATATTCAAACGGGAAAATTTGTCATTAAACAGTAGAAAATTATAAAAGATAACATTTTCCTTTAGTCAATGCGCATGTGAGAATCAGTGAGAAAGCAGTGTCATGTGTTGTAACTGGATTACATATGACAATGCATAATTGGAAATTATAGGATGTTATCTTCAAAGGTGTGTGTCTAGGAGTGGCATATGACCTGAAGAATGATAACATTATGATATCTGTTATTATGATAACAGAATGATAACAAATCTTACCTGTATGTGCTTCCACCTAAGCTCATACAAAGCTGAAGCCCTTTCCAACTTAAAGGCATAGTTTGGAATGATCAAAATGCCTGTTGAATCTCCGAAGTATTATTTTTCCTAAAGTAGCATATTTTGTTGTCTTATCTTCTTTGGAGCTTCCCTTTCAAGATAATATCATGACCTTATCTCATATGTATTCTAAAAGTGTTCTAAGCCATTCATGTAATTCTAGTGACTTCTATACTGAAGTTCTAATAGCTCTGAATTACAAATGAATAAGTGAAGAGTTATAATTGATAATTAATACAATTTTTTTATTTTTGCATAGTTGATTATCATCATTTTGTAAAAGTAATTTCCAAAAATGTATTGTTTGCTATTGAGAAAAGACACCACAGCTCCTGCATATTTGAATACTATGTACAGTTCTTTAAAATAATGTATAAATACCTTTCACAGAAATTTATATATGTAGAAAACAATGTCTTTAAAATAAAAAAAAAGTTTAGAAAAACAATAACGTTTTGAAACATAGTAGAATTTAGGATCTTTGTGGATTTAATATAATGATAAGAGACTGGCTGACTTTTAGCATGGACGGAAGAGTCCATGATGATCTGGCTATATTTTACAAGCTCCAGCTTAAAGCTAAGTTTTTACTGATGGGTGGGGATAAAAGCTCTTTTCTGGATAGGAGCTGCTTCATGGGCTATAACCAAGCAAAGTTCAATGTTTCTGAAACACAGTCAATTACCTTACAAACACACAAACCACACACACAGACACACACACAGAGCATACATATACAGTCATGGACACAGAGACAGGGAAACACAAACAGCACATATACAGACAAAGAGACACAGACACACACATACACACACCATACACTGAAATAATTTAAACACTTTTAAAGTTTTAAAACATAAAGGCTTATACTTAGTAATACTGAAGTATTATAGTTATTATCTTTCACTCAGACAACACAGCATCAGCCTTTAGACAAATGGTGTTTTCATGTTTTCTAGATGGTTTTTATTTCTTCTTTCTAATCATTTATCATAGATACATTAGTATTTACTCACTGTGACCCAGAGAGTAAATTTAGTTTAGCAGTAACACTAATTTTGTTTGCTAATTTTTGAACTTATATGGACTCCTCAGCTTTTTAATTATTCATTCAAACATCACTTTTTGGCTTATTATGACACTGCTTATTCTATATTTGTTTTTTTTTTTTTGAGACAAGGGTTTCTGGTTGTCCTGGAACTAACTGTCCTAGAACCAGGCTGGCCAAGAACTCATAAAGATCAGTCTGGTCGGCCCCCCAGCCCTGGGATTAAACACATGTGGTACCACACCCGGCACTATTTACTATCGTAAGAGAAATAGCCAGGTGGTGGTGGTGCAGGCCTTTAATCCCAGAACTTGGGAGGTAAAGGCAGGTGGATCTCTTTAAGTTTAAGGCAAGTATAGTCAAAAAGAAATAGTTTCAGGACAGGCACCAAAGCTATATCAGAGAAGCTGTTTCAAAAATTGACATACATACATACATGCCTACCCACACACTTACGTGTGTGGGTAGGCATGTATGTATGTATTGAAAATCCCTGAGTTTTGCATATGCCAATAGCTTTTAGAGTTCTTGCTATTAGTGCCTTGTATGATTAATATCCAGGTTATCATCTAATTCAAATTCAACAGGAAATTTGTTCCTATTAGTGATTGCTACCAAATACTACTACTACCACTAACATATATTTTAAAATATTAATTATCTTAAGGATTTGATGATAATCACTTAGCAGTTTATTTGTGAATTATACAGGTGATCATGTTTAATGACAATGAATGAGCTGTCACATGGTTAGTAACCCTGCATCATTTCTCTAGTGAAATATCTGCCAATATTTCCATAGGTGATATTAATTTGGAATGCTGGCTATTAGCTTTCTGTATATTTTATAAACAGTTCTTTATCAAAAGTATACTTTAAACATATTTTCTGCTAGTTAAGTGTTGGGACCAATTGGAGTCCTGGCCTTCAGCTGCTCTTCCAGGCTAGAGCCTTCTCATTGAAGTTACTAAAAGCTGTGACTTGCCTAGAGTATCAGAGGATGGGATTTTCACCTGTTGGCCATTGACTGCTGGGTATTTAAGCCTCCATGGTGCTATTAAAGAAGGGCTTTTGTACCAGTGGTTGGAGATCCGTGTGTCTGTCTGTCTCTGTGTTTGTGTTCTCAACCTCCATCCCCTTCCCCGAAGCTTGGGAACTGGATTGTAGTGCATAGAGTGCAGATGGGGGGAGGGGGGAGCGCAGTGTGCTGCAGTTAAGGGCTTCAAAATATTTACATGAAGAAGTAGCAGAGCTATTTTTTTCTTTTCACCAAGAGTATGTATATACTACAATGTTTTAGGAAAGTTACTAAAACAAGGTTGCAAATCCTATTTCCCTCATTCTTCTCTAATTATTATGTCTATATTTGTTAGGTAGGATATTGAACACTTATACAGGTTTTATGTGAGTATGTGTCTGTAGTTATTTATATTGAAAATATAAGTGCAGTTTGTTTTCATATTTGGGACTTGGAAGAGTTATCTGTCACTTATTCTAATCCTCAGGGAATTAGGATAGAGAAGTAGGTAAATTTTCCACACATGACCAGATTTCTCCATTCATGAAACTGCAACAGTATGATTTCTCTAACAAATCAAACCTGCATACTGACAACACCAGTTGATTCGCCAGTGTGTATAGATAATATTTTACAGAGAAGAAATTGACTGACAAAGTGTCAATATAGGTGGAAAGCCTGTTTTGGGACTACTGCAAGGTAGAGATTCCAAGCAGATAGACAAGGAAAGAAGGCAGAGTAAGGAAGACTACATGTAGCCAACCAAGGAGAACGATTCCCATGCTGGTACCAGAAAATCACAATCCTTGTGATCAAATTATAAAATAATAGAAATGAGTTAATTTGAGATATCAGCGCTAGCTGGAAGGACACCTAAGCTATTGGCCAAGCAGTGTTGTAATTAATACAGTTTCACTGTAATTATTTTTTTGGTTTGGGTGACAGGGAATGGACAAGTGACCTCTACCAACAACAGACCCTTAAACTCATTATGGGAAACAGGAAGAGACTTAATTTTCCAAGGACAAATTTCACTGATATAAAAGCATTATACTATGGTTTGGAAGGTTATTTGTATGTCTGTGTTAACATGATGATAATATCAATATATAATATAGACAAAATACAGCATACTGATATTAACAGTAAAGATGGTTTACTGAATATTTCAGAGTTATAATTTTACTTTAGAAAATAAAAATGTTAATGGAAGTTTTACAGTGATTACTGTGCCACTCCCATCAAGAAGGATCGATACATGAGCATCAATAGGGCCTATGAACTCAAATATATTAGTAATTTTCAGCTTCGTCCATCTGCTTCTCCTGATTTTACACAAACAGTAAAAATGAAGAACATGACCAACAAAAACTTCCAGTTACACATTTGTGCTACATTAACCACCAGCCACTCCAAACTGAGAAGTTATTAAACTTCCTAAGACTCAGTCTACTTGTTTAATAAAATGTAACCAAACTGGTTCACAACTACATGTTTAATAAATTTAATAAACATGTTCACAACTAGTAGGTTTTATAATCAATTAAGCTTCCTGGTACTTAGAGCTCTATTTGTGCATTTCCTGCAAAAAAAAAAAATGAGTAGCTGTTAAGTTAAAATTTTATTGCAAATGATATACCAGGTTGGATAAACATTTTGATGCATTTAAGCTTCTATTCCTTGCAGTACTTCTACACGTGCAAAAGCATGGTATAGTGTCTCCTTGTCAAGTATTTCAACATTTTAGAAGTATATAGATAATTTGAATGTAAATATTAATTGGACATTAACTTATTGTTCTCAAATGTCATTTTCTTTTGTAAATCAGATGATAATCTATCTTTTACAAAAGGCAACTAAAAAGTTAGAAAAATGATCAATTATGAGACCTGTGGAAGACAGGCAGAGCTTTGTAGTTTTATTCCTAGTATAGCCGGGCGATGGTGGTGCACGCCTTTAATCCCAGCACTCGGGAGGCAGAGGCAGGCGGATCTCTGTGAGTTTGAGACCAGCCTGGTCTACAGAGCTAGTTCCAGGACAGGCTCCAAAGCCACAGAGAAACCGTGCCTCTAAAAACCAAAAAAATAAAAAAAAATTATTCCTAGTATAGGAAAAAATGTTGTTAAATTGTTTCATGATATAGCACAAATTGTTAACATGCATGTGTATACATATATAAAACATTTATATGTATTCATTAAATATATTATATAAATGCATAGCAAATGAGAAGCTGAGTATTGTGTTCAATATTTGAAACTATAAGTTAAGTAAATAGTTACTTATAGATCATTACTTTTTACAAGATCAGAGTTATATACTTTATGTGGTTAATTACATATTTGTATGCTATCATTCACAATTCCCCATTGTCCTCCAGTTAAAGTTAAGAATTATAATTAGATGCTTATTTTAGACTTTCTCTAAATCTTTATACCAATCAATTTTACCCTAATCTCTTTAGTTGCTCTAATTTATTGGAAGAATTTTATAATAATTAATCATCATGTTTTACTTCTCAGTATAAAAATGGGTTTATTAGCCACAGTGTGTTTATTTTATTTCTCAAACAGTTATTAAAATGCAAAATAAATTAAAGTAAATTATAACTCTTACAGAATTTGAGGTAAAAAAAATTGATGATAATTGCCAAAATTCTAGAACAGGTGCATTGGGAAAATTGTCAAATAAATTGACCCAAATAAAGTTTCATCTATCATATGAAATTATTAATGAAGAATTACTGTTGAAAACTCAGCAAAATTTTCATCTGTCTATAATTATTTACAGTTGAATGAACATGTGAACAAAAATACAGTAAATGTTTTATCTGTCCTGCCTATTTTTTCCTCATTCTATTTAATGAATGTGTTTTCATCTTTGCTTTTCCTAGTAATTTATTATTCTGAATATTTCAATATATTTTTGAGTCATGATTCACAAATTCCTGACTTTTAAAAAATCATTTCATACCAAATCTACAGAGAAATCTTGTCTTAAAAAAAAAAAACAAAACAAAAGAAAAAAAAATTCAACAACTGTACCTTATTTGTTAGATGAATGAATAAACTCTTTTATGTTTTGTTATAATTTGTAAAGTGTTTTGCAAATCTTTTTTATATGTAACATTTGAAGAAAGAAATGAAATATACAAGTCATAATATTTCTGCACTTCTATGATGTATCTGATGGATAAAATTATTTCTAACTAAGTGAGCAGAATTTGGGCAGGCCTGTTTCAAACCTAGCCATGATTACTTTTATTCAGATATTGATCTAAAATGTTCAACAGTTTTGTTCCTGCTTTTCCACAATACACTGATACAATATTCGAAACTAGTGAAAAATAGTCTTTAATTTCAGTAGCTGTTGAAGTTGGTGTCATGAGTAATTATTATCCACTTACCTTAGTTATTTGTATCCCAACTTTCAGACACAGTATGCCACCTCCTCCGTTTTCGTCTGCAAACAACATCATTCAACACTTGCCCACTTAGTAACTCGTATTACTGGTTGCATTTATTATCTATGGTTCTTGTCAATGTAGTGATAAATACTTCTCACAGTTGGATTCACAAAATTAAGTCATTTAATGGATTTGTAGTTCAGTTGATTGAGGTCCATAGGTCTCTGTGAACTTCTGAAGCCATTTTATTTCTCCCATGATTGTCAGTCACTGTCATTTCCACTTGGTTGCTGTCCTGTGACTAGTCTGAATACAGTGCACTGAATGTGCTGGCAAAGTAGAGATACAGCTGTCTAAAGTTACCAGGAAATACACACAAACTTATGCACATTAAGCCTGTTAAGACTCTTGATGGCATTTTAAATATTATCATTATACTGAAAAAGTAAGACGATATTTTTTTTATTCCAAGAAGATAGCACCATGTTGCTTAGTATTTAAGCACATGGAATAAAACATACAATATCATAGAACAGAATCATACCTAAAAATAATTTTAATGGTTTTAAATGCAAGGCAAAAAATCAATTGTTACAACAATGTATCTAACACCATTAAGCAAATCTTTTCTACTTCCATGTATTTGGTAGTAGTAGTTCTTACAGAAGTAATGGTAGTTTAGGAAAATAAGTTCACATCGTTTTTATTTCTCGAAAATGTACCTATATTTTTTTAACATTATCTTAGGAAGCAGATCACACCTTAGAAGGATGTTTGCCTCCAATGATTTCCTGTTAATAGTGCAGTGCTGTTACGGGCTTGCCAGGATGAAAGAATTTGTTCTCCATTTTTCAATGCCAGCAGTTTTTGATTTAAAAATCACAAGCACAGCAAATTTTTCCTTGTATTGGCTCTGAGAACTTTAACAAATCTCAAATAAATAGAAGCTCTGTACTCCAGAAGAACTCTACAGAACAGGTTACACTCCACATGGAAAATTCAAGCTGGCCACTGAAGTAAAAGAATGTAAACAAATATCAGAAGCTAAAGGTAACAAATTCACCAAATACCTATTATACTCAGCATTTTCTTTGGAAATGGTGAAGTAAACATGACTAATATATGTAGTTTTAAACATCAGATTTATGTATTATATTGCTATTTTATAAAGATATAAATATGAGAAAGCTATTTTTAAAACAAGAATATGAATTACTTTAAAAAATATGATACCAAAATCTTTTTTCAGATGACAATATTATCTTGAAAAAAACTTTTCATCAATAGTAAAAGCATTCATTATTAAAATATTAAACTTAGAAATGCTATGGCAGATTCATAAGCGATGAAATGAAAGCACATATAAAAGAGTTCAACAAAGTAGATTTGAGAAGACTGGTGGTTTAATTCAGTAATAAAACAAAGGTATAGTAAGCATGTGTGTTTAGCTGTAATCCTTAGGCTGAAAATAAAGGCAAGAAATTGAGAGTATCAGAGTGGCTGAGGGTGCAGAGAGTAAGAACAGTCTACCATATTTTCACATTAAAAAAAAAACCATGGGTGGAATGTGAGATAATCTGATGAACTATTAGCGAATCACTGAGTGACATATTGGACAGTCATTAATTCTTTTATTTAGTTATTATATATGCAATGCAGGTTCCTCTTGTTTGACATTGTAAGAATGACTGCTTTTCTTGGTAAGTGAAGAGGCCCATTAATAAGAATAGCAATAGGGTGATGACTCAAGAGCATGTTTATAGAGAAGTCATATATGTTCATAGATCAGAATCTTATCCAGTCATCATCAAACTTCTTCCACCAGCAAATGGGAACAGATTCAGAGACACAAATTCAGACATTATGTAAGGAGAGATTCTAAATTTGAAGGCTCCTTCATATCCCTCCACTCAGAGCTCAGGCAATCCCACAGAAAAGAAACCAGAAAAAGTGTAAAAGCCAGAGGGGATACAGGATATCAGGAGAACAAGGCCCATCTGAATCAATCAAGCAAAGTTAATATGAGCTCACAGAGACTGAAATAACAAACACAGGGCTTACATGAGTTCACAGCAAGTCTGCTACATAATTTTTGTTTTTTAGTTTAGTTATGTGACTCCTGACTGTAAGAATGAATGGGTATGTGACTCTTTTGCCTACACTTGAAACTTTTCCACTCCTATTGTGTTGACATGTCAAGCTTCATTATGAAAGTTATTGGTTCATCTTATTATATGTGAGCCTAGATGAAGTTCAAACAGGTGGAAAGCATGTTATTATCCATGTAGTAATGGTCCTGGATAACACAAAAATTATCACATCACAAAGTCATCTGCTCTAATGTCACAGGAAATTCTGGGAGGCTATTAGTGTGATTTGGGTCATTTTGTATGAAATTTAGCCTCAAGATATGTGTGGCACATGAGGAATAAATCAGAGCTGAAGTTAAAACCTTAGGACACTGAGGTTCCCACAAATGTGGAGTTCTTATCAGGCAAATCTAAAGTCAATGAAATTAACAAAATCACGAAAGTAGCTATATAGCCTGGAACTAGTTAAAAATATAAATGAAGTTCTATAAAACTTATACATATTTTAATCTAATCTGTAAATATTAAATGCTTTGACCTCTTCATTTCGTTTCTATTCCGTTCATCTCCTTCACTTGTTTTATTGCTCAAGATAAGACCTCGAGTCCTATACTGAATAGGTATGGAGAAAATAGCATTGTCTTTTACCTGATTTCAGTGCAATTGTTTTGCATTTCTCTCCATTTAAGCTGATGTTTGCAATGGGCATGCTGCACTCTGCCATAATTTGGGCACTAAAACAATTAATAAATAGGACCACAAGAAGTTGAAAACCTTTTGTAAAGCAAATGGCATCGCAATTCAGATAAAGAAGAAGGCTTCTTTATCTGCAAAAAGTTTTAGTTAACTACACATCAATTTGAGGGCTAATATGTAAAATGTATAAAGAATTCAAAACACTATCAAGAAAACAATCAATACCTCAAGGAAACAAATAACACAATTAAAAATGGATTACAAATCTGAATAGTATTCTCAAAAGAAGACATGAAAATGGGTGAAAAGGATTTAAAGGAATATTTAATATAATTTATTCATCAGGGAAATGCAAATTAAATCTATTTTGAAAATTCATCTTACGCTAGTCAGAATGACTAAGATCAGTAAAACAAATAAGAATTCATGAAGGAAAACTTGTACAGTAAGGGGAATATTCATGCATCTTGGTGGAAATACGAATCTGTACAGCTACTATGGATGAAAATCACTTTGGTACTGCCTCAGAAATGTAGGAATCAATCTACCTCAAGATACACCTATTCCACTGTTGGACATGTCCCCAAAAGATGCTTATTCCTACTGTGGAGACACTTGATCAACCATATTCGTGTATGCTCTATTTATACTAGCCAGAAATTAGAAAAAAAAAAAAGCCTAGATTCCCATCAATGGATGAATGGATAAAGAAAATGTGGCATGTTTACATGATGAACCATGGACATCTTCTCTTCATAGTCCTCTTCAGCAGCACGGACCAAGGACATCAACAATGTCTCTAGGGCAACCCTGGCTACAGACATCGATATGATCCACAGTGGGAGTCCAGCCCATGAGCTCATGCAACAACAGAGATCATGTACATCACCATGGCTTCAGATGATGGTACAGACCACAGAGATTTGCATGGTCTTTGGTAATATCTTCATCAGGGTTGCAGTAATGCCATGGACTCAGACAAGCTAGAGGAGTTGCATAGGCACTGATATCACATGACCTGAGGTGGCTAAATAGGTCACTCACACGCACTTGGCACTTGGTAAGAGCATAGACCAGATACATCAATTTGGCTTTCAGTGGCAGCATAGTAAGGATATCCATGTGGCCTTTGGTGATAACATGAACCTTAGATAATTAAAGAGCTTGATGCTACAGCAAGACCATGGAACTAGATGAATTCAGGATGGAAAACAGGTATCAACATTGTCTCCAAGTGGCTTCATAGCACTTCAATATGGCCCCCATTGCATGGCCTCAGGCAGTAACATAGATATCTACACGGCCCTTGGTAGTAACTTGGGGCCCAAACTTTGGAAATATGGGTTTCTTTGTGGCATTTTACTAAATGTAGACAATGTACTTCGATCCTATTCATTTCCCCTTTACCCTTTATGTTCTCCTTTTTCCTACAAATGTTATCCCTTCCTACACAGTGTTCCCCTTTCTATTTTCATGTCTTTTCTCATTTCTCTTTTTAAATCTCAATTCTACACTAGAGGAAATAATTTGATACCAGTTTAATTTTAATTCTGTTTTTACACATGAATGCTAATAGAAAAGGAATATAGTGGCTGAATTGTTCTTAACTTTTAACTTCTCCAATCCCTCTTCTTTAGCCCATCTGACATAGTCTTTAAAATTAGGCTACCGAAGTTATTGATCTTGGAGGAGAACATACAGTCACAACATTCTCATAGCAATATAATTAATTTCCTAATTACATTCTAAATATCTGTTCTTGTACCCATAAGTAATATAGTCTTCACCCCTCCTCAAGAAACTTTTGTATTTTCAATAGACAGAGATCATTATAGAAAACCACAACCTGTTAAAATGCAGAGATGTGGAGTACTTTTACTACTAAGGCACAGAGATCTTGGGAGAGATGGAATGGAAAGAATCAGAACATGGAGTGTGCTGTCAGATTGTTTCTCCTAGCCATGTCAGAAGCTATATCCATAAATTATGACCAACAGAGTTGCCCAACCATGAGTGGAACAAAGAAAGTAACAATAGACATACTAATGTGGATGGGGTCAAAGTAGTTCACGAGGCTGAAACCCATGAAGTCTCATAAATATGAGACTAAATAAGATCCAATAATGAATTCTTTTAAAAATCACCAATAATTCGCTTTAAGAATTACAATATTCTTTCTCTATACCTAAGGTATTTATGAAAAGAATTCTATGAGCCTGTTTTTCTCATTATTTCCTGATCCATATTGACAATTCTTATGTCTCTAATCACAAGTAATTTATATTTTATATAAAGCTTATTATTTTTACAATGAATATATATAAATACATTATGTATAAAACAGGAAACTTATAAAAAATGTAGTGTATATGAAATATCCATTTTATTAAGAATTATCTATATTTAAATATATATATGTGATGTAGGATTTCCCTCTGTTTGCTGTGATTAACATTGACAAATAAAGGAACTGCTTTGGGTCTATAGCAGAGCTATAGCGGAACAGAGAGAAGTGGGGAAAACTAAGTTGAATGCTGGGAGAAAGAAGGGCACAGTCAGAGAGATGCCATGTAGCCCTTACAGAGACAGCCAGTAAGCCACAGACATGTGGCGATACACAGATCAATAAAAATGGGTTAAAGTCAATTAGAAGCTAGAGCTTATGGGCCACGCAGTGATACAAATAATATAGTTTGTGTGTCATTATTTCAGTTTCTTGGTAGTTGGGAAACAAACAAGTGGCCTCCTCCAAAATATATGTTTGATTTAGAATATTTATACTGAGAATATTTATTTACTCAATATACTCTCATTTAAAGATTTCCTCAAGCCGGGCGATGGTGGCGCACACCTTTAATCCCAGCACTCGGGAGGCAGAGGCAGGCGGATCTCTGTGAGTTCGAGACCAGCCTGGTCTACAGAGCTAGTTCCAGGACAGGCTCCAAAGCCACAGAGAAACCCTGTCTCGAAAAAAAAAAAAATTTTCCTCAATTATAAAATGAGTTTTAAAAAATTCTATACTACACAATTTCACACATAATCCATTTTTATTACACTACTTTTATTATCCACAGATGTACTGTTATTTGACTGTTTCTATTTATTTTAGCATTAATGTAAGAAGTCCCACATAGATGGGTTCAGTTGCCATAGAATGTACCGCAGGCTACCTAGAAACTGGTAATTCTGAACATCACTGAATTTCATTATTGATAACAAAAATTTTCAATCTGGATCAGAGCACAAAATCATCAATTGAGGGTTCAAGTTAATCTTAAGACATTCAAACGTGGATTTCCTTCATTTATCCTGACTGTTCTCAGATGTGTTAAGGTCATCTGCATGGAAGTTCATTTATTATGGCAGTAACGGGTCTTTTTTCTTCTAAGATTACAGATATTCTGTTGACTAAGTAATACAGAAAATAGGGATTTTTTTTCAGTTACAGAAAATAATTAATCTCCTTATATTTTTGACAGTCTCTTTGTTCACAAATGTTCTTAAAACACCAAACGATATAGAGACAATCCAGCCCAGGAGATTAACAGTACCAGGTGTGAGCAGGGTGTGGTGGAGTGTGATATTCTTATTCTTCAAAACATAAGCATAACAACCTCTTACTTTGCTAGAGTTAATTGTCATTTCTTACCTAAGACATGGCACAACTCTCTAAATTATAACACCTTCCTTTGTCCTTTGTGCAAAAAAAAAATGAAATCATGGAGTAGGGCTCTGTCAGGATGGAGTGTGAGAGAGTGCCTTGCTCCCTTTCTCATTCTGTATGCCCTTATTGGCCAGGCTACAGCAGGACACTCAACTGCTTTTAATGGCTTTCATTACTCCCTCTTATTTTCTGGGTTAATGACATATTGAAAGTGCTAATGGCATAAAATTTTCAAATAGCTCACACACTGTTCATGAAAGAGGCAGTATATTTTACTTTATATGCGTATAATTTTTTCCTACTGGATTAACTGCAACATTTTGCTGCTGTGTAATTTCTCAATTTAATTGAGGAGAAAAAAATAATACAAAAGCATTGTGTTTCAGTACGAAGTTGTGCTTACAAAAGAGGTCACATCCCATACCCTGACCAACGACTGTGAGGTTGTCATAAAGGTAGGAAAAGTGAATGCCGAGAATCACAGGCTTCAATCCTCTGACACTTTCATTTTTATAATCTGTGGCAAGTATACTAAGATTTTGAGAAGCCACTAATTATTGTACTCACAGGACCAGAAACTGAACAAAATTAAATTATTTGTGGGCAACAAGTATTTTTACCTTGAATTTCATATACTACTTTTCTAAGTAGAAATTATTGAAGTAATATTTAATTAAATTGTATTATAAAAAATAAAAAATGGTAGTTTTAATTTTATAATTTTATGTTATTTATGTGAGGAACATATGATATCACTTATGAGTAAGTCATTTTGAATCATATGTTCTGATCATTGTTTTTCTAGTACAAGATGAACATTGAAATTATTTTACAATATGATTCTTTTGGACTTAGCGTCAGCAACTAAAGAGGACAGCAATAATATAGCATTGCCATCATGTCATGACATAATAAATGTGTCTTTTAAAGGAAGCCAGTTAGAAACTGGAGCTTTGTCAATTGTGTTTTAGGTCAAGATATAACTCAGCTTTAGGATCCCATTATCTTGTTTTAGTAGTGTTTGAATGTTGTTCTAATGCCTTACATGTGTTTCCTTAAAAATTCGGGAGCTAATGACTTTAACCAGTGTTCAGTTGAAGAAGGGCTGTTAATAAAAGGTTATGAGGAAAGATGGGCAGGTCAGAAAAAGGGAACAAACAGCAATGACATGGTCTGGGCTAGGGATTCCTTCCTTCCAGGCACATTGTCACATTGTCAGTGTTTATTCTTTAATTTCATATCACTATGTCCTTCTTCCATGGGGATAATGATGACAATTAACAAAAGACATTTGTTTATTTTAATTTTATATGCATCGGGATTTAGCCTGCACGCCCTTATTTGTGTACCTTGTGTCTGAAGTGCCTGCAGATCACAGAAAATAGCACTGAAGCATGTGGGACTGGAGTGATGGACAGTTGTGAACCATCATGTGGCTGCTAGGAACTGGACCTGGGTCCTCTGCAAGAGTTTTTAGCTCCTGTGCCATCTATCTAGAGAGAGTTTGGTGCCTAAAGATAATGGCAACTGGGGTGCATATCCTGAGAAAGTCAATCAAATTGGCTGCAATAGCACGTCACGGGTAGTCATGCATTTTAAAGAAACATTTCTGAGTATAGGAAGAGGGCTTAGGAAGTAAAGTGTTGCTGCACATGATGTCTGAGTTTTCCTGTCAGCTTGGGATATTCTAGAATAACCTAGAAAGCAAATTCAATCAGAGATTGTCTATATGAGGATGGCCCATCAAATTGCTTGATGGATGATCATAAATGGAATCATTGTGTTGGGAAGACCCGTCCACTGTAGGTGATGCTATTTTCTAGGTTTGGGTTCCTGAGTTATGCAAGACATAAGAAAGCAAGCTGAGAGCCACTCTAGGTTCAAGTCTCTTGCCAACCCTAAGGTGGCTCCCTTAACTAAGAATTGAGCTTCCGTGCTCCCCTATCCAACCTTCCTTTATCCCAATCATCCTGTTTCCCCAAGTTTCCCTCATCCTCCCCTTCTCACTTTTCTCTCCCCATCCCCCGATACTCCCATCCCACCCCACCCCCAAGGTCCCAAATTTTCTCCCCTCAATTTTGTCTACTTCCCGTATCCAAGAGGATAGTTATATGTTTTTCTTTGGGTTCACCTTCTTATTTAGCTTCTTTAGGTTCACCACTATATACTCCGTGACCGTTATTTATGGCTAGAAACCAATTATGAGTGAGTACATCCCATGTTCCTCTCTTTGGGTCTGGGATACCTCACTCAGGATAGTGTTTCCTATTTCCATCCATTTGCATGCAAAATTCGAGAAGTCATTGTTTTTTACCGCAGCGTGAGGTCCCCAGTTAGTTCCTTGGGCAGCTGAGGATAGGGAACCTGAAATGACCCTATCCTACAGCAATGCTGACGAATATCTTGCATATCACCATAGAACCTTCAGCTGGTGATGGTTGGAGATAGTCACCGAGACCCACACTGGAGCACCGGACTGAGCTCCCAAGTTCCCAATGAGGAGCGGAAGGAGGGAGAACATGAGCAAGGAAGTCAGGACCACGAGGGGTGCACCCAACCACTGAGACAGTGTGACTGATCTATTGGGAGCTCACCAAGGCCAGCTGGACTGTGACAGAAGAAGCATGGGATAAAACCAGACTCTCTGAACATGGCGAACAATGGGGGCTGATGAGAAGCCGGGGACAATGGCCCGGGGTTTTGATCCTACTTCAAGTTCGGGCTTTGTGGGAGCCTAGCCACCTTGGATGTTCACCTTCCTAGACATGGACAGAGGGGGGAGGGCCTTGGACTTTCCACAGGGCAGGGAACCCTGACTGCTCTTTGGACTGGAGAGGGAGGGGGAGAGGAGCGGGGGGAGGGGAAGAAGGGTGGGACGAGGGGGAGGGAAATGGGAGGCCAGGAGGAGGCGGAAACTTTTTTTTCTTTTCTTTTTCTCAATTAAAAAAAAAAAAAAAAAAAAAAAAGAAAGCAAGCTGATCATGAACATGAGCATGAGTGCACCGGTTCTTTGCTCTCTGTTATTGACTGTGATATAATGTAACTACTTTTCTCAATTTCCTTCCACTGTGACTTCTCAGCTAGGATGGAATGTTATCTAAACATGTGAGTCAAACAAATGCTTTCCTCTTTACATTGCACTCAATGGGGTATTTTATCACAGCAACAAGAAGGGAAGCTAAGACACCATGGAGGCATGAAGACCTAGGTTTAGATCAGTGTAAAAAGCTGAATATGGTGAGATACACATATGATCCCATCTCTGGCGAAGCAGAGATTAAAATATGTATGGGGCTTGTTCCCCAGCTTGTCT
Source organism: Neodon shergylaensis (assembly GCA_025134845.1). Classification (NCBI taxonomy): domain Eukaryota; kingdom Metazoa; phylum Chordata; class Mammalia; order Rodentia; family Cricetidae; genus Neodon; species Neodon shergylaensis. Next base: position 16,306,881 of record JABTXL010006268.1, read on the forward strand.
AGCCTAATCTGTTAGCTTCTTGTTCAGGGAGAGGATTTGTCTTAAAATAATAAAGTGGAAAGAGATGTCGCCTGACATCAACTATAGGCCTATGCAGGCACATGCAGACATGGACTTTCATAGCCATGTGCAATCACCATCTGACAAACGGTATGTATACATAAAGAACCATAACTCCCCACCTATACACACACTCACACACATACTCATACACACACACTCACATATGTGTTCACACTCACAAACACATTCTCACGTACAAATACACTTACTCACACACATATATACACACACATTTTCCCTTTGCTGAAACTGTATGTGGGCACACATATACATACTCTCTCATACACATACACTCCCAAATACACACACACGCAGACACACATATGCAGCAGTATTGTTGTGATGGACCTTGTAGCTGACAATGGTCAATCTCTTTTGTTTCAAGAGATTCACCTTGTGTGTAGGCACAAACATGCTCTCTTAAAAAAATGTGGCATTCAATTCTTCATCTTTGCTTTGTTGTTAATTTTCTTTAAATCAATAAATGACATATTCCCCTGAGACAAGCACAGAAAAAATGTCTTATATAATGTTTTCTTCAAAACATACCCTTCATTTAACTTGTCACCTAAGTCTTTGTATTTGAGTCACCTAAATTGTCAAGGCCCAATGTCCTCTGTTCAATTTCTTTGAAGGTGGTCATCTTGTCTATGATCATGCCTCACAAAAAAAGAGAGCCTGGCACATTTGACACTTAATTAGCCTTTGCTTAATTAACAAACCGAACTCTAGGAACTGCTCCAAATGTAATACTTGCATTTCATTGACTTTTGTATAGTTATTCTCAAAAATATCTACATCTATATATGTGAAATGAAAATCTCATGAAATTAAGTGTTGTTCTTTTATTTATCTGTTTTAGATTCTGTTTTATATCAGAGTAATATAAATATTTCTTCTAATACTTAACTCTTCTTTCTATGATCATTTAATTATATGGATTCTGGTAGCATTCTTTGATGCTTAGCTCAGCTTCCTTCACTAATCAGTGTATAATTTTCTACTTAAGCCATCTCAGGGGATGGTAAATGATAAGCAGAAGAATTCATTAGTGATATACTATATTGTTCCTTGAAAACAAAAGCATATTTCTATATCACTGGGGAAAGTATATTGGCAATGCAATATGATATTTTCCATTCGGTCCCTAAATAAAAGCTATAATTCATGAGAGAATGCTTTGTTTTAGAAATCACATTGTAATTTCATGACAGGAAACAGTTCTTCAACTTAATGCTGGCAAGCTTGATGTCTGAAAACATACAACATGCAGCTTAGATTTTCTGTTGATCTGCTACTATGCTATTTAGTCTTCTCAAGAGACAACTGTCTTGGAAATATAGGCAAAAAAAAAAAAAACAAACGACATTTCCACAGACTGATGTATGACTGTGGTATTTTCAGCCCTAAGCATATACTAGGTTTAGTGACAATAAGCAAAGAACAGAAACCATCTTTCAAAAGCAGCACAAAGAAATGCTGCACACATTTAAATGAAAAAAAAAAACCTTTAAACATCTATCCTGTAATTGCATATGTGCAAATACCTCCCAGCTTATCTTTGAAAATATTTTTGGTAGAGCCATTAGTGTTTAAAAATGAATAGAATTAAGTTGATTGAACAGCAGGAAATTCGGTTCTAGACAGAAGCTATCAGGCTTTTTCTCATCCATCTCGGCAACAAGGATATCAATCATTGTTTCCTCCCTGCCTACAGTCACAGGTTTCTTACTCCCAGCTGTGTGTGGTATATCTGTTAGTGGATTGAATTCTTTCTGCCTTCCTTGTGTTTTATTCTTCAGTCCTTCCTAAGCTTCTGTAGAGACAAGGAAAACAAAACAAAACGGTGTATAACCCATAACAAACAGTCGTAGGAAAGTTCTAAGCCAACGTGCTTTAACATGGAGAGAGCAATCTCCACACCTTCTTACTTGGACAATGCCTACAAATAGTCAGAGTATGATTTTAATATGCATATATCATATACTATGTTTTCCTATCTACTCTTTAAAAATATAAATCAGTTTCACTTCCTGTAACACGTTCATTTCTAAAGCGAATATGGCTTGATAACGAAGTGTGTACTACACAGCTTTCAGTCCTTTCTTCCCTTGCTCTCCCACGTTTGTGATATTCCCTAACGACTTTTGCTTTTTTGTCACCAGAATTCCATTATACATTTTTTGACTTGTCTTTAAGATTTATGCCTTCCATCTCAAGCTTGGCTTTCTACCTAAATAACCTACAGAGGCATGCAAAGACACACGCACACACACACAAACACACAAACACACACACAACACACAAGTTTAACCATACTTACAGCAAAACATGTCATTTGAACTTTTGGATCTCCTTTATTTCATGTATTATAATAAACTTCAGTTCTAATTTCCAACAAAATGTCAAAATTTAATTTATCAACTTAAAAACAGAAAATTGTGCCATCTCATTATCTGATAAACACATCATGTTATGTATCATGTATTGCTTTTAAAACTCTTCCATACAAAACAATCTTGTTTATAATCATTAACATATGTCATGCCATTAAAACAATTATTTTAATTGCACATATTAATTTTTCCTGGCATCTTACTTTTTTTCAGTCAAAACTGTGTTATTAATAGAATCAGCTAGGCATTTATCATGTGTTGAATGCATGTGAAAAATTTTGCCATAATTTTAATTTTTGAATTTATATTTATACATTTATATTGTATACTACAACCAGAGGTGTGTAAATGATAATCAAATCCTATATGAGGAAGTCAGATTACAGCTCTTTGGAGTTTGTTGTATCTTTTTACCATAGAGTTCTGGGGTCTGAACTCAGATCCTTGCTTGATGGCAACTGCATTTGCATGTGTGCAATCTTGATGGAGAATATTACATTCATTATTTTCCAGTTTCCTGCTCAAGGATATCTAGGCTGGTAGTAATTTATAAGTATTGTGAATAGTGCAACAATATGTTTATTTGAGAATCTGTGTGATATGTTGCCTTAAAAATCTTTAGTTTTCCACCCGAGAAAAGAAAAGCTAATTTTTGTTTGTTTTTTTATGGTTATGTAAAAAAGCCACTGCTGTTTGGATGGCAATTGTGTTAAAACTGTAGGTTTGTTAATATAGCATTGTCATAATATTGAATCTACAATCCATTATATTGAAAGACTTTCTGTCCGATATTGACTTTTCAAATCTCTTTATGCATTATCTTAAATTTTACTGTAAACATCTTTCCCTTTCTTTGTTAGGGATATGTCTAGAAAGTTTTGCTATATTGTGGAATATTTATCTGTGTATCCAGAGTACTCATTCAGTGTAGAGACAACTTTTGGCTGTTGTGAAGGCTATCATTGTACATGGAATGTATACTAATTTTTACATATTGAGTTTTTATTGTTCTACATCCCTAAAATTGTATAAGATTCAAGAGCCTTCTGGTCAACTTTTTATAATCTGTTAATTGTAGATGATGTTTTCATATGTAAAGAGGATTATTTGAACTTCTTCCTTTCATACTTGTAGTCTTAGATTAAACTGAATATATCTCTATAATATTGAGTTACTTGCTTCTATGATACTATGCATTATGTATTATTTCTGTGTGCTATTAAAAGTCTTCCATGCAAAGCAATTGTGTTTATAACTATTAATTTATCTTATGCCATCAAAACAATTGTTTTCACTCAAAACTGTTTTATTAATATTGTTGGCTAGGCATTTATCATGTATAGAATACATATGAAAAATTATAGACATTTTCCCATAACAAATCAAATGCTCTACTGCTAAAGAAAAGTTCCTCAACCCTTTACTTAATATTATTGTATTTAAGTTGCAGAACAGTCATTAAGACAATAATAAAAAATGTAATTCTTTCATGAAATCTTTGTCAAGTAATGGTGCACAGTCAATGAGTTCATTTGAAAGATGTTCTGCATCACAATTCATTATGCAAATGAACCTTAAAACAAAATTATATCAATTTTTAAATACAGTTTTGACCGTAGGAACACAATGCCAATGGCGTATGGACACAATGATGAAGAGGACTGAGGATATCCATGTGTCACTGACAGTGTAAAAGAGACTGTGACGGTTTTAAGAAATTAAACATATTGTTTTATGTGATCGTACAATTTATACTAAATATATAGGCAGACGCTATTAAAGAATGGAAAGTGTGTCTAATCTGGTATAATATTAGTAGATTTTATTTCTAACACTAGCAAAGTGTCTTTTTAGGATGACGATGTCTGCAGAAATACATTCTCAGGCCGGGCGGTGGTGGCGCACGCCTTTAATCCCAGCACTCGGGAGGCAGAGGCAGGCGGATCTCTGTGAGTTCGAGACCAGCCTGGTCTACAGAGCTAGTTCCAGGACAGGCTCCAAGGCCACAGAGAAACCCTGTCTCGAAAAACCAAAAAACAAACAAACAAAAAAAAACATTCACAGATGAAGTATCAATCACATCACATTGTTTATTGTATTAGCTCCTGAAGAGCCCATTGAATGAAAGCAATAGAGTCTTAAGTTTCATAGATCTGAATTCTAGAATGTTGAAATCAAGTCATCCCAGGATAATAACTCCTGAAAAGTCCAAGAAATAAATATTTCTGTCTAATTAGACCTCTTAAACATCTCAAAAAGCTCTTCTGTTTTTAGGTGCCCCCGGCAGCACTCTCTCTCTCTCTCTGTGTCTCTCTCTCTCTCTCTGTCTGCCCTTCTGTATCTCTCTGTCACTCTCTCTCTCCTTATTTCTCTTTATATCTATCTATCTATCTATCTAGACATAGAGAGAGACTTTATAATGAGACATTGACTTTAGCTTTGTTTTACCTTTTGTTGCTGTCATTGTTGTTAACTGTGCAGACTGCTATATGAGTCAAGTAATATGACCTGCCCCAGAGTGTTTGGTATACCAAGTAGGTGGTATTTATGTATGAATAAAAATATATACATATATGTATATTTATGATGAAAACAGGGGACTTGTGTTTGCAAATGAGTAGGGAAAGCACAAAAATGATTGGAAGAAGCAGTGGTGGAAAATAGTGTAAATAAGTACACATATATTTATTAACAAACTAAATATATTTATACTTATTTTAAATATATATATGAGAACATTTATTTTCTAGAGTCCAGGTAATTTTAGTTGAGGTAGACTACTTTTCAATCACAAAATTTGATTATAACTCCTCTGTTTATTTTTTATATTTATTTTTATATTTATTTGTTTTTAAATTTTATTTTGAAAATGTCACACATTTTTTTGCTTTTATATGTTTTCTACTCTTCTGCCCAACCCTGCCCATATGTTCTTCCCACTATTTCATATAATCCTATTCCTGTCATATTTTAATATTATTGTTATATGAGGTGGAAGTTTCTGGGTCTTTCTTCTGCTTAAAAGGGAAATGATCAAGGTTATATGGTGTAGTTCTTACTCAGGAATCTGGTAAAAGCATACAAAAAGTTTACAAAGTTCAGCACGAAATTCAATATTACTCATACATCAATGAAAGAATGTATAAAGAAGATCATGCAACATGTTTCTAGATGGAGGAATCGCAAAATAACATGAGAAAAATGCATTCAATAACAGAATCGAGATAAAAAGATGTGTTACAATACTCTTTTTTACTTTTGGGTTGCAGCTTAGAATGAAAAGAGAAGCTGTCTTATTACAGTGTCAATATAAGCCTTCAGTATGATTGAAATTGTTCTGGAATCGTAGTGATCCTTCAGCCTTATATAGTAAATTTTAATGTTTTGACATATTTCTTCTTGATAGAAAGATAGGTCTAAGATTATGAGTTTCTAAGAAGATGCAACAAAATCACAAAATCATTTAAGTTGCTAATCAATCTTGGTCTTCTGAAAAATAGCTTTGAAGTTATTATTTTCCACAAAAATTTGTAAAAACTTGACTAAGATTTTGACATATATTATCATGGTCCATAAAAAAGAACTTCTAAAATGTTGAGTATAGAATTGTGGTTATTTTAGGTATTAAATCTTTCCAATCATCCTGTCTTCAAGATAGCTATGAAAATTGACTTGAACTATTTCATTGTCTGCATTCTTATATAGTCTGGTTAATTCTCTCTTACACCCAATATATATAGAGAGAGCATATACATAAATCTGTAAAATGTTTGTTTAAGTACACACATATGTATACAAATTAAGGAATGGTGGATGTTTATTAAAAATTATGTCCACTTTGTGGTTGAGAGGTTGGTTGATCAACTAAGAGCACTGGCTGCTCCTGCAGAAGATCTGCTTTCAGTTTCCATCCATCCCGATGGAGGCTTATAACCACTCCAAGAATATGAGAAGGATATAAACACCCACAGGCACACATAATAATAAATAAAATGTTTTATAAATAAATTAAATAAATAAAAATTATCTTCACTAAATTTATGCTATTCATTCAAATGCATTTTGACAGTACATTACCTGTCAATCATTTTTATTCAAATAACATTTTATTTTCATAATGAACCCTCTCCCCTATAACTGATCTGTGGAAGTTGATTAAGTATTTGCATTCTTTGATACTTGTCTCAGTGTCTTAGTTAGGGTTTCCATTGCTGCAATAAAATACCATGACCAAAAATTAAGTAGTGGAGGAAAGGGTATATTTAGTTTACACTTCCACTGATCTGTTCATCATTGAAGGAGATTAGTAAGGAACCCAAGTGGGAAATATTCCTGGAGAAAGGAGTTGATGCCAAGACCAGTGCTGTTTACTGGCATGTTTTCCATGTCTCTATCTGTCTGCTCTCTTATAGAATGTTTATAGCATGGGCATCAAGCAGGAAAGCATCACTCATATTGGGATGCTCCCTCCCCCATCAATGACCAATTTAAAAAAAATGTGGTGTTGGGACTGTGGTCTGTATTCTGTTAATTATATTTTAAATAAGTGCTGATTGACCAGTAGCCAGGCAGGAAGTATAGACAGGACAACTAGACAGGAAGTAGAGGTTGGTCAATAAGAACAGAATTCTGGGAAGAAGGAAGCCCATTCCTCAGCAGTCCTGACCAGACACAGAAGCAAGATGTGACTGTCTTGCTGAAAATGATGCTGAGTCATGTGGCTAACATAGACAAGAATAATGGGCTAATATAAGTTATAAGAGTTAATAAGAAGCCTGAGCTAACAGACCAATCAGTTGATTAATTAATGTAGGCCTCTGTGTGTTTCTTTGGGACTTGATGACTGTGGGAAACCAGGCAATACAGAAACTCAGTCAAGAAAAATGCCTTTCAGTTATATATTTGGGAGGCATTCTCTCAAATGAGACTCCTTTCTTTCAGCTAACTCTAGCTTGTATCAAGTTACTTTTTGACTAGTCTGCACAGCCACCATTTTTGCTTCTTTCACAATCATTTTCATCATTATGATAGGCAAATTTAATTTTGTATTTTCAAATAAATAATAAAACCTTGATTTTAATTCTAGTCTGTGTTCATTACATGAATCTCAACTGGTATATTCATTTACTTTTATCACGTTAATGCAGTTTTCTTTAAATTTTACTCCTACCTTTTTGGGGATGGGGATATTTTAAGCAATTGGAAATTAAACACAGGTGGATTTCAGTATTCACTGTAACTCTCTCCCACACTATCCTACGTTTTCTGCTTTATTATTTTCACTCATGTCTTTGTAGTTTTTACTAAATTTTCTGATCCCTAGGCCTCTACCCTGGCAAGTGATATTTTTGCCAAAGTTGGTCTCTGACAGTCTTCATATTACAAACAGCACTGGAAAGAGCTGATCATATACTGAAGCACTCTTCCTACTTCATTTTGCAGTTAGGAAGTTGGAGATATTTGCTTCCTTTTCCTTTGACTAGATTTCCATTTTTTATGATTTTAAAAACTGCATTCACTTTAATCCTGTTTCCATGAACTAGTAACAAAGATTTAGGGAGCATTCTTGATATTATTGCTTTTATGTCAATGCCCTCCAATATTCTAAACAGATTTGATACTCTGATATCTTGTTCAGACTTTTTTTTCTGTTTTTTTTTTTTTTTATTGAGAAAAAGAAAAGAAACAAAAAGTTTCCGCCTCCTCCCGGCCTCCCATTTCCCTCCCCCTCGTCCCACCCTTCTCCCCCCCCCCGCTCCTTTCCCCCTCCCTCTCCAGTCCAAAGAGCAGTCAGGGTTCCCTGTCCTGTGGAAAGTCCAAGGCCCTCCCCCCTCTGTCCATGTCTAGGAAGGTGAACATCCAGGGTGGCTAGGCTCCCACAAAGCCCGAACTTGAAGTAGGATCAAAACCCAGGGCCATTGTCCTTGGCTTCTCATCAGCCCCCATTGTTCGCCATGTTCAGAGAGTCTGGTTTTATCCCATGCTTCTTCTGTCACAGTCCAGCTGGCCTTGGTGAGCTCCCAATAGATCAGCCACACTGTCTCAGTGGTTGGGTGCACCCCTCGTGGTCCTGACTTCCTTGCTCATGTTCTCCCTCCTTCCGCTCCTCATTGGGAACTTGGGAGCTCAGTCCGGTGCTCCAGTGTGGGTCTCTGTGACTATCTCCATCCATCCCCAGATGAAGGTTCTATGGTGATATGCAAGATATTCGTCAGCATTGCTGTAGGATAGGGTCATTTCAGGTTCCCTATCCTCAGCTGCCCAAGGAACTAACTGGGGACCTCGCCTTGGGCTCCTGGGAGCCACTCTAGGTTCAAGTCTCTTGCCAACCCTAAGGTGGCTCCCTTAACTAAGAATTGAGCTTCTGTGCTCCCCTATCCAACCTTCCTTTATCCCAATCCTCCTGTTTCCCCAAGTTTCCCTCATCCTCCTCTTCTCACTTTTCTCTCCCCATCCCCCGATACTCCCATCCCACCCCACCCCCAAGGTCCCAAATTTTCTCCCCTCAATTTTGTCTACTTCCCGTATCCAAGAGGATAATTATATGTTTTTCTTTGGGTTCACCTTCTTATTTAGCTTCTTTGGGTTCATCACTATATACTCCGTGACCGTTACTTATGGCTAAAAACCAATTATGAGTGAGTACATCCCATGTTCCTCTTTTTGGGTCTGGGATACCTCACTCAGGATAGTGTTTTCTATTTCCATCCATTTGCATGCAAAATTCGAGAAGTCATTGTTTTTTACCGCAGCGTAGTACTCTAATGTGTATATATTCCACACTTTCTTCATCCATTCTTCCATTGAAGGGCATCTAGGTTGTTTCCAGGTTCTGGCTATTACAAATAATACTGCTATGAACATAGTTGAACAAATGCTTTTGTCATGTGATAGGGCATCTCTTGGGTATATTCCCAAGAGTGGTATTCCTGGGTCCAGGGGTAGGTTGATCCCGAATTTCCTGAGAAACCGAAACACTGATTTCCAAAGTGGTTGCACGAGATTGCATTCCCGCCAGCAATGGATGACATCTATAGAACATTCTACCCAAATAGGAAAGAATATACCTTCTTCTCTGCAGCTCATGGAACCTTCTTGAAAATTGACCACATAGTCGGTAACAAAGCAAACATCCACAATTACAAAAAAATATTAGTAACCACCTGTGTCTTATCAGATCACCATGGACTAAAGTTAGAATTCAACAACAAGGCTACTTCCAGAAAGCCTACAAATGCATTGTTCAGACTTTTTAAATTCTCTTATAGGCAATATACATTGATGAACCACAAAATATATACATAGAAATAAATTATATACTTTCCATCAGGTTATGTTCATATATTTAAGAGCAAATACACATATGTACATATGTATATATACATATGCACATATAATTGTTGGTCTCCCTCTATCCATAAAAATATTTCACAAATATAATATAATATATATACATATATTTATACAGAGTGGGAGATCAACAATTAAAGTAAAAAGAGAAAATTAATTTGAAAAAAAAAGGCAATGAGTTCTTGAGAGAATAATGAGAAAGAAAAAGAGAAGGGTAAAATTATTCAACTATATTACAATCACAAATTAAAAATCATATACTTTAATCCTGCTAATGATCAAGTACACGTTAACCACACTGAGGTCCGCTCCCCTTCTCACATATGATCTACTACAGACAATCATCCTTTAATAATAAATTTCCAAAAGTTTAAGTCTTTAGATTAATGAATTTTATTAATTTCATCTACTATGATCTACTACAGAATGTGGACTCATCTGCTAATTTTTTACCATGCATTTTAATCCCTTGGGACAATAGTAGTCAGGTATCAAGTACTAAGGAATTTTTTGCAACATAATAAGCAAGTATATTTACTACCATTTTTTAAAAAAGTAATAAAATTTGATTTGGATTTCATAATAAAGAATGATTGACACCTAAAATTAAAATATAGAAAAATGAATATGTACATGATAATATGAATTACATGTAAATTCAAGGTGTATTCTTATTTTTCTAATTTTGCACTGATAATTTATTATATATGAATTCACTCTGTGACATTCTTTAGAAAAGAAGTTTATTGATAGGCAATTTATAAGTAGGTAGATAGATAGATACAAGATAATACATGATGATTACAAAATTATTTATGAGTTAGTGAATTAAGAATTGTCTGTAGTTTTTGGAGTAAGGATATTCAAAATTAGCATTCTAAATAATATTTCATGGTTATAAGAGGCATTTATAAGTGCATAAGCTTAACTGCTGAATTTTTCTGTCTAGATAGTTTTGCAAAGGAATCCTCGAGCAACATGTTGAAAAGAACATAAGCAAGGTAGAAAGAAAAAAATAGCAATATTAAATGTAATTTAGAGACATACAAATTATTTATCTCTAAGGAAGATATTTTAGACTTTATCTAAGATACACAGATGTGCCTGCATCTCTCTAAACCTAATGATAGTGTTTCTTGTTCAATAGGACATGATAACATTCCTGTTAAATAAATTATAGTTCTTATTTTCTCCTAGCCATAGATTGCTACTGATTCTGAGGTATAATACTGTGATGGTCAAAAGGTACCTTGGCAAATTTATAGTGCTAAAACATATTTTCTGAAGCTTTACAATCCATAAAGAACAAAAGTTTTCTGTGAGTGCTCTGTGTAAAGAATTCCAAAACCAAATGTGATGTCTTAGAGGATCTGTCGAGTCTTTGGAATGTAGAGATTCAGAATCCCTATACAGCATAAGGCATGACAAGAAATCTGTAATGTTAAAAACAATACTGCATAGAAGATTTCCTCTAAAAATCCTTAGCCTTACTAATGAGTAAAGAGGTCAGAGACCAATTCACCCCACTCTCTAACTCCATCATGCTTGCAACTCTTGATGAAAATAAGAACATGAGCAGGCAAACCGTGTGAACTGAGTTCCAGCTTTCTCAATTCTTATTTATAATGAAAAAAAAGGCAGTGAATTCCAATACTTATCTGAGACCTTGGAGTATCACTGAATGGAAACCCATTTTCTAATTTTCACAGAGGGAATGATGTAAAAATTTCTCCAGATGATTTTAAGCACTAATTTGTTTCCTCAGTAGTACTTGAGTGGAAACTTCTTTTATATCTAAACCAAAGACTCATATAATAGTGTCATAGATGTAGGCTGATATACTATAATTATATATAACATATACAAATAATATGTACTGTAAACTTATTTATACAATATACCAGACAACATATATAAATAATATATTATATATGTATTTATGTGAAGGATTTATGTGCTTTGGACAATTCAAAAAGCCAATAATTTTGAAGTTTTAGAATATTTATTGCTCCCCCCATTTAGCTCATCACATGCCTGATAAAAACTTTTTGGTAAAGTCTGCTGAGAAAAGTTGGTTATTACTTGTTAGTTGAATCCAAAGTATAGTGTCTATATTGAACTTTAAGTATTTGATAAATTTTGTTATCAAACTCTTTGACAAATGTGAATGTATTTTTATGGAAAAAGTAACAGCAGACAATCATGTACCCTGACACTGCCAATACTTAATCAGAACTCTTTTTATTAGACTTCAGTGTGCCTGATACCTTCATTTTCTCTATATACAGATGCAATTATTTCCTTATTTTCATGTGGTTTCCATATTCTCAGATTCTCACTCAGAACAACTCAATTTTTACCTTGATAAATCACCTGTGAACATTTATTTGCTTTATTTGAACAAAACAATGCCTGATCAAATATATGTACTCCCCTACAGAGTCTGCACACAGACAATCCAGGGAGCTGTGTCAATAGCAATAGTGTCCAACTGAAGAAGGAAATGGCGAATTATCTAGATGGAAGTGTTTACACTGAAAATGAGTGTACGTTAAAGAACGAAATTTTACCCAATTAGGATTTGAGTGACAAAACTTACATTTTGATTAATAAACATATGATTTCCAATACATATATATGGTACAATGATCCATAGTGAAGTTGTTTTTATAGAAAAGAAAAAGAAATTTGAGGTTGGTATTTGTTATGTTTTTTGTAGTAAAAGAGATCAAATCAGTTCCAATAGTCTGAAAAATACTAATCAGCTCTATTCTTTTCTTCTACGTCAGCATTTACCTATGTAAGGCAACACAGTGATATTGATCTTCTACTCACAAATGTCTTTGTCTTCATTTGCTGAATAATTATTGTTCAGTCCATTATTAATGTTTCATCACGGTTTATCTTAAAGGTTGAGCTGTTTATCTTTAACATTTGGCTGTTTTATATTCTCCCTAACTGAAAAGCAGTTGGAGTAGAGAGCTGTGAAAAGCCAGTAATATACACAAGACAAAACAAGTTTATGGATGATTTTTGAATATGTAGAATATGTAGAAAATTAAAAAAGAAACAGTAACTGACCAAGACACATCCCTATCTGAAGCTTTTCATAGAAGTGATTGTCCATGTGAATCAATGAAAAGACTGAACACTGTTGGGAGCAGTGAGAGCCCAGATCCTGAATTTCTTGTAAACAACTTGTTTTCCCCTGATCTAAGTGCCTTCAGCTGCTCTGAGCACGAGACCTTCAGGAGTTCCTGATGGCAGGAGAGTGGTTTCTGGTGGGTTTGGCTGGGGTGTGACTATCTCTATATAATTTGCCCCTGAACAAAATAAAGGGGACATTCTTGGGAAATACAACGATGACCCGTGTCGCTGTCTCTCTGTCTGTGTATTTTAACCTCCAGCCCCCTTGCCCAATGCTCGCGAACTGGGTGCCAGCGCACAGAGCGCAGACAAGGGGGCACGGTGCGCAGCAGAACACAAGGCCACAAGAAAGAAAATGCCGTGTACACAGAAAAGACACAATGAACAGATTTAATTCATGGCATTTCAGAAAGCTGTCAGAGGCCCTGAAAATGCAAGTAAAACTGATACATGAAAATACTGTTAAAAGATGAAGGAATTCTAAGGATACTGTAAGAACAGAGCATGGTTTTCCATAGAAAGTTTTACATTTGCAAATGCTAATATTACTTCAGTTGCAATTTGTTTACAAGTACAATTAATTTACAAGAACACCTTTATAGACAATAATGTAATGCTGATTAACTTCATCATAGAAATTGTCGTTGCATGTTCATACCAAAACAATTGCAATTTCTAAGGAAGGTGCCATGCAGCTCTCTAATTTCCTTCAATAAACTCTTCAAATGATTTATGTATATATTCATTTACATTAGTCCAATTTCGTGATTCCATGTGAATTTATGTACTTACAGAAAAGAAACTGAAACCATAAGTTATTTTAATAGGCAAAATAACCCAAATAAGAAGAACTTAAAAGAACTGCTATATGAGGAAATATCAATTCAGTTGTGGTAAACTCAAAGTAAAGTACTCTAAGAACCACAATACTTATGATAAAAATCCCCTGGAAAAACATTCCTTCTTCCTATGGCACACATGATTGTGCCATAGGCAAGTTCATTTCCATGTCCCAGCTTTATTTGGATTCCACCCCATGGTCCTGGCAGTTCCTAAGTCTGTTTCCACTGTAATTTTGTCATCATCATCATCACTTCACAAAATTTCCTCAGGGACTTCTTAAAAGAAAAAACAAGTATTATTTCACTTATAAGATCCATTTTCCCCAGTTACAGATGCAAGAAACTAAAAGAAATTATTCTTCCCATAGTTCTATCATCAGAGTGTAAGACACTTTGATACCTCAGATTGCCAGCAAGACTAAAGACTTAAGTCGGTAAGTAGCAGATACACCAAGCCCCTTTCAATGGCCATATGATCAGGAACATTTATAAAGAAAAGATGCTCTTTATGAAGACCAACATGCCTGAAAGTTGAAAAGGGATCTCATGGAATGCAACTTTCACAAACCATCACCCACCATGCTACATTTTTGAATTGTATATGCTACTGTAATCACATATTATACATTCTTGTGTATATAGCGCCAATGAAATCACTGGTCTGCTAACTTGGACTTGGGAGGGTGCATACTTCACTCTGTCAATAGTGTCTTTCTATTGTGAGCAGAAATTTTTTCAACTCTCCCCAAAAAGATATACAACACATTTTGTTCCCAGCATTCAGTATTGACGCATACAACTATACGTGATATAGTTGATCATAGAGCACGTGGCAATCAATTTGGCTCTGTTTCTCTAGGTGCTATGAGATAGTGGATTACTTTCTTTCTGTTATTATGGTAACCATTCCCTGAAAAAAAAGTCTCCCAAATCTACCACACAAAGATTCTGTCCTAGGCAAGTTCATATCCATACCACAGCTCAATCTGGATTTCTTCCCATGGCTGTGTCATTCCTAAGGTTCTGTTTCCACTATAATGTAGTCCTCATCTTCATGAGGGTCACCTTAAAGGGACTGCTGCAACTTGTTATGCACAGCTGCTTTTTGATACTATGGGTCAAATCTTGTGACTTGCTTAAATCTGTACATACCCTACCTACAAAGTTAGTACTAAAAATGTCGGGGAGACAGTGAGCTTCTTTTCAATCCTGCTGAACTCTTTAATTCTTACCACTGTTGTTTTTTTTCTTCCTAGAACTAGCATGAATACATGTTGTGTTGAAATTCCCACCATCAGAAACCTCAGTCCACTAACCTTAATTCACCTTTACAGAAGTTCTTAAGACATGAGAGGAAGGAATCAAGCCTCTTGATCAAAAATTATGAATTATTCCTCTTCTAATTCCCAATAAAGTCATTACCCACTAAAACTACAAAGTCTACGCTTCTGTTATCCTAAATGATGGTGAAATCAAGATGACATAGGAGCATCAAACAGTAGATGACAACACATTCATATTCAAGAGACACACAGTGGTGGAAACCTGAGGCTCCTCACTACAATTCACTTCTTACACACACTGGGAGTCCAGCCATAGAATGCAACTACATACTATAGCCTAGTCATCCCACCTCATTTAACAGAGTTAAGAAAACCCTTCAACGACATATGCATAATCCGTCCTCTCAAACAATTCTGAATATGCCAGGGTAGCAAGAAATGCTACTCATTACAAATGCTGTTCTATTTTATTGCCATGACAGTTGCATTCTACCTGAGGTGACTAATACGACAAGCAAGGAAGAATCACTCAATCCTTTAGGGGTGGTGAATGATGTATGGCCATTTTTTTTCTCATCTGACATGCAGTGGCATGCTTCCTTTATGAAGAAAATTCAATTCAATGTTTGAGTAAAGGGATGTCCCCCAAATGGCAAATTGACTCTAGAATACATTTTAATACATGGTAAAAAGATCCATTTATGTTGTGATAGGCAGGTTGTCGTTGCTGTGTATGGCATCTTCCATTTGACAGTAAGAAATGCAAATGAGACTCAGCTGTGTGTATAGAAAAAACAATTGCCAACTGTCTTAGCCTTTTGCTCTATTACTGTGAAGAGACACCACAGCTACAGCAAGTGATATGAAGGAAAGAATTTAATTGGGAATTGCTTACAGTTTCAGAGATTTAAATCCATTTTCATCATAGTGGGAAATATGACCGAACACGGTCAGGCAAGCATGGTATTAGAGAAGGAGCTGAGGAGAGTTTTATATGTGAATACTCAGGCAGGAGGAAGAGAGAAAGCATTGGAAATGGTTTGGGATTTTACAACACTAAAACCCAACCCAGGGGTTGCCCTTTCTCCAATAAGGCTACACCTGCACCTATAAGGTCTCATCTCAAAATGTCACTCCCCAAATATTCAAATATATGAGCCACTGTATGCCATTATTACTTAAACCACCTTAACAGCCTAAATGGTAATTTGTTAACCCAGTACTGTGTATGGGTTTCCTTCCTAAGAACTTTTGGCTGAGCAGATCCATGACAACCAACAGACCATAAAAGCATTGCCAATGCTGTTGTTTTGATTTTTTTTAACTTACTGGTAAGACATTGTTATGGGAGCATACATGTTTGGCTGCATGGAATGGGAAATCAGATTAACTGAAATGAAATCTCCTGACTGACTTGAAAGTACCAATAAGTGACATGTTGTCTTCTGAGAGAACTATCACAAGTTAGTCATAGGAGAATACTTTTCCTTTTTTTATATTTGGTATACTACTGACAGTCATAACAAATGCAGCTTCTAAGAATGAAAACTTTTGCTTTGGCATAGTGGCCAAGTATTTGGTAATAACTGGAAAGTAACGGTAATGTCTTATTTATATTATCTGAGGCAAGATTCATCGGACAAGAAGGAGCAGTAAAAATGTTAAATGCCTGAGTTTGAGCCTGCTTTTTCTCCAAGTTGAAAAAGTCCCTCTAAGAGGAAGGAAGAATGGAAAAAACAATAGGGAACCAACAGAATTTACAAAATTTATTAGAAAATGAACTTATGAAGCTTAGAAATTTGTAATAGATGGAAACCCCTACCTCTAGGGTTACATAAAAAAAAATAGTTTCTGGAGATATCTCAATAAGCTCCCTGCAATTGTGCTTCTGATTACATGATGAAACTTTAATGAGCGACCACACCATGATGAGAGTTTTGCTAAAACAGTCGTGTTTAAGTCTACTGTCCTCTTCTAAGTTATCCATGATGAACTTTAAGTGGCTCTTATCAATTCTTTTGTTCACTAAGTTGACTGATAAAGGAAATGCTTGCATGAAAGAAAAGTGCCCTATATAGGGTGAATAAACACTTGTTTGTCTCACCAAAATTCCACATAACTGTAGTCTTTACTTTTTAATATAACTGTTTAAATTGCAAATGTTGAAAAGGAGCACAAAGTCAAAAACGAAAGTAGGAAAACAAACAAAAAAAGAAAGTCAGCTTTAAAACATTCTTAAAATGAATGGTGTATCTTCAAAATAGCTTAATATATATTTAAAATATACCTAATCTACATTTTAGGGTTCAGCCCTCAAACTTATAATATTCAATAAGAGTTTGATGCATGGGACATGACAATCTATATTGAAATAAATTCTTCTAAAATTTTAAAATTCCTCACATATACATATTACCAACTTTTTAAAAAGTTAAATAATAGCAGAATGAATCATATGTTTATGATTGTTATAACCTGAAGCAACTTTTTAAATTTTATAATATTTCAAATTATGTGTGATAAATAATTGTATGGAGTTGATGAAGAGGACTATAAGACAAATATTTAATATTTTAACATTAATTAATATATTATCATTTATGTTATGTTTATCATAGATATTATTTAAACATATACTATATGCCACATATATATTTAGTTATAATTACTATTATATTTGTCTCTATAATAGTAATTATAACTAAATATCTAATTTTAATAATAACTATAATTAGATATTTCTGCCTGATATATATCAGACTAAGTAAAGACAGGATGCACTTAGTTTTTACGGGATTTTGCTTTTTTATATTCCTAACTCATCTTAGTTACTATTCTGTTGCTGTGAAGAAACACAAGAAAAAGACAATTCTTACAAAAAAAATCATTTAATTGGGGGCTTCCTTATATTTTTAGAGAGTTAGTCCATTATCATTACAGTGAGAAACAGACAAGTATGATACTAGGGCATAACTTGAGAGCTTTAGATCCTGACCCACAGGCAGCAGGGAAGGATAAAGGCATTATGAGTGGGCCTGGAGTAGGCTTTTGAGCATATCCTCCGGGACACCCTCCAACAAGGCCACATCTCCTAATCCTTCCCAAATAGTTCCACATATTTAAACATATGAACCTAGGAGGTCGATTCTAATTTAAAACAACACGTTTTTTCTTCAGCTGAATCTTGTTTCTCTTATCTTAAAAGAGCAAGTGCTTGCAAAACTATATAAAACTATGTTAGAAAATGGTTGACACAGATATCAGGATTTTTCTGTTGGCTTTTTTTTTTTATTTTATTTCCACAGACAGGGTTTCTCTGTGCAGCCCCGGCTCTCCTGGAACTTGCTCTGCAGACCAGGCTGGCCTCAAACTCACAGAGATCTGTCTACCTCTGGCTCCCTGGAGATGGGATTAAAGGTGCATGCCACCACCAAGACAGCTGTCAGGTTAAACAACACTGTTTGTAAAAGCAAGAATGTCAGACAGGTTACCCTCTGCATATGCTTTGTAAATGTGCTGAAACCTCAAAATAAGCTTTCTTTTGGTGGTCATGAGACTACCTTCAAATATTCTTAAACAATCGTACAACAGTTTTTGCCGAAAACATGGGAGTTATTAAAAAACTGCAGGATCTGCCAGACCTGTAAAGCTCTGGCTGTGGTCTAAGCAAGTCACTGGCAGGAGGAGAAGAACGCTGAACTCTCAAACCAGAGTTATGCTTAGTTTCTCATTAATCAAATTTTTATAGCAAAAATTTGTATCACCTTGCCTCTACACATTTCCACTTGATATGAATCTGAGATAGGTGCTAATCACCTATATTATTAACTACATTAATTGCAACTTGAACTCCAGTGTCTTTAATAAGAAAAAAGTTCTGGTTAATGTTTTTTTTAAGATATAATATTGCTTTATTCTAGATTTTAAAATTGTTTAAAAGAAATATAATTAAATCACCTATCTAATTACTTATATATGTATATATTATCATCTACCTATGTGGCTTTCTGTGTACAGTATATTAATAAATATTTTTAAAGATTTAGTTTATAAATATTAAGGTTTAAACTTTGAATGATTAATATATACTCCTATGAAAACCAATGCTTTATATTAAAAATAATAGTAAGTTTCATTTATATTTATGATGTTTAAATTGTGTATACTTTCTTGAATGTGTCTGTTACAGCTTAATTTTATAGATTTTGTTTTTTGGAGCTGAACATTTTCAATGTTTATTAGGATAAAATCAATAAATTTATGTGACTGGCATTGAAAATGTACAATTTGTACATAAAATATGTGTAGGCTACACAATGTTTTTGTAGCAACTCAGTAAGTGGTTTGGATATTTCAATTCTCACCCATAATAGTGTTTTTCTCTGCAATGTTTCCTTTGGTGATTATTCCCTCTGAACCCTCAAGGTACCTCGTGTTTGTAATAGGCTGAGGTTTCTACACTATACTTACAGATACAATCAGATTGAAAAGTAAAGCAAAAATTTTAGTCAATATGTATGGAAGTAACTTCTACATATCTAATCCTTTTGAAGAGTCAAATTTGACTGTTGTTGAAGTAGTTCAGCGATATAACATTTATTCCACATGCATGACCTAAGGTCCCGTGCCTAAATCCACATACACAGGTAAACACACAAACACACATACACTCACACACACACACACACACACACACAGAACCCTATACAAATTGTTACATTATTAATTGTGTTGCATATGCCCTGGGGCTTCTTGCCATATTCAAGATATGAGGCCATTTCTTTGAAATAAATTACTCGAGTATTTTATGTATAGAAACTTTTGAAATACTTTATTTGCCAAACGATGAAGTGTGCTCACTGCTTTTCTAAGATAAAAATGGCAGTGGCAGTGTACTGAATTTGTCTTCCATATTCATAATGCATTGTTGCCTTGAGATTCATAATGGAGAAATTTGTAAAGTTGTAAATGACTTTTATTTTCCTCTCATACTTCATCATATATGATTGCCAAGATAAGCAGCTATTATTTTCTCTGTTGCCTATATTTTTAGCATGAAAAGTTGATTGAAATATTTCATTGTTTGCAACTATGAAATTTGTCATGCAGGATATATTCTATTTCTTTAAAATTAGGATGCAGTTATAATTGTTATGTCTTCAAACGTTTACTAATGAAAACAAATGTCATGGATGGATACGAAATCAAAATTATCTTTTTCATGAATACAAAATACATATATATGGAAGTATATCATAAAAATGATTTCTCTAGTAAACATTAAATTCTGGCTCATATAACTGAGATTCTTCATGTATATTTAGTTAACAGAAATATAAAATATTTGACATGTAGGTAAAAATATTCACATTACATTGCCATCAATAGAAGATGGAAAGAAATAGATATTTGCCATGAGTTTAAAGCAGGAATATAGATAGTAAAAACAGTATTAAGAATAGTTTGGTGTCTGTCTTTTCCTCTCTGAAAAGCTAACAATTGCCATTCATTCCATGACCAAAGTGGGACTTCATGCCCAACACCCATCCCCATTCAGATTTTTCTGCCCTTGGTCTTACACAGGTTTTTGCATGTGTTCTCTGAACTGGTATGGGGTAATATGTGGAGCAGACATTCTGTGTCCAGGTGACAACATTTCCTGGTAGTGACGCACCACCTCCAGCTCTTACACTCTTCTACCTCTTTCTCCACAACGATGCCTGAGCCTTGCTAGATGGCATGTTGTATTAATGTTCCATTTAGAACAGAGAATTATACAGTCACTTTTACTTTGCATTGTAGCTATCACTCATTGTTTATATCACCAGCTACAACAAATAGATGAGGGCTGAAAGACGACTTTCTCTAGCATTAAAAGGATTAGTAATTCGGTGTCACTTTAATGCATTGTCAACTTAGCATCATAGTAGTAGTAATTTTTCTACACTGTATTCATTTGTGCTTTGGTTTATTTAGGTGAGAGAAAGTGCCTTTGGAGAACAGAAGTTTGGAATTCTCAAGGATCTGGACTTGCAACTGATTGTGATCTGTGCAGTATGCAAGTAAAGAACTGGACTCGGGTCCTGTATGAGAGAAATATGTGATCTTGGCTACAAAACCACTAATCTCTCCATCCCCTGGATGGTTCAACTTTAATAAAACAGCCAGTTTTACCAAGTTTATATAAACAAGGAAAATGCAAAGGACACTGGATTTTGCAATAAGCAAAACAGTGTGTAATGTTTTGTGTCATGCCATTAAAGGGGGTAGAAAGCTGCTAGAGGAAAAGATTTGTTGGAGTGTCAATTTGTAGTGGAGAGAGGGTAAAGTTAACTTGAGGTTAAATCACAAAGGAAAAATTCACATTCCCCATAAAATGATAACACATAATTTCCTTCAGGGAGGATGAAAAATGGAAGACATATTAGAAAGAGATGGAAAGGGGATGCGTGCTGAAAGGTAGAGTGATAATTATTGAGTGTAATGGCTAAATATTAGAACAAGTCAGAAAGTAAAAATGAGTAGGCAACAGAAGAATCCCCAGAAGAGTGCTTTATTGTAAATATGATTTGCTTTGTAATCTTATGCAAACAATTTAGTGCCTTGGGATCTCATTTTTCCATATGCAATCTATGGTTAATAAACATGCATGACTCATATACATAGCATTGCACAATATGAAAATATAGTGAGGAATAATGATACTTCTTCAGCTTAAAATGTAACCTGATATTATTTCTCTGTTTCAAGTTTAAGAATGGCCAACAGAAAAATATTTTACAATTTTTATTTTGTCATCTTTCACTGTGCCGAGGTTGGTTGATATGCTGCATTTGCTTAAAACATTTATTTTCTTTCCCATTATTGCTTGTACCACTTAATGCCAGTTAGCAGAGAACATAATATCCCATTAAAATAATTCTCTGTTGGGATATTTTATTAAAATTACCTCAATCGATGCACTCCTAACAACTTTAAAATAAATTCCACTTGAATGTACCAAAGTATATGAAATAAAAGACTCTGTTAATTGGCCTTGTGCATTCATATAATCTGAGCACAATGTAAGTGGCCATAAAAGTTGCAATAGCCCTTAGGACACACACATGACAAGTAGCTTGTGGTATGCAATAAAGACTCAAGGGTAAGAATATGAATCAGTTTTCTAAGTATTCTGTTCACAGTAAGACAGCAATAGCACAGAACACATTTTTATTTGTACATGCAAAGGAGCTCCTGATAATAAAAATGTCAGTATGTGATATTGCTAGAAATACTTCAACTCACTGCTCCTAGAGGAATTCATAACAGACTAACTAGCAGTGTTCATTCTCTGCGGAATTCAAAATGCAAATTGATTTGTTCATTTTCCTAGTGTAGAGAAACATAATATGTCCCTGTTACCCATGAGATCCTTCAGATTTTCTTGACTGAAGGCTACGTTCTTATTAATACTTATGAGCAAATACCCCCAGAGTCACACTAAATACATAAAAAAAGTCTCACTAGCATTCATTGAATAATGTTTAGAATGATTTGGAATTTCAAATGATAAAGATTGAAGATGTTAAACAATGCTTAAAATTCTAAACTAACCAAAATTCTCATTATGTTTCAATACTTTTTCTTATAGCTCAAAATGCTGCAAAGCTAAAACCGCCTTTAAAATTCTTTATTTAAAACTATTTTCACGGAAGCTAAACCTACTATTGAAGATAGTATTTACAATAGTATCTTAGATATAGATAGAAATTTTCTCAAAGATATATAGAAAGGGACTGACTACCTTAAAAACTAATTCTTAAGCACTTTAGGGCAGAATGATCCTATCCAATTAACTATGTGTTCTATAGTCTATACACAGTACACTGCATAGAGCTGCTGAAAAGTAAGATTTAAAACACTACATTTTCTCTCTTGGAAAAGAGGGCTTTACAGAGGAGCATTGAAATAAAGTTGGCAGTCTTTCTTCTGTTTATAAATCCTGTATTGCTCTGGGAAATATAAAGGTGAAAGCTTGCTTGGCATAGAAATATTTATGTATTTATTTCTAGATATAGATAGAGATAGATGGATAGATAGATAGATAGATAGATAGATAGATAGATAGATAGATAATGATAGATAGGAAACCATAGAAAATCATCTATGCATATTTTGTTATTATTTTATCAAGGAATGCACACAGTGCACCGTGGAAATGAGCTAAGTTCATAGAGAAGAATGCTATAGAGAATGAACTGAATTTTTTTAAAAATAAAGATGACTGGAATAGCAGATATGCCAATGCTTCTGTAGCTGACTTACATATTCGATAGATACTTTCATTCATTGGGAGATCTTAATAGCAAACTATAATTTGAAGTACATAAATTGAACTGATAATACTGAAATTTATATTGTGGAAAGCATGCATGACAAGGAGACCCAAGGTTGTGATTTGTAAAATGTGATGATGAACGTATGCAGAAAGAAATGGAGAATCTGGAGCTGAGTAAAATTGACAGAGAGAAACAGAAACACTCACAGACTACGTCTCTCTGTGTGTATATTTGTGTGTCTCTCTGTCTCTGTGTGTGTCTTTGAGAGGGAAGTAGCAATATTCATCCCTTTATGTTTACTGCTGTCCACATAAAGTGACCAGTTTCTTCATATTCTTGCCCACACACCAACAGAACTTCACTCAATACCGTAACATGATAACTGTTTCCTCAAACCATTAGTCAGTAAATCCTTCCTTCCCTAAGGTGCTTTTCAGGTCCTTTTTCACAATGTTAAAACAAGAACAAAACCAAACAAAAAACAGCTTGAGGGAGGAATAAAGTGCTTGAACCTGTGGGCTAGAGTAATCCTAGAGTACTCTAAGCAGAGATAAACTAACCAGCTTGGTCAGGAATTTGTAAGATTGACAACAGATACACACACCTTATAAAGACCCAGATAATAAAATTTCAAAGGGAAAGGAGTCCATTGGGAATGAAAATAATGTCATTTATGTTTCCTTCCTTAGAACTGTTTTTGCTGCATCGTGATTGTGTGTGTGTGTGTGTGTGTATAAATTTTGAGTGAGATTGAGTCTAGTTAATAATGAACACCTGACACCTGAGTGATATTAGAGACTTTAGGATGTTAGAAATTTTAGGGCTATGTTATCTATGTCCACTGAGGAAAGCTACATATATAGAGTGAAGCCAGCTAAAGTAGAAGGGTATGTTTAGTATTCAGTTACATATACATAGTATCTAACTTAAAAAAAAAACTTCCAAGAGTCCAAATTTAGGGAACTGTACAGTGTCTCAAAAGACAGTTTGGTTTCCAGAGAATTTAAAAACTCCTATTAGCTAGAGCACTCTTAGAGATAGACAAAATGCATTTTTATAACAAGATGCTCATGTGACTATAATAAAAAGAAAGTTTAAGATTAAAATTGTAAAGTGATGTGCCTGAGTGTCAAGGAAAAAACATGTAGACATCTGATGTTTATCAATCATTATAAATTTAACTAATTTGTAATTACCTGGGAGACCAATGCAGAATTAAGGCAGAGATCAACCCTGAATTTGGGCATCACCTTCTCATTCTAGGTTCTCAGGAGTAAATATCGAACACTAAGTGGACTTCATAATTTTTGTGCCACTTTCATTTGTTTGGCTATTTTTATTTTATAGATTACTTTCTCTTTTTTATCAAATTTGTCTGTTTTGACTTTTGTTGGTATTTTAACTATCACTATGAGAGAGAAAAAGAGAACAAGAAATTTAGTAAGTAGGAACATGGGGAGAGTTTGTGAAGAGTGAGAAATGCAAAGCATATGATCAAAGTATATAAGGGAAAAATTAAATAAAATTAAATAGATTGAAAAGAAAAGAATGTGAACTGGTAATCAATCTTTCCTTACGACTTGACTGTGGACACAATGTGACCATCTGTGTCCTGATCCTACCAATGTCTCTATAGTCAGTTCAGTATTATTATACTTTTCCCAGCATGATAGATTATACCTTCAGCTTTGAGGGCAAATGACCAGTTTTCTTCTTCAATTTGCTTCTTTTTAGGTAATGTGTCATTACCACTTACTAATATTACAATTGTGAAAATCAAGTGCCCAGTTATATGAGAAGACTGACCATGCAGGGATGTGTTAAGATATGAAATTGTTGATAGCCTTGCAAGAGGGACAGCAAACAGCTTTGAAATTCTTGGGAAAGGCTCCTTGGTTATCACGGTCACAATGGGTGTGCCTTAAAGAGGCAGAGCTCCAAGGAC
The DNA here is from genome assembly GCA_025134845.1 of Neodon shergylaensis. Taxonomy (NCBI): domain Eukaryota; kingdom Metazoa; phylum Chordata; class Mammalia; order Rodentia; family Cricetidae; genus Neodon; species Neodon shergylaensis. The sequence goes on from JABTXL010006268.1 coordinate 16,332,228, forward strand.
TGCAGTTCCTGAGTACTTCATGCTGTTCTTGAGCACAGCTCTGCTTATAGCTCTTCTTATTTACCGTCTCTCACGATCTATAAATTATACAAAAACTCTCAGTGGGTTTCTAGCCCTTCACTAGACAGTGTCACTGTTAATTTAAATAATAGTGATTGAGTTTTTCAAACATTGCTGCTTAGAAAGAACTTCGAGATAGAGATTGTCAGTAAATTTAGGTGAAGATGCTTTTGTTAATGTCTTTGATGTAGAAAATTTTGGAGAAAAAAAAATTAATCTGTGGAAAGGTACACTTTTAATCCTTGAGCTAGGGACTCATTCAAGGTCAAGGAATAAGAACAAAGGCGGTCTGGTTTTACTAGCTGCCAAGTATTTCTTGCTAAAGATGGGATGGTTACCACAGGCAACGATTAATTCCTTGTACCTATTTTTGCCCAACACTTTATGAGATGACTTAATAAAAAAATTGTTGGTGAGAGTGTGTGCATTCTGAGGATTTAATGTAGAAATAATTTATTGCTTTATATACAGAAGTTTAGATTTGTGATTCTTTTAACATTTTTTAAATTACATTTTGAGATAAATAATTTGAAAAGGATTGGGATGAAATATACTTGGCTTGCTTACAGCTTTGTTAATCAACTATAGAGGAATCATTGCCTTGTGGTTTAAGATGCTATGGTAGGAAAATTAAAACAATGGAAAATGTTTAGCTACTTCTGGACAAAATGGTGCTGGAGGGTTGGCTATCTACATGTAGAGGATTGAGACCAGATCCTTCTCTCTTCTAATTCTCAATAAATAGCTTCAAAAGGCTAAGTGAGAAACTCTGAAACTGCTAGAAGTAAAACACTACTGGTAAGTAATTACTGCTAGGAAAGAATAATTAGCACGTCAAGAAGATTAGCCTTCTCTTCTGTTTTCCAGTATAGACTGGTCATATGCACAGATTCAGTACACTGTAGTTATGTGTTGATACATATGCATTCCTCTACCAAAGTATGTATCAATAATAGTCAATGGAAAAGAAACTACGAAGTTAAAAATGGAGACAGATAGGAGGGTTAGAGGGAGGAAAGGAAAGGAGGAAAACTTGATATTTTATTTCAGTGAAAACTATCAAAAAACAAAGATAAGAGGATACTACATGACTGAGGAACAGATAATGATTTTTTAAATTGAAACTGATAGCCCAGGAAAAAGGTTACCCTTATAAAAATGAAACACAATTATTCCTGAGATAATAAATAAACATCTATAATTTTATTACTTAGCGATAATTTCAATAGGTCAAGAAATTGTTGATACAGTAAACTTCACAAGATAACATTACAAAAATTAACTTATTGGTGTCAAAGTATCTTTGTTAACCAGAAAGAAACTAAATTCATAATGGTTAATGTACTTAGTTATACACTGAAAATGTACCTTGAATATGTGATGAAACATACATGCAAATTTACCATCCCGAGGCTCTAATATTCCTATACCTGTATCTAATATATGTTTATTATAGTACACAAAGTTGTACTATAAATGTTGTATTATTCACATATTAATACTCAAATTTATCTTAAGCCCCTCTTTTACAGATGGAAACTCTTTCAGAAGATTTCTTTTGTATTATATTTAGGCATAAATCTAGCTCTAAAATATGACTTACAAATAACTATAGCACTTACATATTTTTCTTGGGAGTAAAAATTGCTAAAAGCAAAGAATGAACTTAAATATAATCTTTTATTCTGCTTAGTAGTGTCATTTTTTCAGTTATTAGTTATTAAGTATTAATTAGTAAAATGATCATGGAAAGCCTTATTCATTAAGAAAGATCAAGTCCGGATAATTGGAGAGTGTTCTGGGATACTCCATAACAAGACAGTTTTCTAGTACCTCCACAATCTCTGCATTTATGGAGGAGAAGAATGCTAAATTTATTCCTTGTACTTCTAAATTACCTCCCTCTGCAACCTTACCATGCCATGTAAAAGCTTCAATTCATTCTATTGACAGGGGGTAATTTTAATTCCTGCTAGTAAAATATTATCTAGAGAGAATACTGAATTACAATAATTTAGGGTGTTAAAATTTTTATCATATTAATTTGTTAGGAAATTTTTCATTGGGTTTATAAAAATTCAGAGCAAATTTATTGTAACAATGACAGTCCTGTTTCTTTATGATAAAATTGAGGATCAAATCCATTCTAGTATCACTAGTATCACTAATTTATTTGTGTGTGTATGTGTACATGTGTGCTCACATGTGTGATGTGTGATATGTATATATGGTTTGTATTTGCACATGTATTTACGTGTGTCTTTGCATGTTTGTGTGCATGTGTGTTTGTATTTGTGTGGTGTGTAATAAGTAGTGTGTATATATATATATATATATATGTGATATGTGAGTGTGTAATGTATATGTGTCTCTGTGTGTCAAAGCATGTATCTGAACATCTGTACCATAACTGAGTTAACATCCATGGTCTTCCTCTACAAATCTCCACTTCCTTTATTAAGACAGAACATCTAAGAGCATTAAGAAGAGCTTGATGTTTTGGCAAGATTGGATGAACAACCTGCTCTGGTGATTTGTATGTCTCCATTTCTCTAGCTCTGGGTTACAGATGAAAAACACCACGTAACATTTACAGTATCAGTTTTATAAAGTGCATTTTTGTGTTGTGATGTCTGTGCTTTAAAGAACTAGTATCGGTTTGAATATGGGTAAACTAAAATGATAAATATTTATTTATAATTATTCAGACAAATAGAATTATAATATCATTGCTATTTCAGTAGGTTGTACATCCTTCACTGTGTGTATGCATGAAAGCATGAACATTTATCTTCACAATGGAACACTTCTCATTACATACACTCTAGCTTATGAATACAAAAGTTCATGTCAATGCTTAGAAACAGTATTCTCTTCATGTTTTTTTTTTTCTGTTCCAGTAAGGTACAGATATCTTCAACAGTCAACTATGCTGTCGATAGTAGTAATTTTTGATGATCCTGATTCCGTGTGTGGACCAAGACACAAGAGATGATGCTGGAAGCATATATGCTGTCATCACATATATACTTCTATAGTATATATGTACTATGTTGGAAGGAGGCCACTTGTTTGGCCGGCTGCCCAGAATCACACAAAAACTGTATTAATTAAATCACTGCTTGGCCCATTAGCTCTAGCTCCTTTTGGCTGATTGTTTACATATTAATTTAACCCATCTCCATTAATCTGGACATCACCATGAGGTTGTGGCCTACCAGCAAAGTTTCAGCACATCTGTTCCCAGAGGTGGTTCCATGGCTTCTCCCTGACTCTGCCTCCTTTTCCCCTGCATTCAGTTGTGGTTTTCCCCACCTAGCTCTGTTCCCCTATAGCTCTGCTATAGGTCCAAAGCAGTTCCTTTATTAAGCAATGATATTACCAGCACATAGAGGAGACTCTCACATCAGTACTAAACATGCAATGATTAGTAGAATCTACGTACTAGTGGCAATAAATATATACTCAATAAGAAGTATATCTTCCTCCATTCAAAATATACACTACTACTGACACCAAGAAGATTGTGCCATATGCTTGGCTGCAAAAACTAACTAGACTACTGAAATATCTTTACAACTTATACAAAGTCTTACACAAACTTCGAAGCAAAGTCTCTAGATTCATTTATTATTTTAAGATTTTTGTCTCATTTGAACTTACAATTACCTAGACCCATGTGAGATTATTATTGATTTTGGATATCTTTGATAGATCAGACAACAAAAACTATCATTTATATGAATTTAATGCAGTTCTTTTAATGATAACTATAAGAACAAGTGCAATATTAGAAGTCAACGACTCGAAAACTCACCAAAGCTAATCTCCTTGGATCATTAATTTTACAATAATTGCACTTGAATTGTTCATAAAAATGCCTCAGTACCATACTTTAAGTTGCATTGCAGACTTGTTCATTTCCCATTCTTTTTCATTGGAAAAAAATATAGTTATTGTAATAAAGATTTTGGAAATAGATATCCACCTATAAAAGACTTGTGGAGCTAAGAAAAGTAGAATGTATACCTTCATGTACTTCATACTCATTGAATGCAAATAAAACCCAGAATATTATTTTCAGTAGAACAATTAAAATATTATAATGTTAACACTCTGAAATAATATTGTATGTTAACAATACTGAAAATTAAAGTATTATTCCTATAATAACATAATATTAACTGAATAAAATATAAGTATGTTTATTTATAGGTAACAAATTGATATATAAATAGTAAAATATCCTTATGCAAGAGGTTCCAACAAAATAAATGTTATTATTTTAAAATAATATATTTAATTTTATCTTTCATGTTCAGAATACCTAATTAATTGTGCTCACTATTTCCATTAGGCTTATAGGTTTTCAGAACCTATATACCTAGTAGGAAAGCAGAATTAAATTTGACTTTCCTTAAGGAGCTGCAATGTCAGAATGACCTGACTGTATAAGATACAGAAATCAAGATGTATATACTTAAGCCTTATTGGGGAGGGTTTTTTTTTTTTTGGAAACAAAATTAACAGTAAACAAAAAAGGACTGAAGAAAACTTTAAGATTCACCTATTCCAATCCAGATTAACCATACTGCCAATATATTCTACGCTGGTTGAATCTCCATCAGTGTTTGAAGCAATATGAAGTCAAGTCTGTATTTCCTGACCTTTAATTTTAGTTGAATAAGAAACTTATTATCAACATCTTTATTCATTTATCAAGATGATATTGTCTGCTGCATGGTGTTAAGAAATGCATTGAGAACACTAAAGAAGTACTTAAAATTGACACTCTAGGTTGATACTAAGTACATTAAAATTATTGAGGTCAGATCAATGCCTGCTCCAGGGATATTTTACAAATTAAAAACATACTGAGAGGTTGGGCGGTGGTGGCGCACGCCTTTAATCCCAGCACTCGGGAGGCAGAGGCAGGTGGATCTCTGTGAGTTGGAGGCCAGCCTGGTCTACAAGAGCTAGTTCCAGGACAGGCTCCAAAGCCACAGAGAAACCCTGTCTCAAAAAACCAAAAAAAAAAAACATACTGAGAATTGTGAACAAAATCTCAAGGAAAGTAAAGATTGGTTATTATTTGAAAGTCATGCTAATAATGGCAAACATCCTATCTTTTGGTTCTCTGGACTATGACAGATTTATGATATGAGATGGTTATTTAGTTTAAAACAGTCTAAGTTAGGCGATAGGCATCATAAATTGTGCAGAGCAAACTTCACTCTCCTTTGTGAAAGAACATATGCTATATTAACATAGAATAGTATCGAAGTCAATGGTCAAGCATACTGAGACTGATTGTGTATTATAGATACAACGAATTCTTTATGTTGCCTTAAAAAGTTAAAACTTTACTCAACAAATTATCTCTAAAAGTTATAGGGATAAGAGAGAAATGATTGTTGGGTCTTAACATTACTACTTGTTTTGTCTCTCAATGAATGAGAAGATACTGAGGATCTTCCAAAGCTCTGGCTATAGAGTCTTGAATATGTTTTAGCAGGCAGATCCATTACTAACATTACTAATGGACAAGGTTTGAGTGGAAGAGCTATAGCATCCGTGTCCTTTTGTAACTCAGAATTTAGACAGAAGAGAAAGGAATACAGAAATTGGAAGGACAGATATTTCATTATAAGTTTGATTTTCTCACAATCGCCATTCTATTTATTTCAAAAATGCTAGCTCAAGCCAATGCTAGTCATAGTTTTTTTTTCTAAAAACTAACACTTCTGCTCTATTATCTTCTTATATCACTAAAAAAATAGATTGGTCTCATAATGTATAGACAATGGCATTTTAATTATTAGATTAGATTTAATCAAAGAGTGTTAAGAAGAATAAGTTTAGACAAGATATACTTGTAATTAATAGGCTGAACTATGAGACAAGATTGTTAGTTACTGAGGTATAATCCTCTGTAAAACTGATAGGTTTACAACATATAGTAGTTTTTTTTAATTGGTTTTTCAAGAAAGTGTTTCTCTGTAGGTTTGGCTCCTATCCTGGAACTAGCTCTTTTAGACCAGGCTGGCCTTGAACTCAAACAGTTCCACCTCGCAAGTGCTGAGATTAAAGGCATGCAACACTACTGCCCCGCCATTTAGTAGTTTTTCTATACAGAGAACATGGGATTGGATCTAGAAATTCTAACGCATATGATGATTACCAAATACTTGATTATATTAAATACAGTAGTGTGGAATTTGTGTATGATATGAGTAAATTTTTTTACTTGAAATTGTCTATAAATCATTGGTAATATCCAAGCATAATATGAAATCTATGCTAAATAGATGGTATCTTACTGTGTTATTTGGGAAATGACAAGAAAAAAAAGTGTGCACATGTTCAGTACACAATTAGCTACCATAGACTGAGCTTCAAAGTTTACAGAGGAGTTCTGGGGCTAGCATTGCCCAAGAAAGCACTGGACAGAGCATGTGAATTGAACAAAAGATAATTCCAGTTAGACCTAAATCTGCAAAACCAACCTCTCTTCAAATTGTTGATCATGGAGGTTTAAGAGACTTTCAAAATAATATTGGTTATTACCATTGCCCTTAGTTGTCACCCGCCAAATACAGAACGTGGAGGAATTGAGCTGGAAATGACTTAGAATATTCCCACCGAAAGACTAGCTTTCATAGCATCTAAAAATATGATACAATCTATTAAAAATAAAAAGCAATTAAAAGCTCTACCTACTCAGATGTGAAGCCTACAAACTATAGTGATGAGCAGAACTGCAGGATATAAGAACAAGGGCAAGAAGGATACATATATCAGCAATAAGCAACAGTCACCTAATTGAGCAGGACTCTCCATAGAAGGTATTTCATGACTATTATTGTAAACTTAGACAACTACCTATGGATGGTAAAGTAATGGACCCTGCAGTATAACCTACTATTGCCACATTCCTAAGCCAGTACAATTCCCAACTACATTCTAAATACCTGTCTCATATTCATAGGTAAGTCTAGCTTTTGCCTTCATAAAATAATTTCGTTTTGCACCTACTAAAGCCATTAATGGTACATCTGCAATTCATGTCCTAAAAGTAAAACTTAGATAACATTGGAGAAGAGTATGTATTTGAGTCAGAGGACCAATACACCTGCTGTAAGGTAGTGTCTTTTCTAGACATAACAAGGAATAACCCAGGAATCACAAGCACATGGTTGTCCAAACCATACACCCATAATCAGGTCAAACATCCTTATTGGTTACCTAATTCAGTGAGATCAGCACTAAATACTTATGTATATGAATACTACTTTATGGAGAAAGAGAGAGGGAGAGAGAGAGAGAGAGAGAGTTTGGGAACAATTGGGAAATCGAGAGTATATTAAGAGTTTTTTTTTTATGTGAATTTTTTTTTATTAATTTTTTATTGAGAAAAAAAAAACGTTTCCCCCGCCTCCCCGCCTCCCATTTCCCTCCCCCTCCTTCCACCCTTCTCCCCCTCCCCCCACTCCTCTCCCCCTCCCTCTCCAGTCCAAGGAGCAGTCAGGGTTCCCCGCCCTGTGGAAAGTCCAAGAGTTTTATTGCTGAATGTTTTCCATCTAAATTTGTTTATTTTTCTGGAGACCTTATTTTGGAGTTTGATTGTTAACTAAAAGTAAAGACTAAATGCTAATTATCTAAGTGTACTTTTCCAAGTTATGATTAATCTTTGGATTCATATAACACTAGTGTAAATCATCTTACTTTTTTTGATCAATAGTTCACTTTTAGTCAAAGTGTTAACTCATATCCGCCATGCTTTTCATTCAATACTCACTTCCAGCTAAATTTCATAGTCATCAATTTGTGTAGAAGGCAGAGAAGTCTTTAATATATATGTATGTGTGTATACATATATATTGTAGTGTGTTGTAATGTTTTCTGTTTCAAGTACAGATAGATAACCTATAAAAACTCTGACATATATGTTACATTCCATTTGTCAGAAATTTAAAAAAAATATAGGTCATGAGTCTTTTCTTTTCCAGTAATAGCATTGCTGGCAGAAGGTGGAATCTTGCCAGATTTGTATCAGTTAGCTTTAAAATCCATACAAATTGCGGTTTGGGAATGTGTTAGCTACTTTCCACAACATCTGAATACTGAACATCACTCTTGTATCTAAAGCATTTACTATACGTTTAACATTTAATGCCCTTGTGCATCAACAAAGTGTTCTTGGCATTATGTGAATATAAAATGAAGAATGGTTTATTCTACAGCTTTTCATGGAGCTCTATTTCATAGTACAGAGGTCAAAACACATTCTGTACTTTAATGAGGTTGCTCTGCAATATTAAACACACAACCTGACCAGAAATTTAAACAACACAGATGCAAATATATGAACATTAACTTCACTGGCATGTGTATTTTGTAATTAGTCATAAAGTTCATGTGGGTAAGGTTTTGAAGCATACTGAGGAATAAAAGGATGTTGTTCTTGTGAGAAAATGGGCTTTGTGGGAGCCTAGGCAGTTTGGATGATCACCTTACTAGACCTGGATGGAGGTGGGTGGACCTTGGACTTACCACAGGGCAGGCAACCCTGACTGCTCTTTGGGCTTAGGAGGGACGGGGGACTTGATTGGGGGAGGGGGAGGGAGGGGGGAGGCGGAGGTGGGGAAGAGACAGAAATCTTTAATAAAAATAAAAAAATAAATAAAAAAATAAATAAATAAAAAAAAACAGAAATAGTATAATATATTCATCATGAGAATGAGGGAATAGAAAAAAATCTGTGGATTATTGCTGTATGAATCATTGGTCAGTACCAGTCAGAAGATCAAAAGGATAAAAATGAGAAATACTTGAAGAATTATAGATTATTTAAGTATTAATTTCTATATAGCTAAAATTATCTTATATACATTTTCATTTTATTATCAATTAAGATTATTCATTTAAGCTGGGAGGTGGTGGCGCACGCCTTTAATCCCAGCACTCGGGAGGAAGAGGCAGAAGGATCTCTGTGAGTTCGAGACCAGCCTGGTCTACAAGAGTTAGTTCCAGGACAGGCTCCAAAACCACAGAGAAACCCTGTCTCGAAAAACCAAAAAAAAAAAAAAAAGATTATTCATTTATTTTACATCACAACCATAGTTTCCCCTCCCTCATCTCTTTCCATTCCCTTCCCTCTCCTTTCCCACCAAGCTCCCAAAATCAGCTCTTCTCTTTTTGTTTAGAAAGGGGCAGGCCTCCCATAATTGTCAACAAAGTCTGGCATATCAAGTTAAGGAACAGGACTAAGATAAACCTCTTGTGTTAAGGCTGGGCAAGGAAAGTCCTTGTGAGAAATAGGTTCCTGTAAATCAGCTGAAGCATTAGAGATAGGCCTTGCTTCCACCAGTAAGCCTAACAATTATATGTATAGAAGGAGAGGTTCAACTCAAAACCACAGATAATATATTTAACAAAATTATAGAAGAAAACTTTCCCAACCTAAAGAAAGATATGCCTATGAAGATAAAAGAAACTTAGAGAACACCAAATAGACTGGATCCAAAAAAAAAGTCAAAACACTAAACATACAGGGTAAAGAAAGAATATTAAGAGCTGCAAAGGAAAAGGCCAAGTAACATATAAAGGTAGACCTATCAAAATTACACCTGACTTTTCATTGGAGACAAAGAAAGCCAGAAGGTCATGGTCAAGTGTTATGCAGGCATTAAGAGACCACGGATGCCAGCCCAGACTACTATACCCAGAAAAACTTTCAATCACTATAGAAGGAGAAAACAAGATATTCCATGACAAAACCAGATATAACCAATACCTAGTCACAAACCCAGCCTGACACAAAATACTAGAAGGAAAACTCCAACTCAAGGAAGTTGGCTACATCAACAAAAACACAGACAATTAATGGTCTCATAGCAGCAAATTCCAAAGAAGGGAAAAAAACGCATAAATGAATATCACCACAAATGAAAATTAAATTAACAGGCGTTATCAGTCACTAGTTATTAATATTCCTTAATATAAATGGAATCAACTCACCTATAAAAAGGCACGGGCTAACAGACTGGATACAAAAGCAGAATGTATCCTTCTTCTGCATACAAGAAACACACCTCAACCTCAAAGACAGACATCCTCTCAGAGTAAAGGGTTGGGAAAAAAATATTTCAATCAAATGGACCTAGGAAACAAGCAGGTGTAGCTATCGTAATATCTAACAAAATAGACGTCAAACTAAAATCAATCAAAAGAAACAAAGGCTGACATTTTCTATTAGTCACAGGAAAAATCCATCAAGAGAAATATCAATACTGAACATCTATGCCCCAAATACAAGGGTACCCTCATATGTAAGAGAAACACATCTAAAGCTTAAATCATACATTAAACCCAAAGCGGGAGACTTCAGCATTCCACACTCACAACTGAACAGGTCAGTCAGACAAAAAATGAATGAGAAATAAGGGAAATAACAGATGTTATGACTTAAATGAACTTAACAGACATCTATAGAATATTCCATCCAAACATAAAAGAATATACCTTCTTCTCAGCACCTCATGAAACCTTCTCAAAAGCTAATCACATATTCAGTAACAAAACAAACCTCAACAAATAAAAAAAAATGGAATAATACCACATATCTTAGTAGATCACCATGGTTTAAAACTAGAAGTCAACAAAAATACTAATTCCAGAAAGCACACAAACACTTGGAAATTAAACAGTGCTCATTTGAAACATCAATAAGTTAAGAACAAAATAAAGGGAGAAATTAAAGACTTCCTAAAATTCAATGAAAATGACCATAACACATAAACATTTATGGGGCACAATGAAAGCAGAGTAGAGGAAAGTTTATAGCACACATAAGTGTTTTTAAAACATAAAGCAAAGAAAACCAGCCCAGAAATTACAAGCCCAGAGAACCTAGACAACAATGAGTTCCCTAAGAGAAACATACATAGATCTAATCTACATGGGTAGTAGAAAAAGACAGGATCTCCTGGGTAAATTGGGAGTGTGGGGATCTTGGGAGAGGGTTGAAGGAAAGGGGACAGGCAGGGAGGGGAGCAGTGAAAAAAGTAGAGTCAACAAAAATCAATAAAAAAGAGAGAGAAACAACAAATAAAACTTAGCCTTGGGTATTTCTCATGTAAATTCTAAACTTTAAAATTTTAACAATTTTGACTACAACTTAATAGCCTTTGCTAAAATATTTAGTAAATAATTTGCTCCATTAGTCACTATATAAGGGACACATCCTAATGTGTCTCACATATTAGTCTGATTCATTTCATTTTAAGCTCTTCAATGTCTTCACCAGCTCTCACCTCAGAAATGAAGTTCAACCCAAGCATTGATCTGTTTGCATAGGGACTGGTTACTGCTAAGGGGTTCTTTGGTAAACATAGATGGTTAACTTATGGTCTTAGATTTTGTGTCCCCTAATTCTCATTTACTTCTTTATACATCTCAATAGAGTATTGAATGCTCCCAAACCCTTGACAATACATGTTGTTTATCAAGGTTTCTCCAGCTGTGATATTTTATAGGACACAAATCATTTTACTTTGATTTACAAAGAGTTTCTACACCTCAGTCTGTTTCCCTTTCATAATGATTCCATTTAGTTCTGCCTGTGGTAGGGTATTAACCATGTATGAGCAACCACGCAGCAATATCCAGGAATATCCATCAGTAAATTTTATAATATTTATTACTTTAGATTTAGTATTTTCTGTTTTCCCCTGTTTGTATTAAAAGGGCTTAAACATTCTCAATGCAATTAGCAGGCATTTAAAACTTATGGATTTGGAGGTGAGGTGAATAAAATCTGGCCTCAATTGTAAACCCAATAGAAGAAATCAGCATACTTTGTCATTGTGTTAGCTTTGCAAATGTTACTTTGTAGGAAAAATGAATGCTAGAAAACAATGTAAATACAGTGATCTCAAGTGTGTTGTATGTAATTTTGTCTATAATTTCCATAAAATTGTTTCAATCTAACTATAGCCAACAGGGAATAAAACAATATACATGTGTTTATACTTTTAACATTTACCCCTGACTTAGTTTACTGCAGCTGTGATAAACTAAAACTTTCACACCTGGAGTTATTTTTTTCAGTCAAAAACAGTTTGTCCTAAGTAGAATGCAATAAATGCATTTTGTCTTTCTGCCCTTCTTAAGAGTCATTGCTCAAGGCTGTACAACTGTATTTGTATACTTGTATGGATATATAATATGTAAAACCTATTAAATTTTGTTTCAATCTTCTCTTGCATCTTTCGGCATAGAAGTTTTGAGTTTGAGTCCTAAAACATTTGTCTTCATTAAGCTTGTGATTTCATTGCACATTATGCATACTACTGCAATTAAAAAATATATATTGCTAAGGTGAAAAGTTAGTATGGGGATTGAAAGGAAACATCCAGGATTGTGGTAGAAATAAATGACAGTAGCTTACACATGCTCCTACTGCAAAGGTGGTATGCTGTACATGACTACACACAGAGGACATTCCTAGGAATTTACTCTAGAGAAAAATCTAATGATGTAAGTGAGCTGAGTAGTACTCCAGGCAGAAAATAGCAGATTGTGGAAATGACAAAAGTATTGGTAAAATTCAGAATATCAAGGAATAGACTCTGAAGAATCTGCTCAGCATGAAACAGCATCTTCAACATTTTCTGACAACCATCAACTGAGAAATGACACTCACATATAACTCAGTGGCTCTCCATGACTCTTCCTATTCTGTTGAAAACAATGAAAGAAAATGGTGAGAGCTCACAGGTTTTAATTCCTTCTTCTTGACTAAAGGTCAGAGAGTTCAGACTTATTCTTGCTCCTCAAGGTCCGAGGACGAACAAGATGTTTGACCAAGGATGTGGTGACTGATTGCCTTACTCTTCAATGTTCAGTGATCAGGATATCATGACATAGGGCGTGTTACCAGGTGTTTTGATGTAAGGGATAATTACAATTGCTTGTTCTTTGTATTCTAAGTTTTGTGCCCCTCCTTTTGGTTGGAATATATAAGAACTGAGAGTAATAAATTCATAGTTTTTGGCACTTTGTTTTTGCTTCAGCATTCACTGGAACCCCCTCCTGACTCTATCTCTTGTTTATTTCTTTCCTCAATCCACACTCCATTTCTCAGAAATGTAATGACCAGTCTGGTTGGACCTGACATAAAACACTAAAAAGTTATCTTTGAATGCTTATTCAAAATTGAGAAAACTTGTACTATATATTGTATAAAAGTCATTAAAATGATAGAACATGGAGATCTTTAAGTACGTGCCTTCTATTTATATACATATAAATGCATATACACACATACACATAGATAACATTTTGCAACCATGCATGGATAAACAAACTTTTATGCATGTTTATGTATTTTCATGCTCCTCCATGGTATAGCAGATAGGAGTGAGTTTACTTCAAGTTAGTCATTACAACCAGCTGTTATTATTTGTTTATATATCTCCACAGATAAACATGGTTTGGCTTCTCTGACTCCTGAACTGGTCCTTGTCATTAGACACTTTACTCACGTGATTCTTCATAATCCTCAGATTATAAATAATATGAAACTATAAATAATGTTGACTATTTCATGAGACTTTAGTCTGCCTCGTTTTATTGGCTCCACTCCTAGGTTCAACTGTCAATCGAGAGAAAAGCATATAATAAGTAAATTTACACTTAATATTTGTATGATAAAGGATGCCATTTGTGAGGTATTAGAAAATATTTAATGTTAATAACAGGAAACAGGTAAGGTGTTAGAATATGGGAACCAAGAGAATGACTAATGTTTTTATATAGACTACTACTTATTTGTAAAATAAGGCATTGATGACTTTCTCCTGGTGGCTGTCTAAATATTTTGATATTTTATGGGAAATTAGTATTGTTTGATAATGGACAGAAGACATTTTTAAGTACAACACTGAGCAGATATTTTGTGAGGGTTCACAGATGTAATCCTGTTACACCATGAATAAAGGTCAGAGAGTTCGAGCTTACTCTTGCTCTCTCAAAGGTTTTGAAACAGGTGTGACTACAAGCAAGGGATCCTGACTTAGAGAGTGGTTAATTAGTACTTTGGGTATAGAAGTGGATCTGCTTCACCTGGACCAAAGGTGGAGAATTCAAGTCTATTCCTTAAATCATGTCAATGAAGTCTGTTGTATGACTTCTCCCCTTTTGAAGTCACATATATAAGATGTGGAAAATAAACATGGGTGATATATTATTCACTGAATTTCTCTCTAAGAGCTGTTCTGTGTTTCTGTTGTTTATTTCTCTCGTATCTCCATTCCTTTTGTTTAATAATTCTAATCCTCAAGCTTGTACCCTGGAACATGCTAATTTTGTCAAGAATGGACCCTAACAATATTGGATTGGTATCTGTTGACAACTGAAGATGATTCTAAAGGGAGGGTTGTTCTCCTTGCTGATGTAAAGAAGCAGAAATGTTGCAAAGCATAGTAAAATAAACTAATGAACAAACAAAATGCAAAGTGAAAATATTTCTGGCATCCAAACATGTCTTGAAAATGCCTTCAGGTTAGCATACCTTCACACCATGTATTTCATTCAAATAGCACAGCTGAGTACTGGGAGTCCATGATTTTCTTGCAAAGTTGGTATTTACATTTTAAGTTTCTATCCATGATTAAAAAACTTTGATTACGAGAATGAGCATTTAATAATTAAGTACTATAACATGCCAGTCTTCGATGCTATGAAAACATGTTGACATAAAAGGTCAATTGGAGATAAAATCTGACTCACAACACAGGTTTAGATGAGACCTCTGTGCAGCTTCCAATTTGGTGGGCCCAAATCACTTTTCCCACATAGTAGACTTGTTTTATATTCTAGTTCTAAAAATCAATTAGTCTTGGAGCAGAGTAATTAAATGAACTAATTACATGTTGATTCAAATTAGAACTATACTTCCTTGGCAATATTCTTGCACTAAACAGTAACTATCATGTGCATTCCAGGATGTTTCTGCTGGTATTTCATTGTTTTCTAGAAAATACACTTCTGTAGAAAAAATAATGGGTTATATTTTATTTATTTACTATTCTTGCTTTCCCAAACTTAGGGTGTTGTTATAAGTTTAAATTCACACTGAAGTTATGTTTTACTACACAGATCTGCTGTCAACGTTAGCACATAAGTTAATCTTGTTTCATTATTTTTGGTACATACAATACTTCAAAATGATTTGAATTTCTTTCTGATGCAGCTCTGAATTATTTTGTTCCTTCCCAGCTTATATTAAGTCGTGCATTTTGTCTAATATTTTTGCATTAGTTTATGATTTCCTTAAATCCTTATCTGAATTGATAATGTTGCTGTGTTTCTCAAATGCTATGAAATGTGTAATGCTATTAGATACAAAGTCAAAAGATATCACATCGCAATGAAAAATAAAGCTAGAATAAATATGTGTTATTGTATATGACTAAAGAGATTACAGTGGTTTATTAGGTTTTATAATTTCATTATATTCAGTTACATATTTTCCTCTAAAAATATATCGTTTTATTTCTTACAAAGATAAAATGTTTCCAGGTGAAAACAGATGACAGGGTGGATTCATTCAGCATGGCACACATCAATTAATAGACCCTAATTCAAATTTGATGCAGAGCATTGTTCTTTGATTTTAAAGTGCTCCAGAATATCTTAATGGGAAGACTAATTTCTCATCTCATTTGTATTTATGTTTATGGCTTCATATATTTTGGACATATGATTCCCATCATTGCTAAGTGGTGAAAATCTGAAGTGTTAGATTGTCCTGATAGTCAGCATCAGTATTTGAGTGCAGTTTTTTATGTCTCTCTCAATCTGTGGGCAATCTCTTGGTTCTGTCTCTGCATTATCATCTGGGAAAAGAATGTTTCATTGGACCTTGATAAAATGTAATCTGCTCATCTATTATAACATTATTATATGAGTATCCAATATGTCCAATAATCCTTTGCTAAGCTGCTTTAAGCCTGTTTCTTTTTTTTCTACTGTGCTTATTTCATAATAGCATAAAGCCTGAAACACAGTGGTTCTTTTGTACAGGTGATAGAACTGATCACAGGTGTTTGGTGGCTTTAATAAAATAGCAGTAGTTGTGTATAATCTCCAAGACTCCTGCCACAGAACCTGAATAAATTTTTGAATGCTTACAATATCTAATATTGTACAAAACTATGTAAATCATTATGTGATTCCATTTTAATGAATCTATGATAAAATGTGTAGATATCTATCAATCTATTTATCAAATATATACATTTTGAATATACATATATATTCAAAACAAATATTCATTGCTTTTCCAATGTTCTGTACACAAAGCTGATTGAGTTTCTGCTATCCTTGCCTTGAGACTTTCTTCTTGTCTCCTTTCCATATGACTCAGACATAAATTATAAGACAAAGTCTCAACTTCCTTTTAATTGTTTCTTAATGAGAATTATACTTAATATACTTACTGCATATTTATTTTCATCTCTGCATATCATCCCTTTTCAATCTAAAAAGTCTTGTTTCCAAGTCAAACAAAACTTTACACAACATCCATAACACACAAATGCTAAAACTGTTAATTAAATATTTGGGGAAAAATCAAACTAAAATTTAAGGCAAGCCAGAAGTAAGTTTATAGAATTGTCAAATTTAATTGGAAATAGGGGTTAAACATTTCAATAATGATTAAACCTAATTTTTTCTGTAGATCTGAAAGTTAAACTTCAGGGTGAGTTATCCAAAGCACAGAGAATTTGAAATGTTCAGTGAAGGAAGATTGTGGCCCTATGACTTGGACATTGATGGCTATGTACAAGGATACACATGCTCATGTTAAAAGCATTAAGACTGTTACCTCATAACAGTTAAATTACATTGTTCTAACAAGGCTTAGAGAACATCAGTAGCTTGCAGAAAAGACATTTCATTTTATCTGCCAGTTAAAGTCCTCATATGGTTGAAGAAGTCTGAGTTCATCAATAGGAAAGATGATTTGTCGCAGGTCTATAAATTTTAAAAGAAACATAGAGTACAAGTTTGGAGAAAGGTAATTTTTAATGGTGTGGGACTGGTCCACATTTCAAAGATTATTTGTTTTACTGGCTGACTCATGCCTTGAATTCTTTGCCAGTTTAACATATTTTATTTCATATTCTTCTCCAGAAGTATGCCACATCCTGTTGTGCTTTGCAACAAGGTTCTTTAAGTACCATAGTATGAACATAAGTAATACGGCAATGTTTTTAAAACATCACTCATACATCAATAACTTCAGTTTCTAAAGCATCATACCTATTTAAGTATAAGGGTTGGGCTTTAAATATATCTCCTAATGCATTGCTGAGTATTAAGTCAATTATTATTCCTAATAGACTTATTCTTACTGGAATATTCTTATAATGAGATCATGCTGGGCTTATCTGAGTAAGTTGTAATATGATCAACCAACAGAATATTTAATTAAAATGTTCATTCAATCTAGATAATTCAAGTAGGAAAATTTTCTTTCTCATCAAACTTTTTTTCTCATCTCTGATGGCTGGACAAATTAGTGAGACATGCTCCTGCTGTAAATCATATTGATTTACAACATTGTAAATATTGAGGTCTAATGTTGTACACACTGATATTTAAGCTACATCATATAACTATCGAGCCGTTTCTTCTACATGTGAATATCGAATTCATCACCATATGATTTCCACAGTTAGAAAATAAAATGAAATGCCTTTTCAAGTAAACCACTTATGTTTTCTAAATTCTGAATCATATGAATGTTATTTAATCTTTATGAAGGAAAAATTCAACCATGTTTGACTTGGTAAAAGTATTATTTCATTGCAAACTACTTTATTAGTTTCTAGTACACTAAAGGTAAGCGAGCCAGAAAGAAAGTAAGAAAGAGTAGATATCTGCAAAGGACTGAGTATATAAATTTATAAAATTTATTTTAGCTTAGAATATTGGAGTACAATTCTGTTTGAATTTCACCAAGTAAAAGAAAAAGAACTACAATAAGATGTAATAAATGAAACATCTTGAATATGGTTTATACAATGTCATCTATCACTTTTAATTCAGTAAAGATGCATATGTTAGAATGTATTTTTCTTGTAATGAATATATACTTGTTTGCACATCAAGTTACATGAATACTCATCTCTGGATGAGTACATGCTGTACTAGTTAGTTTTGATCTTTTTTCTCTTTCTTTTTTGTTCTTGATTTAAAGTAGTATCATCTTCAAAGATGAGCTTAAATTGAGAAAAAACCTTCACAAAGTTGCTCTGTAATAATGACTATGAGACATTTTCTTAAATTAGTTAACCCTAGTACTCTGTGGGGATTGTAACTCTAGGTAGATGTTCATGAGTTTTATATTAAAGCGAGATGAGTAAAAGAGGCAAGCAAGTGAGCTAAGGCCTCTGTTGTATTTCCTGCCTTAAGTTCCTGTCCTGACTTTGCTTAGTGATAGAATATGCCCTGAGACTTGCAAGATGAGATAAATCCTTTTAACCCCAATGTGCTTTTGTTGTGATGTTTTTTCACAGTATTAAAATGCAAAGTAAAACACATGCACACATAGTGCAAATACATTGAAGCTCAAGACTGTTGTTATTGCTCACTGTTGATATCACATCATCAGAAATTCAAAGCAAAGAAGATTGCACTATGAACTGAATATTATTCTTGTGTGTGTTCAACTTGGCTTTTGTAGAAAAACAGACAGGAACATAATAATAACCTCTTATTATATCACCAGCTATTTCTTTGGACTGGAGGTACGGAGGTTACTTTTATGCCAACTAAAAGATCTGCTGTTGTTTTTAACTATAAAGAAACAAGCTGCTGTATAGCTTGTTGGAATACATTTCTGCCTGTTTAGTGGTCACAGTCCACCATAGCTTGGCAGCTTGCTCTGAGCTCAGCAACATGGAAACTTCCACTTTCCCCAACAAGGTTTCCTGCTCTCTACCTGACCTTATCTGCAGAATGTCCCTGGCCTTAGAGTACAGCTGTCTCTAAACAAGGCAGCTGCCTGATTCTTCTTCAGTTTGACCATTGACACAGATCCTTGCTAAGGCGGCTTGTGTTAGGCGCTCTGCTATAGGAACCTACTGCTACATACAAAGAATTGTGATAGGAGTGTGCCACTTAATGTAAATTAGGGTTTGTCCTCAGACTCTCCAATCCTATATATTGCTTATACTTTGGGATGATTCACAGAACTCTGTGTCATGGAGGCCCCCTTCTGTTCATGCATATAGACCCTGTACAAATTTTGTCCCTTCTGTCTCTTTCCCCTTTCAGTCTGATGGCCGACAGGTAGCGAGGGAAAGAGGATCCCCCACTATAGCCATGGTATCTCTCCTCACTAGTATTATATTGAAATGTGAGGAGTATAGTTGATACTTGATGAACATAGCTCCTCTTGTTCATGAATTATTTTTCTATGAAACTTCACACATTTCAACGTAAAGTGTCCCCCACCCTCCCAGGGCATGGGAGATGTATTGCCAAGAACATGAAATATACAGGGACGTGGGCTGTGATCTTTGCCTTCAGTCTTTAGAAAATGCAGTATGTCTAATAATGCACCATTAAAATAAATACTTATTTTTATCCATGAGCATAAATGTGTGTTTGTGTAGCTGCATGCCATATATATGCCATATAGCCTACATGGTCAGAAGATGATATAGGATGCTCTGGAATTGTAGTTGCAGTTGGATATGAGCCAACAAAATTGTTTAATGGAAGCAACATTCTGGCCCTGTAGAGGAGTAGTAAATGTCTTAACCTTGGTACCATCTCTCCAACCCCACAACTCTAATTTTAATGAATATTTTACAACCCCTCTAATCTAAATAATAAAGTGCATTATGTTTCCCTGAATATGTGATTTCAAATGAAACTTTCACATATGTTTTTAACAGGTGATGGAGATTTCCTTTAAGATATAGGAATTCTGTGTAAGTTTAAATTGCTACACAAAGGACAGGCCAGTGACCTTCTGTCCAGAAAAATTAACTCCCTCATATTTTCATCGATAGTATTTCTACTAGACTCCAATAGTGTTTCTATTAGACTCCAACTTTTCCATAGACACTGGGATATAGAAGAATATCTTAATATTTACATTTCAAATGCTGACTCCAGGTTCTTGAGAAAGATGTTTCAGTGTTGTGAGACAAACAAGAAACTTTTGAATGTATTTACATCTATCTCAAAGGGTAAAGGAGGAATTTGCAATTAAACGTTGTCTAAACATGCTTAATAGAGGTAAATGAAGGCCAGCAGGAAAGGAAGGACCCATTTCTAGCTGAGTCCTACTGACTGGAAACGCGGCAAGCATTAAACACAAGGGTCACAGTGCTTATGAAATCTGCTTTTGTGACTGGATTATTGAAATTTACCTCACTTTAATTAAATTAATTAAGGTAAATTAAAGTGTAATCATCTATATACAGCTACTTGGTTAAGTACCGAAGAGTGTAGAAAACACTGATCCCTAATCAATGGTTATTTTCTTGAGCAAAGGTAGTTTAAAATGCAAAGATGTGATATAGAAGCTTTTGAATTTTGGTCTGAGATATTGTATGCACATATTTTTGTTGTTATCTTCAACCCATATTTATTGTTTTTTATATAAATCTAGTAATTGTTTTGGAATATGTACACTATCTTCCCAAGTTTACCTTGTTACCTGTCACCATCCCCCAATCCATTGTTCCAGTACACAGATTAGTCATCATGTCCTATCCAAGTTTAAACATCAAACCTTTATACCTACCCTCCCTTGCATAGTCTAATGTCCAAGTAAATTACCCTATACAGGAAGCAAAGACAGGAGAGTCAACAAAAGCCAATACAGAAAGAAGAGTAGTACTCCATGTATGCTTTAATCATTGCTTCTATTTATTTACCCCTATGGAACTAGGGACGGAATCTACTTCTTCATATTGGGAAACAGGTGCTCCAAGACTAAGACATGTCTCCAACCCTTTATTTTTTATTAACTCATAACACACATATACTTTGGTCATTTGTTTAGAATATTAATCAGTTTAGTAAGTCAAAGGGGATAAATATGTAGGAGTTTAGGCAAAACACCTAAGAAGAGAGTAGCCACCTCACAGTGTCAATTTGAAAGAGTTTGTGATTTCTATGTACTCCCTTTTCCCTTATAAACTGTAATGGCACTAGTGTGCTCCCAGGAGTAAAACAGATTAATGCACAGTAAAATGCAGGTCATATTTTTAAGTATGGGTATCTGAAACATGCTCAATGCTATTAAATATTAATAATAGTCTGAACATGTTTGTGTGCTCATGCTCAATGAATACTTGCTATTCATTTTAGTGGATATCTTTTGAAGATAATTCTTAGTATCCTTGTTTTCAAATGGTTGCTTCTCTATTCTGACTGCCAAATCTTTGTTGTCTCTCATAAAACTATGTAATTTCAGTCTCCCCCATTTAGTCTCACCCTACCCACCTTGTTAACGTAGCAAAGTGGTTGTTGTTTGAACAATCAATGTATTAAATATAAAGTAACCAGCAATTTGCCTTAATTCTTGTACATCAAAACCAATACTACCCTTTGCTTTTGGATTTTCTCCATTGTCAACCACCAATTTTAGCAGATACATATTTCCACAAAATTTTATAAACATTTGCTTTCTGTTGTTCACACAAATCATGTGGCTATTCTTAGTATGAAATGAAAAAAAAAGACAATCATCTCTGTGAGAGTTGCTCATGTGAATGACTGAGGGAAGACAATCTGTCTCAGCAAAATGTGTGCTTAGTAGGAAGTAGTCTAATTTCTCTCCCTTCAAACTTAGTTATCCAACCTATGGTTTGATTCTGCCTATTGTTTCCTGTGCACTATAAAATTTTCTTTGATCTTTGAAGTTTCCTAATTAATCTCCTATTGCTTAGCAATCATGCAATAGGGCTCTTTTACTAAAAGCCATAGCTCAAAAATGTCAGTTGGTTTGCCAGGCTTCTAGTACCATTAAGTTCTACTTTTTCATTCTTCTAAATTTCACTCTGTTTTGCTCTCTTTATTCTCTGCTGATGAACAAGCTGATGCTTTCCAAAATATGAGGATAGATCGGTAATTTTACTTGGTCACATTGGTTATTTTTTTCTTCAAATGGCTTTCTCTATTTTTCAGAATAAAAGTCAATGGTTTTGTTTCTTGATGATCTAATTAAGTCAACATTGTGAAAAACTCGTATCAATCATTATTTACAGTAAAATTGATTATTCTAAAGTTTATAACTATTGATTTTTTCACTTTTACATTGAATTATAAGTTGCTGATATCAAGGTATAATTAAAATATATCTGTATATTCAATTCCTTGATATGAGTATTTTCCTTTTTCTTTTATATCCATGACAAAATTTAAATTCAATATAATACAGAAAAATATCATATTGTATCTGATTTTTTGAGATGATACCTTGTATTTAGTATAAATTCATTTAAAACATTTACCTCTAAGCATTAAATGTGACAGACTAAAAGAGTTAATAATATAACTAACTCCTTATTTCATGATGTCATACTATGCAATATACTGAAAATAGTTTTATTACATTATAGAAAAATTGTTTGCCTTTGATTTTTCTCCTTTTTTTAGATACATTTTGAAAACATTTCCTATTCATAGTGAGACCTACAGATGTGTTATCTTAGGTCATATATCGCCATCTGGTGGACATTTCAAATTTTGGAGAAATGATCTAAAATAGCTTTCCTGTGTGGGATGCCATTGAGTAGTGTGTTAATAATCTTCCAGTTGTTCACCAGACAATACTCTCATTTCAGTTAATGAACTGAAATATACTATAAAATAAAAACAAATAAGTTTTTTAATTAAATGACTGTGGGTTACTGCTAGAATTAACAACATAGTCATACAACAAAATAACTGCCATTGTTAATATTAATACCATAAAACTCAGGAAACAGACAAATACTCAAGTGATGATTTTATGATTATATTTAGCATTTAATCTCAGCATGATTAACATTTACATACATTAATATTGGACAATAACAAAGGAGTTATTTTTTAAAATATTAGAGAGGCTAATTCTTAAACATTTTAGAACTAATCATAGTTTCCAATATGATAAATTGATGCTAATAACTCCCTTGGTGGGTAGAGTTGACTTATTATAGTATTGATCATGCCCTTAATGTAATTTTTGACACAAATTAATTCCAAAGGTCTTTTCATCTAATGAGTGTACTGTTTTGTTTGGATATTATATATTTCCAAAAAAATTAAAATTTAATCTCACCGTAATAGAATGTTTACCCAGATATGCTAGGCATGACAGGCATGATGTATGGCTTTGAAATATAACGAAATTGCACAGGGCCCTTGAGGAACCTTACAGCAAACTGTAAACAATTCTTAAGCAATAAAATATTAACAATGTAGAATCTAAAACTATCTTTATCCACTAGTGGTTCTTAAAGCTCCATTTTCACCATGGAGTTGAAGAGTCTCATTCATAGATTCCCAGTAATGTTTGCTGAACATTATATGTTATTTAGAGCTTTATTCAACCTCAAAGAAGAATGGAATCATACCACGTAGGGAAATGAATGGAACTCAATGTTATGATAAGCAACGGGCCAGAACAAAAAATAGAATGTCATTTCTCTTTTTTGTGATAAAAATTTTTAAGATAAAAAAATAAAAAAAAAACAGATAATTGGGGAGAAGAGGGTGGACATTGGTAAGGGAGAAAGAGGACAATAGAAAGAAAAATCCAGAACAATGTAAGTATGCAAATATTAATAACAAGATGATCATAATTTATACATGATATATGTTGTAAGAGGCCAGCTTATTCTTGTTCATTTCCTGGTGGCCCAGACTCCTGGAATAATTACACAGAAACATAATATTTAAATGACTACTTAGCCATTTATTTAAGTGTATGGCTAGCCAGCTCTTTTTTTTTTTTATTTTGGTTTTTCGAGACAGGGTTTCTCTGTGGTTTTGGAGCCTGTCCCGGAACTAGCTCTTGTAGACCAGGCTGGTCTCGAACTCACAGAGATCCGCCTGCCTCTGTCTTCCGAGTGCTGGGATTAAAGGCGTGCGCCACCACCGCCCGGCAGCTAGCCAGCTCTTACGTCTAGAATTTAACCAATTTCTATTAATCTGTGTATTTCCATGTGGCTGTGGCTCACCAGGTAAAGTTTCAGCTTCTGTCTCCAGCAAGACTACATGGTTTCGCCTGACTCTGGCTTTTTTCCCCCAGAATTCAGTTTAGTTTTCCCCGCCTAGCTCTGCTCTACCCTATCATAGGCCCAAGACAGTTTCTTTTATTAACCAATGGTATTCACAGCATAAGAGGGGAATCCTATATCATCTTCCCCTTTCTGTTTAAATCAAAAGAAAGGTGTTCATTTTAACCTAGTAAAATTATATATAACAAAACAGGTACCAAGTAAGAATTATAGTTACAATGCTTATATATACTTTATCTTTTATCATAACTAAGTAAAACTGTAACTATAGCTATCTATTCTTCAACTTCACCAAAGACTCCAGAAGAATATCATGTTACCTAAGTAAACAGGAAGGGCATTGTAAGCAGGTTCCAAAACTCTAGAATTGACAGAAACATCTCGCTGCCTGGACAGGTCACCCAAATTTCTTCTGTACCATTGGGAAATTCATCTTCAGGCTACAGGCTCATAGTGTCTGGCAGACTTTTCCATGAAGCAGGAAATTCCAAAAACAGTTCTGTCTATTCTGGCAGTTTGTCAGACACTTTCTTCTTTACTCTGCAAAATATCTGGCAGACTCTTTCATGAAGCAGGAACCCCGAATGACTGTCTAACCTTTAGGCAAGTTCATCAGTCATTTCTTTGTAGGTCCTGCATGTCCAGTTTATACAGCATAGCATCAAGCAGTCCAGCCAAGAACAGTTTCTTGCCCAAATGGCTAACAAACTGCATAAGGAGCCTTTTCAATTCTCATCTTCCTCTTGAAGTAATTGGTGCTTCCAGGATGTATCTCATTGCCATGGAAAGTCCTAAGTTCTTAAATTATTTTAAATGCCATATTCTGTTAGCCTTTGAAAGGTTTGAAAAACACCTATGTAACTGAAATATATCTATATACATTTAGAAAACCTAACTAACATGACTACAAGTTTGACTATAATAGATCATTATCTATTAACCTATATTAACCATAATTACACATTACATTTTTATACATTACCTTTTTAAATGAGCTGTATACACACAATACCTTAATCAAGAGCAAAAATATACATATAATAAAATTGACCATAAATTTGTATCAATTAACCAAGATCCATATCAGTGCAAATATCCATAGCATCTCTCCCTTTAAATGTATAAAATAATTTATAAACAATAATTGTGAATATGGGCATAGATCTCTCTAAACTGCTTCCTGCTTTTTGTTGGGCTAAGTAATTTTTGAGGGTGTTTAAAGTGACCATTTGAGGGGTCAAGGTCCATCAGACTACATTAGTCTGGAAAGAACCCACAGGTTCTCATCATTTGTGGAAACAAAAGAAGAAGCTCTTTTACAAAGCAACAAATCCTTAGACTCATATTTTAAAATCAAGATATCTTTAAGTCTCTCTGCAGTCAAAAAATTCAAAGAAAGCACAATAGTATACATAATCCAGACTCCTGAAAGAGCCAGAGTTCATTCTGGCAGCATGGCCTAAAATGCTGCTGTTTCCAAACCGCGATGATTTTGCTGCTGCTACTGAGTCAGGAAACTTCCTCTTAAAAGAATCGTGCCTCCACTTGCTTCAAGCAAACAGCCCACTAGAGAAAATGTGTAACTTTGTTTTTTGTGTGTCTCAAATTCCTTTTAAGCTTTCTCAGGTTTTACATGGATTTATTTGACCATGTTGGCATGCCAATTTGTTGTAAGAGGCATGCTTGTTTATTTCCCAGCCACCCAGACTCCCAAAATAATTACAAAGAAACTATATTATTTAAAATCACTGCTTGGCCAATGACGTAAGTGTATTGCTAGCTAGCTCTTACATCTAGAATTTAACCCATTACTCTTAATCTGTGTATGGTCACGTCGCTGTGGTTTACCAGGTAAAGTTCCGGTGTCTGTCTCCAGCAGGCTACATGGTTTTTCCTGACTCTGCCTTCTTTCTTCCAGTATTAAGTTTAGTTTTCCCCTCTTAGCACTGCTCTACCCTATCCCAGGCCCAAAATAGCTTCTTTATTAACCAGTGGTATTCACAGCATACAGCAGGGAATCACACATCAGATATACACAGCAAAGCATTACTGAAAGATTTGTTGGGAGCATCTGTGATATCAAAATCAAAAATGAGCTTATGTCCTGATCTCATTTCCTGGATCTGTGGTTATTTGAGATGATGCACTCATCTAAAGTTTCAGAACTGGAATTAAAAACTAAAAGAAAACATAAGCATTTGTTTATCTAGGTCTAGATAATGTCACTTGCTGTAGTTTTTTCTAGTTCCATGTATTTCTCTGCAGATTTCCTAACTTCCTTTTTCTTACAGCTGAATGTAATTCCATTGTGTATGTAACCATATTTCCCTTATCTGTTCATCAGTAGAAGAGTGAATGCCAGATGAGATTTCAACACTGATTGTGAGGGTTGCCTCTTCATACAACCCATGATCACCTGCATAAGTTAGCACTGTGCACAGCAGACAGGGTCCTTCCACAACAATTACTAATTAAACAACTAGTTCCACATAATTGCCTACCGAGAATCTGAGGGAATCAAATGCAAATCAATGCCTTTCCCTTTTCTCAGATGACTCGAACTTTTTTCAAGTTTACAAAAATTAACCATCATACTGATCTGCTGGATTCAAGCAACTCTGAGAATATTTTCATTACACAATATTCATGTGAACACCATATGAGTTTTCTGTTCCTTTCTTTTCTCTAAACTTTCTATATTAAAGTTTCTCTATTCTTCTGGTTTCATACCTACTATATATAGAGGCACAAAAATTATGGTAATAACTACCTAATTGGATTAGATGTGTGCTCTACAGAAAGGAATTACTGCCTGGTATTTTAAACTTGTTTTAGGAAAGAAAGAAAAATATGGCTGGAGAGTTCATATATTCTGCTGGAGACAGAGAACTTAATACTGTTGTCCGTGGAGTTTGATACATCATCCAGCTGCCTTTCAATATTATAGTTCATACTCATAGAAAAGTATTACTCCTATAAACTTTGATCAGTGAGCTTCTCTTTATGTTGAATATCCATGAATGCAGAGAATCATGAATACTTAAGGAAGTACAAGCAAATAAATGATTGTTGAATACTCTGCCCTAATAGTATTTTTTTACTCCCTCTAAGGATTAAGGAACACAATTGAAGAAGGGGTCAAAGGAAAGTTAGGTCTAGAAAACAGGGAGATGGGCCATGGGATTTTACTTTTTGGACATGATATATTCATTACAATCATAAATTCACAACTTCTGACATGGATGAAGGAGAGGTTCCTGGGATCCTAGTCTTTTCTATGAACTTTTTGGGTTTTGATGGCTGTAGTTAATATTTTCCTGTGTATCAAAGGGTAAGTCAACCAGTCCCCATGGATCACTCTACTTTCATAGTCATGCTGATAAGAAAAAGAAAAAAAAAAAGACTTGAATGTAGGAAAGAGACTTTTGTTTATATGGTGGGGAGAGGTTAGGAAGGATATGGAGAAATCTACATTCATTGAAATTGTCAGGGGATAAATTTATAAGTTAAAATTGACTCATGATTGAATTAATTTCAACCATAGGATCTCTATCAATACCCAGAATTAACACAACAACCATACAACGAATATTTCAACATAGATGAACATATGACATTGAGAAAATTGTATTCATATTTCAGTCATTCAAATTATGACTCACACTTTCTCTAAACTTAGTAAATGGTATCACAACAATCTCCTGTCATACTATTAATTTTATTTCTCTTTGTCGGAGTAGCTAACCATACTTTGTAAAGGTCTACATCACATGTAAAATATTCATTTATTACCCATTCTCTTTTAATTGTGGCTATTGCCTTAATTAAGATAGTACTAGATATTTCTTTTCTAACTCTATTAACTTCCCATAGAAGTATTTCATAATTAGTCTACTATAAACCAATTAAATTTCTATCCAGGCTCAACTATTCTTCTCAAAATTCTCAAAGATCTAGTCACTTCTAAACTTAAAACCCTGCAGGCAGTTTCCTCTGCTTTAAGCCTTGTGTCTAAAATCATCACCCGTGTCTGGGAGGCACTGTCTCATGTCTACTTTTGAGCTTTTTCTCTTCCATTTTCAGGACTCTGAAGCAGGCTGCTGTCACTCTGGCAAGTGTTACTCTCTCAAGTGTGCCAGCTTTCTTTCTACTTGCTGCAGGCCCTTTATGCATATTTTTCTTTTGCCAATTGATATGTTTAAAGGAGGGGCCCCTGTTTCAATATTATTGTCTTTGTTTCAGCCATCATGTGCTAAGACTATGTCCAAGTCTAGATCTGTAGATAAAATATCAAAATTGTATCTTAATGTATCTAAATGGTTTTATATGTTGGTGTCTCTGAGTAAGCAGAAAACATGGAAAATTGCAGGGTATTTTTATGCAGTTTTAAATACAACTCTCAGTAGATAGTGTTTAACCTCAGTACTTTACATCATCCGGGTATGAATTTACAAATCATTTTAAAGTTCTTAATAAGTTCTCAAAAATGTCATACAATCTGTCTGAATCACATTAACTTCTCCAACATCTATGGATATTTTTTAATTAGTTACAATTCATGAGAATATGCTCAGAAAGAATTTGAACTCTGTAAATACCTAGCATTTATAGAAAGTATTGAGTTAATTCTTTTGGTTTTTAAAGAAGGTGGTATTAATCATTCAGTCCTTAAAAGTCAAGCAATTTCTAACATTCCATTTTTGAAATCACTCAATCTAAGCTTTCTTTTCCATTTCCGTTACCTGCTGTATATCATTTAATGGCTGCATCAGATTTTTCTTATCAATGTCAATCTCCAAAGCAATACACATCTCAGACTTGTTTTAATGCTCTGATTTCTCTGCCATAAGAAGTGGATAGTATTAGTTAACATTTACACCTTGACCCAAGAGATGCCCTATCATACTACAAACGCATTTGTTCAATGAAAGAGAAAGTGCTGGTCGTTGACTCCAAGGAAACATTCTTGCAGACATGACAGTGTTGACACTTATAGGAACTCAGCATCTCTGACAAAATGTTCAATACTTACCAGGTTCAAATCAAAATCCCAGCACTGGGAAGATCATGTAGAGGCATAGTATCTTGGGGTAAAAATATTTCTTTCAAAAGTCATGAACAATGCAATAAGAATCTCTGGATCAGGCACAGAAATCATGCTTTTGAGTTATGGTTCAATAGAGTCCAATAAACACCGAAACAATATTTGCTGCAGACATGATTGTTTCGTCCAGAAATTGTTGCCAAGATGGTATTGCTGAAGACACCACGTACTTCTGACAGAGGACTTGAATATATGTACATCCTAGGGAAGAAATGCACACACACATACACATGGCACACACACACATATATGTTTGTGTGTGTGAATACACATGGGTGTAGACATCAACTTATATATCAATGTTTGTAAATATTTATAAAAGTATTATAAGTGGTACAAGAAGTATGATCCTTTATGGCTTTTTTAATAAACCTTGGAGTTATTTATTACACCCTCCCTTATTCTCCATCTATGTGGTCCTCCCCCTCTCCTCAGATGCATACAAGGGACTCAGCCTGAAATACTTTTATACTTATACTTATTATCATTATTAAATAAACTTAGCAGGCCAGCATGATTTATTTATTAAGATATCTGTATATACTTATATGTATTTCTGTGTGTAAAACCATAATAATTAAAGAATAATAAGACATACATTTGAGGAGTGAGGATACATGAGAGAAGTTGGTGGGAGTAAGTTAGTGATTTAATAGATATTCATATATTAAATTTTCAAAATAAATATATTAAACAAATGTAAATATAGTCAGAAAACAAAGTTACTTAAAGTCTAAAAATATGTGCTGCAAATTCATGCTAAAAATTGTAACCTAGATTTTATGTATTCTTGTTACTAAATATTCACATCATGAATATATATATGTGTGTGTGACATATATATATACATATATATATATGTATATATATATATATATATATATATATATACTTATATATATATTCAAAGTTTTCTAGAAAGGAACAAGACAACCATGAAATTAATTTACCTATACTCATTAGGAAAAAAGTACATACAAATCTCACTTTTCCCGAGCAATGACTCACTCTCACTACTGAACAGGAAAGAAAGCTTTGGGTGAAGAAATTAATCATTGTACTTGAAGTTGTCTGTTCAGAAAGGAATAGAGCAACAGTCTAATGCAGGGCATAATGTATCATTGTAGAGTTTAGTTCAATTTACTAGAATTATGCCTGTGATAACATAGTCCTTTAAAGAAAGATGAAAACATATGTGGAAATCACAGAGTTTTCAGGAATAAATGTCATCCCAGCCCAAATTCTAAACATGTTGAGATTGTTCAATACCTTTAGTTGAAGAAATTGCATGAATACTGCATGGGAGCGAGTTTCTAAGGAGAGTACACTAAAGAGGATTTTTAGATGGCTTAATAGCTTCAAGGTATAAGTACAGTTGCTTAAAATGAAAATAATATGCTAAGAAGTTGGTTCAAGGGAATCTGTTTAAAACTAAACAAGTATGATAATGAGTTTTAGAATTCCCTTAAAAATTAATTATTTCAATCAAGGAGCTTTGTAATGAACCAAAACAAATGTAGCAATGGGAAAACAGACTAAAGAAAGTAGCACAAAGAAACTGGAACAGGAGATATGTTGCAAGAAGGATGAAGATAATGAGACAAATATTAACATCTGATTAATTTAATAAATGAGAAACACTATTAATTTTACTTTAGTGGTAAATATATGTGATTACACACTGTCTGATACTCATAGTCTATAGAAAACTGAGTGAGCACTGATGTACCAGAATTTTCTCATCACCTGCGATTAGATGGTTAACTGATGGAGGTAATAGCATTAGGAGAAGTCAAAGAAGAGCTTGTATAATCAGAGTGGTTGTAACTCTTTACTCTGTACTCTTAGTTTATAAACTTAAAATTTCTCAAAAACAGTTCAGTAGGACAAAATGAAGTTTTCATAAGCTGAAGGAACAATGTGTCTTCATGGGAGGAAAAACTAAAATAATCAATTCCAAATGCTTTAGTAGGATAGTAAACTGAAAAGAGGAACACATTTATGTACACTAGAGGAAAGACAATGTGTGATATAAAGTTATAAGTGACTAAATTGGAATATAATAGATTCTGAAAAGAAAGAATTTTCAAAAATGAACTTGGATATTTGGATGAATAAAATTTCAAAGTATAAAATAAGCAGCCTGGGTTTTCCATTGATTTTTAATTCTTCTAGAAGGCTTAGGTAAAATAGAGAAATTGCTTGTCTAAAAGTAACTGATATTTGGTTTTGAAAATTCTTTACTAATTCCATTTAAAAATTGAGAAAAGATGTTTTGGTAAAAAAGAACATATAAAGCTTGTTGGGCAATGTTTAGGAAAGCTGATAGGCATGCAAGTTAAAGGTTTAAAACAGGCGTTTAGTTATTTGGAAAATGATAAGTAGGGACCTTTAAAACCAGGAAATTGAAGTCTAATGAGATTTATGATAACTGACAAGACTTATGACAATTTTGTAGTACAAAATAGTGTGACTCAGAGAAGGAGTTACAAAGAAGATAATATTAAGGTAAAGTGGCACTAAAGCTAGAACCCATGGAATGAGAGGCCAGCACTAGCAAAAAGATAAACTGTTAGTAGATCTTTCCAAGGTAGAAAGGAAAGAATTCCTACATGTAGCCTTAGTGAATGGATCATCAAAGATAAATTATTGTCTGTCCATTCACACTGTGGAATTTGTTCTATTAGTTTCACACATGTTGAAGATTCAAAGCCCATATTATTCTTCCAATATCAAATTTTATCCTATGTAAATTCTAAGTCACTATGTGGTAAGTCTGTAGACTTATCACAGTATAGAATAAAGTTAGCAGTTGAAAAGTTTAAAATACATGGAAATTTCAAACAATACTGATGAAACATTATCAGGAGGAGATCATTTTTGGGATAATAGCAAACTCATATGGATTACAACAGATATTGAATTTAACAAGGTACAGTTAAATCGATAAAGATACAATTGATAGAGGAAGCTTATCTGAAGAAAAGAAAGATTTCAGAATAACATCCTAAAACCCAATTAAAATTAAAAGAATCATTAAGAAATGCAAACAAGTAAATAATAATGCTAAAGAAAACAGAAAATATAAAATGAAGATTAGAGAGATAGCTGAGTGTTAAGAGTAGTTATAGCTCTTGCAGAGTACTCTAGTTCACTTCTGAGCATCTATGCTGGACAGAATAAACCTTTTAAAACTCCAAATCTATGGAATCTGACTCTCAACTTGTTGGGCACATGCATGTGCTTCTACCTAAACAGACACACTTGTATGATTAAAATAATAAAATTAATAGTCTTCAATATAAATGTCAAATAGCCATGCCAATTTCAGAGGGAGAAGAACCAGCTTAGGACAGCATTACATAATTACATAATACATAATTTCTCTCACACTGCCTTACATGGTCTTAAAAATACTTTTGATTGTTCAAAAACATCTGTCACAGTCATTCTGATATAAATATGCTACTGTTTAAAACTTACATTTTCATATACCCCCAAAATTCTTGTGAGTTCCAGTGAGCCAAATTGAAGGATCCACTTTAAACAGGCCAGATAACACCTCTCTCAATTCCCCAGTCCTATTTTTTTTCCCTAAACTTAACTTTTATTCTCTGTCCTGCCGATACCTTAAACAGGTATAAGAGATATCAGACATTTCCATACCACAACCACTGGACAGGAACAAATAGACCAACTAACCCAGGATGTGACCTACACCAGTTTTCTCAGCCACCACCCCAAGATGATACCCACAAATAAACAGGAAGCAGTCTTGAGAATCAACCATCCCAATTACTTTAACCTGTTGTTTCTAACCTTCTGCCTTTTTATTATAAAAAAGAGATGGGAAAGTAATGGTCTGTCCTGTCCCTTAAAGAGACAAGCCCCACCCACTTCCTTCCTGCCCAGCCTGAGAGAACAATGTTGGGAGAGAGAAATAAAAGCCACTAATGAACTGATACGGATTTATGTATAAAAATACAAATAACTCTTAAAATTCAGTAAGAAAGCTACAAACAACTACAAAATAAACACAAACATCAGAATGGGCACCCTTGCAAAGTAAATGCACAAATATCCGAGGGAAATAAAAACGTAATTATATAGAATGTCATTATTTAATTGTGGCTTAAAAGATCAAGATACATAAATTTCACTAGAAGGAATAAAATCCAAAACCATGCCAATACTTGTGGAGGCCCGAAAATATGAGCCTTTTTCCACATTGACCAAAGGTCAAAGAGTTTGAACTTACTTCTAGTTCCTTCAAGGTTATTGTGCTTCTACCTCAAACAAAAGTCCCACCTAGACATAGACCAGAGAGTTCTGCTCTCTCAGGTTTAATCTCAACAGGTGTGGCTAATAGGCAGACCTTGTACTTCAGGAATAAAGAAGTAGATCTATTTCTACCTCAAACAAAAATCTATGGAGCCATCTAAGCTCCAGTTTCCATAGGGAGATAACTTTGGATGCCCCCCAGAGAGTGGTTTGCCAACAGAATGTTTTGGTCTAGAATGTGAGCATGACTTACTTTGTTCTAGCAACATAATGTTTAAACTGTGGATGTAGCCTGTGATCTTCAACTGGTATGGTCATTCCTTGTATCATGTTAATGAGACCAAAAAGAAAACCAGGAGCTATCAATACAGGGAGAAATCTTGTCGATTACCTTGATTCAGTGACCAAAAGGAAACACGTCATAGATGAGTTTACTCTACCCATACTCTCTACAATGTGTGAAATCTTTTGACTTCAAATTACAATTTGAATTAAATGTTTACTATATTCCTCAGATTTTCATTACAAATTTGCAACACAGAATTGTTGATAGTGAAGTCAAATCTTATTTCTCAATTCTTTGATCTTATTATTTAACTGAGGACCATATTGAGGTTCTAACCCTTCTGACTTCCTCTCCAGAGTGCTATTGGAGTACGGACATGAACCACTGAGTTTGGTTTATATGATTATGAGCATTGAACCCAGGGCTTAAGTATTCAAAGAAGTACTCTGCCACTGAGTTCCATCTCAAGCTTCATTTTCCAGAATATATCTCCTATTTGTTAAGCAACTTTACTTACATTGGAAAATGCCTTGATACACAGCGGCTGGAATGATGACTAAGTTGTTCAAAGTATCAGTTATTTTGACACAGGATTCAGATTCAGTTCCCAGCATACATAGAAAAGCGCACAACTAGCAGTGACTCTATTTTCAGGAATTCTGACTAGTTCTGACCTCCCTGGAACCAGAAAGATATGTCATAAGGATATATGCATTCAGGTAAAACAGTTGTACACATAAAATAAGTTAAATCTAAAATTTTAAAATTAAAAATAGCTTAAAAGAAATTTATGTAATTTTTTAAAAATGTTTTGTAAGTAAAATACTCTAATACTTTTCCTAAAATTTTATGTTCTCTCATTTATCTTTTTATTTCTTTGTTAACAAATAACATAATTTATTAATAAATGTCATGTTATATGCTTAATTTGGATTTGCTAATATGTAAGTTCCTTATTAGTTATTATTAGTTCAGAAATACTGACCTAGCACATATAATTTTGTGTGCATGCATTTCAATATAAATGCAGTTTTCATGAAAAGAATAACTTTGGCACAAATATCACAATGTTTAAAGTAATAACTTGGGTGTCTTGCCAGTTGACTTTATAAAAGTCTTAACTTTCGCTGTGACAACACGCCAGTTAAGATGATTGTCCAAACTACTTTGATTAAAGAGTTCTCTATCACGGTTGCATAATGGTTTGGCTGCTATGAATATGATCTAGGCTAAATGAATTGGAGTTCAAGAACTTAATCAGCTTTATCTTGTTTATATCCAGGCTCCTCTCCAACTCATCAAGGTCATTTTGAATTTTTATCCAGCTTTTAAATGTGCTAATTGTCCTACCAAATAGGTGTCATCAGCAAATTTAATAAAGATACATTCTGGCTCATCACCCCAATCATTAATATTAAAAACCTGTAATAGTAGCCTACTAAGTAATGACCCTGAAATACTATACTGAGTACTTAAAGTTTCAAAGATGATGTTGTACCATGAATCTCTTGACATCTTGATATTTTCCTTTGGCTAAATACTTGATATGTTTTAATTTGTTAAATAATCATGTCATGTTCGTCTGTGTCTAAAAGCTATCATCTGGTATTTTAAACTTTGAAACTTAATGTAGGAGTTCTAGCTGCAGGGTTCACTTCTGCAATTAGCTCAATATCACTTTTATCTGAAGTATGCAAAATTCCTGTGTTCTGCCTGCCATCCCTCCCTCTTCCTAAAAGACAATATCCTATGTTGATAGCATCCTGTTCTCACTGAAATGTTAGTATATTGTATTACACCATTTTCTTACAGCAGTCATTCAGAGCATCTTCTAAGGTCTGTGGACTTCCATTCCACCTTTCTGTATACACCCGTTTACATGATCATATTTTAACTTTAAATGTTATGTGGCTAAATATGCAGAATTTTACCAAAGTCACTTGGTGGTTGTTTTATCTAATTAGAAAATATTGGTCAATATGGATCTTACATAATTTCAATAAAGATATCATATGTTGCAAAAGTATTTTGTTGACATAATTATTGGAAATACCAAAATGCTTACCATGCCAAAAATTATATTTCTTATCAGTACCACAAACATCAAGATAAGCTTATTTAATATTATGACAGGTTATGAACCTTATTAGCCTTGCAGATTGACCATTTTGGTGAACCTACAATAAAACTTTTCACTTCACTTCAAATGGTTATTAACAATTAATTACGAGGAGATAAAGCCTGATGAATGGCTGATGATGATGTGAATTAAAAACATACACAGCTGGTAGAATGTAAAAATTATTGCCATTACTTAAAATTCTACAAATGGGACTAATATGATTCAGCTACATAATTTCAGTATTTATTCAAAAGAAATGATGTGTTCCTACAAAAGAAATATCTTTATGTTTTGTCTGTACTGGCAAAAACTAAGAGGAATATTTTATAACTTGTTTGTGTTGCGATAATAACTATATAACAAATTAAATTATTTGTAAAAATTAGAACTGTACTTAAAATACTCATTACATATGAAAAATAATTTAAATGCATGTTTTCTAAAAGTGCTTAAGTTTAGTTTTATAGCAAATATTTAAGTAAAAATATAAATAAAATATGTTCATGAATTTCAGAATGAGCAAAGATCTTTTTTTTTTTTTCCTTTTTTTCCTTTTTTTTCCCCATCCCCGAGCAAAGATCTTAAAACATAAAAAATTTTCTTTTACATCATGGTATTTTTATTGATTATTTGGGAATTTCACACAAATATACTCTTTCCCAATCCACCCACCCTCATGAACTCTTTGATCTGTGTGTCTCAGTTTGCTTTCAACTACTGTAGGAAAACACCATGATTCAAAACAACTTGAGAAAAGGAAAGGAGGTCAGGTGTGGAATCAAGGTAGTAACTTTGAAACAGATTTGAAACAGAAGCCATGGTGGAATGCTGCTTACTCAACTGCTGTTCATGGGTAGCTCATTCTGCTTTCTTTCGTAACCCAGGACACCTGCCCAGAAATAGCTCTGCCCCTGTGGGCTGTTTTCCTCCTACATTAATCAGTAATCAACAAAATGCCCCCACAGACTTGTCTGCAGATCAAACTGATGGAGACAAACACTCAATTAAAACTCTCTCTTCCCAAATCACTCCAGATTGTGTCAAGTTGATGAAAACGCCACTCAGCACACTAGCATAATAAGTGGTATCAATCAATTCAAAACCATCTTTTATTAGGCAACCAGAAAGAATGCAGATGTGAAAGCATACCTTATGATTTTCCAAATGTAACTTTGAAAGTATTAATGAAGTACGATTAAAATCATAAAAATTCTGAAATTATAAAGGGAGGTCTGAAAGTTATCAAATTTGCTTAACAGCCTTCTCCAAACAAATAAATAGAAAGGAAATAAGACAACTCTCTCTTATAAAAGAATATACTATATTTTCAACTGATTATTTGGTACGAGATAACAAATTGATGTCCTCTTTCCTGAGGATGATTCTCTCTCCCACTCTCAGCCTTCTCAGGATTCCTTAGTTTTCTGCAGTTCTTTATGTAGGACTGAGACCTCATTGGTTAACCCCTGTTACTGTGACATGTCTATTCCTGTTGTCCTCGTATAGCTCATGTTTAGGAGTCATTCTGATGCGACATTATAGATATAGCTTGTTAAATTACTGAAAGACACAATCTCATAGCAAAGTGTCTGATCCTCAGGTACTTCCAGTCTTTCTGAACCCTCCTTAACAGTGCTCATTGAGCCTTAAGTGCTGCAGAGTATTTGGGAAAGTATCCATTGGGACTGGGCTCTACCACTCTTTATTTTAATTTGTTGTTTTCTGGAATGGTCTTTGGCAGTCTTAAAGAGAAGTTGAACAACTAATAAAAAAAAAGAGGTCATGAATTACAAAAATTTCAAAGACAAAAGAGAGCTCTATGGGAGGTTCTGGGGGAGGGAAAGGAAGGATGAAATGATATAAATACAATCTCAAAAATGAAAGAAAAATATACTATTGATTTCTAACAGTCAAGAAAACCAGATAAGGTTTACACATATCTATATAAAAGCTCAAATTTTTCACTAACATGAGCTTCAAATTTCTTTATTGAAACATAAAAGTTTAATGTTTGATTTTAAATACCTTAATCATAATTGTAAATTATATTATGAGAATATGATTGAATGTGATCTGATTTTTTAGTTATATTTTATTTGATATATAGGAAAAGTTTTATGTGGAAGAATTTAGAAAAAATCAAATGTCATAGAATTTCTGGCAGATATTACATTTTAATGTACATATTGAAGAAATTTTTAATTACTATTTTTTATGAAATACTTGATAATGTAGCAATTCATGTTCCCAATGATTTTGTGCATATCTTAGGCATGTCAGAAATATACCAAAACTCAAATTTACTATTTCTGGTCTAATAGTTTTCGCATAATTAAACATTCAATTTTTTAAATGAATATTTATTATTATTACATATTTCTTTTGTTTTCTTTTTAAGTTTCTCATGATGGGGTTTCTCTGAGTCACTGCCCTTGTTGTGCTGGAACTCTCTGTGTAGATCAGACTGGCCTTGAACTCATGGATATCCACCTGCTCTGACTCCTTAGAGCTTTGATGAAAAGTATGTGCTACCACCAGCCAGTTCATTTTTCAAATTGCAACATTCTAATTACATATATTATATTCAATTTATAATAACATCATGGTGACTTGTCTATGAATTTTAAAATTTTATAATTACTAATTATTTTTATGTTAGTTTCTGTATAGGAATAGAGAAGCTACATATTGTTCTTTACCCTCCTTTAAGGTGTTTGACACAGGGCTATTCTTAAGCCTTTGGGCTGACAAACTCATTTAAGGAGCAGAGTTCCCATCGCTTTACTAAACAGTTTCCCTCTATTTCTAATTGCTTTTATTTTCTCACACTCCCTGTTCCTTTTAGTCTGATTAGTCTCTTTATCTCTTTGTCTCTGTCTCTGTGCATATATTTATATAAATCTCAATTCGTAGATGCATTCAAGGGAATATACAGGGATATATTAACAAGTCTATTGAAATTTAGAATACGTAATTTTTCTCATATTCACCTTCATAGTCATATGTAGAAAATGTGTTTGTAAATGTATACTTATGTGTGTGCTAATTAATATCCTAAATACTTTACATATTGTGTCATCCTTACTATTTTGAAGGTAATCAAAAGTGAAATGGATTATTTCACTATGTACTTTAAGAATATGTATAAATATAAAATCACACTCATTTAAAATGAGAGTTGTTTTAAACAGAAATCACTGTCATTTTATATTTTCTTTTACTTTGTAATATAGGACTCAGATCAGTTCTGTATGGGCTAATAAAATGATGTAAACAAAGCTCCATCAATAATTATTTAAAATTTGCATTTTCTTGTCAATTCATAAAATATTTTTGCTGAGATGAATTTTAGTGTACATGTGTATCATATATTTATGTATATATCTTGGTAGATATTCCTATTTTTGTGTATGTACATACACATGTAGAGAATCTTGATGTCAACATTCAATTCCACAAAGTTGTCTTTTCTGAGTATAAGGTAGAATCACATGTGCATCAATATGGATATCTTCAAACTGAAATTAAAATTGGAAAGAATACATTTAAATGTCCATTGCATTTTTTGTGTCAATTTAATTTTGAGAAGGCAGTGAAGAGTACCCCATGGTAAACACTAGAATTATAAATGCGTTATACAGAAAGTAACTTGTAAAAAATTTCCATTAATATTTGGGCATGTTGATCAGCTGGTGACATTGTTCCTTAGCATGCAAGCAGCAGTGAGTAAAATTACCAGTGCAGCTTAGCATAAGTACATTGCTTTCGACTAATCTTCCAGCACATGGAAAGTAACAGTATAAGGATCAACACGTCACTGTCGGCTGTTGCTATATAGCATGTTAGCAGCCAACCTAGAATACATAGTACCCCTATGAAGACAACAAATAGCCGCATTGTCTGAAGTCAGGGATGAACATTCAGAAATTTGTGTGTGTGGGGGGGGGGGGGGGGGTTAGTACTTTTAGAATTACCAGTAAAACTCTACATCAGAAATATTTAATAATTATTTTGAGAATAATGAGAAAATAAAAACAATTTTTTATTAATTTTTCACTCCCAAATTTTAGAAAATAGATTGTTTTTTTTTGTGTGTGTGTGTGTGTTTGTATGTGTGTATGTACTTACTTAAAGTTTCTCAGAATGACAGACAATTGTAAGATGTTATTTAGCGGACAGAGTAGTTAAATTCAATTGCATTTGGTTTTCTCTGCCATGTACCAAGGGTTGTTGTGTTTGACCAATGCATACAGAGAGCAAAGCCATATACACTGCACATCATTTATGGTACATTGTATTCATGAAGATCATACTGAACTTCTGAATAGAATTACAGAGTAGACTGCTAGAGTCAGTACATTTCCCTTTAACTAGCTAGAAAAAAAACATATAGTGTGATATTAATTAAAATCTGCCCTCATGACCTTAAAATGAAAATCACCATAATATATGATTTTTGTCAGTTCTGCAAAAACATACAGAGTAAGTCTGTTACTATTGTGGCTGACAAATAGTAAGACTAGTGGGAATAAATATGGGCTAACATAAGGAGTGTGTATTTATGCTAACATATGTCAATACTAATGTCTACTTCTTTAAAATAAGAATGAGATAGAGTATGTTCTGACAAATACATCTGAAAGCACAAAAGCCTATGCTTTTAAAAATAATTTTATCCAAAACCTGTTGTAAGTTTAATGGCACTGCAAAAAACAATTTTGGAAGAAATTGAAAATAATGTAATCACTGAATGCTACATTGAATTTTCAGTCAGAATGAATTATTAGACAGCAAAACTTCAATAATAAAAAGTACATTTTACAATATATAATATGTGCACCAGTTACTTATGTCTAATAAATTCATTGATAAAATAATAATTATTTTAAATACAATACTGTAGCTTGGTGATTTAAATTATGCTACGTTAAATTCATTGTATGTATTGAATGACTTTAGGTTAGCGTCTCATGCATCTATAGTGAACTAGTTGGGTGTTTTAAGGGCTAGTTGGTCTACACTGACATATGCTGATTTATCATCTGTGTTCTGTACCTCTATCAAAGTGTTCTGAGAATTTACCAGGACAAAATTAGAGTTCTATTGATTTTCTATAATCAAAAACAACATTTTTATAGTAGGAAAGGAAAGTGGATATTACTTTTGATGGGGAAAGCCTAGAAAGTCAGCTCTCAAAAATTTACAAAGATGAGAAACATACATTGGTTAAAAAGGAAAGGTCAGTGTACAGGGGCATGGATTCAGAATTTTGACTACTAAAACAATTTAAAATAATGCTTATTTCAAATTCTCTCTCATACACATGTATCTGCAATGTTTTTTACTTTTATTATTTACTTTTTGAGCAGTATGATATTTTTGAAATATTTATTCAATAGAGTAACATAAAATTTATGGAAACTAAACTCAGTATTTATTATATGTGTATGTAGGTTGAATTTCTGATGTTTGAATTTAGATAAAGTTTTATCTTTTTGATGCTCTACAGAAGAATTCATTTCCAGAGCGCCAGTGATGCTCTCGTGCTCTAGAATTGATGAAATTAATGTCTTACCTCCATGTCAGTACTCAGTGTTTACCTGAGTGCTAAACCTCTTCACATAACTCCTGTTGTGGATGTATAAACTGGGACTGGTTACCTACGGTCACTAGTTTTCTACATTAAGATTAGTTGTTGATCTCTGTAATGACTTTAACTGCTGAAAACAATAAAACTTTTAAAATAACAGTTGAGAACTCTATGTCTCTATGAGTATGATCATAAATATTTAGAATACATTCATAAGATATAATGATTTTAGAAAATGACAGTAGTAGGTACTTACAAGTTTGTGAGATCTCTCTAGCCTTTAACAGTCTGCTAACTTTACAGTGCTAGTCATAGATTTCCTCCTATAGTGCTGGCCTTAACATCAAGATAAATATTCTAGTATTGGACCAGTGAGGATAGATTGCCAAACTACCAATTATTGTGGTTTATAAGCTTTACAGCTTGGTTACTCTACTGATTATTTCCTTCCTTGGCACCTGTCAAACAAACTTCATATACATTGAGGGCTATATCTAAGAGAGGAAGCTTTGAGTCAGTTACACCTTTGTTCAAACGTTACTCTGTTAAAAAACGTATACTGTATTTGGAAATAAAGTCTTATTCCCAAGCTTGGAGAAGCAATCGAGGACAATGAAATTATTGTATTGGGAGTCTTTTGGGTCTATCTAATCAACATTTCTCTTGGACCTGTGATTATGGATGGTTGTGACCCATCACGTGTATGCTGGGAATTGCAACCAGATCCTCTGGAAGAGGAACCAGTTTTCTGAACTATTGAGTCATTTATCTAGCCCCTTTCTATGGCTCTTCAAATATCCTCAATATTACTTATCTTTTCTGCACCTATAAATCTTGCTATTGATCTCCCCAGTTAAAGTCATTCCCTAGTTCACTTCCCCTTTGATAGCTCATATGTCTTCCCACCCTGTTATCTAGACCTCTAGATGTTAACTGTGTTTAAATGAAATCTCCCATAAGCAAAGAAAACCAGCCCAAGATTCACAATTCCAGAGAACCTGAACAAGAATGAGAATGCTAAGAAAGACATACATGGAACTAATCTACATGGGAACTGTCCTGGATTACCTTTTGTGGGCTCATCCTTATTAAAGACTGATTCTACCTCTCTTACATTCATGAAAAAAATATGAAAGTACAAATTTCCAGAAAATGAATGGAACTGGAAAATATTATATTGATTTATATAAACCACTCACAGTAAAACATATGCACCATTGTCTCTTTCATATTTAAATGCCAGCTCTAAATAATTAATTAACATGGCATCACATAGAGTGACAGCATATTAAAAGAAAGTAAGAGTAACCACATATGAGTTAAAGAAATTTAAAGAAAGGGGGTTGTACAGGGTATAGGTTCTCTGAAGGAGGAAAGGAAGAAATGAATTTGGGACTTTTCTGAAAAAAAAAGCAAGAAGGGTTGTTAACACAGAAGGAGAGAATTTATATGATGATACATCGCTTCTGTCACAATGTGCCCTTAAGATCCATTAACTAACAACAACATCATAAAACAAAACAAAACAAATATCAGGCCGATTCATGTAGAGCTTGCTTAAGAGATGTTGGTCAAGGGAGGCCAAAGATGCAAAACAATGTAGCCTGTAGCTACTTTCTCAAAGGAGGGGATGGGATGTGAATATATAACATAAACGATATAGAAATCAGTGGTCCAGGGAATGGGATACAGCAGACTCATTTAGTTAGCAATAGGCAAGAACATATACACCCTTTTAGCACCCAGGTTCTTCCACTCATTGACTTTTCACAGTCACCCCTCATGTGTTAGGCACAATCAGAACCTCTGACAGCAATTGTTGACAAGTCCCCTGGCAGCATGGCATGGGCATTCCTCATTGGCCAGGCACGATCACTACCTCTGACAGTGCAAGGCAGACTTCTGGTTGATTCCTCTTTGGATGGTAGACCTTATCTTCCTTCAATAGCCTATTTTAACCCCTTTGGTTTCCCTCTGAAAATAGAATATAAGACTTTATTGTTGAAACAACATATGTTAAGGACAAAGGACTTGGAAACTTCTACCTAAAACCGAGCTGAAATCCTCCTCTTCTGTAAGAATTAGCTTTAATATCACATTAAGTTTCTCTGTAAGCAGCCAAAGGTAAAACAATTAAAAGTTTCATCCATCTCTAATGTTTCTGAAAAACTATATGGATCTGAATGACAAGATACCCATGAGGTACGATAGCTGCACTTACATACTGGCTGTAACTAAAAGTCATCTCATTGATTCAGTTACAAGGAGGAAATTCATGTTTGCTTCTGTACACTTAGTCAAGTATAGATGCTTGGTGAAGTCATGGATGTTATAAAATAACATAATGCTGACACTTCATTGAACCAGTGTAATTTCTAACTGTGTTCTCAATACTTATTTTCATATCAACACATTTGTGTAGCTATCACCCCTTATAATTTTGTAAAATACAAGGGACAGATAAAGAAATATATAACAAATCAAAAGATAGAGAACAATGGATTTTGATAAGTTCAGCAGCATCAACACCACCAATACAACCCCCAAACCTAAGATTTCGGGACATTGTACAGGGAGGG
Organism: Neodon shergylaensis; assembly: GCA_025134845.1. Taxonomy (NCBI): domain Eukaryota; kingdom Metazoa; phylum Chordata; class Mammalia; order Rodentia; family Cricetidae; genus Neodon; species Neodon shergylaensis. The sequence goes on from JABTXL010006268.1 coordinate 16,376,570, forward strand.
GGCAGAAGATAATTGTAAGTTACAGAAGACCAGAGTTGAACATCTACTGGGAGAACATGTCGTCTATATATGATTAAAAAAAAGCTGCACCCAGGAAATCTCAACGTATGGTTGCTTACTAGGACTTCAGTTAACAGTAAAAACTCAATCCCTAACATGCATGGAAAAATTCTCGCTGGGCTTTGTCTAGAAGACTTACTTAGAGTATTGGTGTTTTTTGATTGAGCTCAGTTTTCTAATGAGCAAAGCTAAGGCTCCTTCTATCTCTGCTTTCCAAACTCCTCAACTTTCAACTTAAATTTTTATTGCATGTAAGAGGCATGAATTACTTAGTAATTAAGAAAGAGACCAATGTTGATATTAAAGAAACTTTGCAAATTCCCTTAGAAATGCATTACTAACCAAGTACATCTTAAATGGAATTTTTCAAGTGTTGTAGCATTGTAGGTTTGTCTTTTGATTTCTTTGCTGAGACACATTATATTAAGCTGTCTCTATGACATCAATAAAGAGACCCACGAAAGATCTGTTTGCAGAGTAGCATCCTCTGGCTCAGCCGGGTGCTTTCACTATTTTATGCATCCAAGCTGAGTTTTCTATTCCTGAGGTGTCCGGAATGTGTATCACTTTCATCAGAAACAGCTCAAATCCAAGGGATGTCACTTTAAAAATCACACTGACTATAAGTCATCTGCATTTAAGTGCTTGACATTTTGGTAAAATACAACAGCTCTACAGGAAAAAAAAAAGTCTTCAAATATTTGACTTGAATCCATTTGATCTTTTTTTTTCTTGTCTGTTTTTATGGGGCAAAGGTTCAAAAAAAAAGCACAGTTACTGTTTAATGAAAACAGCAGGCAATGCTTTGCACAAACAGAGAACAGCTCTCCAATTCCCATTTGAAAGACCTGAATTTTAAAAACACAATCTCTCCTTGGAAGGCATTCCACTTTTTATTCAAATTGCAAGCATTCAGGTTACCAACTGTTTGAAGAATTAAAACAGAATTTCAATTTGAAATTGACATAAGAATCCTTTTGTCTTCCAACTGGGAAAAGAAATTCAGGTTGAACAATTTCTATTCATAACACATAATTTCTTAACAACAAAATGTATTCTGTAAACCTTCATTTCTTTTCTTTCTTTTCAACTTTTCACCCTTTTTTTACTTCTTCTTGGCCTCTGCCCTGATTTCCTCAGCTTTCCATTGCTTTCTTTTATCAATTTTTTAAGATAATATTATCAATTTCCCTGAATCATAAGTATTGGGAGGTATCAACTTCACAATCATCTGCTGCATAATTGTGTGTGACTGTCATGATATGCACCATACACCATTCAATATACTACATATTAGTTTAAAAGAATTAAGATGAAATTAATTTTCTTTTATTTTTCATTTTATTTCTTTTTATACTTTTTATTTATTCTTTGTGTCTTTCACTTTATTCATCACGATCTCATTCATTTTCCTATCCCTTCATATCTACCTTGCAACTTTCCACACCAAATAAATTTTATGAGAAAAAAACAAAAAGAAAAAGGTAGAAATAAAAAAGGAAAAAAACCTCTTCATAGAAGCTGTAGTGTAACATGGTGAAGTGACAGAGTAAACACTTTTGTCCATATTTCTTTACTTGCAAGTGTTCATTGCAAAGAGTCATTGGTCTGGTTTAAGGCCTCTATTTTCTGCTACTCTATCCATGTTGGACTCTCACTGAGACTCCTTTTAGATAGCCTGTTGTTGCCCTGTGTTGTGAAGATCCTGTACCTTTAGGGTATTCAGGGACAGCCTCTTCACATGCTCTAGCAGAATATAGATAAGGTGGATTTTGTGATGTGTCAACTCATAACACTGGTTCTGGCCTGTGTAGTCACAAGGTTAATCAATCTGCCAGGTCTCCCCTGTCATCACCATGAGGGTGGGCTCCAAAGAATTACCCAACCTTGTTCATCTCTTGCAACAATAAACAATGGTTTATGCCCATTCACCGGCTCTCATGCCCTTATGGTAAGTTTTCCCACACCTATACTATCTGGACCAGATCATATCTTTTTCTGTATGCTGCCCTTTCCTCCCCCTTTCTAGTATTACTCCATCATGCCCCATTTTCCCCTTTAAACATTTATACCCCTTTTAAAGAGCATCCCTATCTAAGGTCCTTCAATAATTCACTAACTTCTGATATTCTACAAAAAGCAGGTTGAATCAATACCTTTACTAGACACAATGACTAACAAATAAACTGTGAAGTACCAGGAACAGGTTATGTCTTTTGGAGTAGCTGGCCAATTAGTTTCCATAGATACCCAAATATGATGGGATATTGTCATTGCTCTTGGTCTCCCTCCCACCATGCCAGTCCTAGAGATTGAGTGTGAGACCTTAATGCTGAAGGGAACACATAATTGAATCATAATAAATAGAAAAATCGAGCTGAAAGATTCATACTACAGGGTATTTTTCATAGGGTTGGAAGATGTTTGTTATGTACACTATAAGAGTGAAATAAGTACTGATTTACTTAATTATAAACCCTATGAGTTACAATTACCACCAAGATACGTGCTGATGAAATACTGAAAGAAACTTCATGGGAATAAACAACAAATCTTTTTTTTTTTAAATATCTTCTCTCACATCCCTGAGAAGGGATCCCTGTAAGCCGGACTTTTAGCTTCCCCATTACAACACATTCTGACTTAAGCTATCCTTCCTCCAACTCCTCCCATTCTCGCACCATCTCTCCTTTCCTCTTCTTCCACTGCCCACTGTCTCCCCACAGAAAAGAGTAAGCTGCCAGGAATATCAACTTAACACAGCCTAAACAAATGCAATAATAACAAGGGACAAACCGTCACATAAAGGTTGGGGGAAGCAACCCAAAGGAAGACATTGATCAAAATTGAAAGAGAAACAATAGAAATTAAGTTCCACTCAAAAGATGACACTCCCCCAAATACAACACAATTATCAAGATAAGAGCCTTGGTGAGACAATCCCTAGGACCTAGGAGATACACACCTACTATTTTATTGTTAAATAGGCATAGTATTAAATGGATCATAATAACTTATTATTGCCCCCATAGTTTTATGTATCCCTCAAGTATCTTTAGAGTGTTTGCTAATTGTAGTAGATAATGTATAACACAGAAACCTGTGACTAAACAAAGAACACAAAATAAGAAACTATAAGATTCTTAGCTCTAAATGGACCATGTATATGACAAATATTTCTTCCTATGATTTATGGAAGATTTGGAAGAAGAAGTGAAAAGAGTATAAGAACCACACTTGGAAGATATTCCAAAAAAAAAAAAACAGTGCTTTCTTGGACATATTGGGAAGCTACACTTATGAATTCACAGTGGTTGCAACAACATGTCTAACCTGTACAAACACAAGAAAACCAAATCCCTGCATAGAGAAAGGAAATTAGATGTGAACTTCTGCTGCTAACCTAGGAGCTATTGGCAATTTTTAGCTGCTAGGAAAGAGAGAGAGAGACAGAGACAGAATTAGAATGTCAGTTTTTCTTAGTGCACCCAATGTTAAGTCAACCAAGTTTCAGTTGAAATTCACTCATCCATGAATATTTGGGCATATGAAGTCTCGAAGGTTTCAACTTCTAAAAGAGACACAAAGATAGGGGTTATGGAAGTGTATTTATCTGGAAAGAGTTGAAGGCATGGTTATAAACATGGTCAAAATGAATTCTATAATATTAAGGGGAATAAACTTCTGAATAATCACTTTATTGAGTGATTAAATTTGAATTCTTATATTGGTAGACATTTTATATTGTATGAACGTATATATTTTTCATTCATTTTAAAATAGCATATTTATTAATGATAAACCATAGTATTATAAGTAAATAATCTATATTATTTAGTATTTAGATAAATATAAATTTTACAGATAAGTGTGTATCTAATTACATATTTAAAATATAAATGAATTCAGTTATGCATTAGTACATTTAAATTTTCATAAAGGAAAACAAGTACATTACATAAATTCCATATGCATTTGTATTCAGTTTATCAGACATGTATAAAGACTTCTAATTCCCAAATAACATGTAAATATACAAATGTATGGTAAAGAAGGTAAGGTGGTTGGGGATAAATAGCACTAAATATCTTTTGAAAAATGATATGGAAATATACTAACTGGACAGCAATTATAATCTCAGAAAATATTAAAAATAAATGTTCCCCTGTTGCATTATCTGTGCTTCTCTCTCTGTCTCCCCATTGGTCTGTCCCTTTGTCTCTCAATTATGTTTCTGTATCTATCTCTGTTTCTCTCACTCTTTCTGTTCATTCTTCATCTCTGGAGAAATTGGTTGCAAGGCACTACTATTGAATACATGGCAAACATTTCATCAAATATGGAGTAATGGAACTGGTCTTAAATGGAAACTTCACCGATAATGACTATAGTTCACAGTGCTGAAAAGTACAATACAAGCAACGGGCAGAAAAAGCGCTCATCAATTTCACTCAGTTGCCAACACTTTGAATTTTACAATTAACTAGTCTACAAGATATGACACCTTTTACAATGATAACACAGACATTGTAAGTTTCATAACCACTTTTTGATTGAATTTAAGTTCTGTTTCATGAGATGGAACACATACTGCTCATTATTAATGAGTCCAAGAATTTGTAATCAGATAGGCTATGAGCACTAGAGGAAAACCTAATCGTATTATTCTGCTAAATGAATATAATAATAAAATGACTCCTAATGACATTCTGATATGCCCATAGATCATAAAACACTGAAACCTCATCACACAAGCTCCTACTAGCAATATAGGGTTAATTCAAATGAAGACTAAAAGGCAGGGAGTAGAAAATTATAAAGCTCATTAATAAATGGGATTCTGTATCATCTTCCTCCCCTCAAGCCTCAGGGATCTTTTCAAAAGGGGAGGCAGAATGATTGTGAGCAAGAGTTTTCTACACACAGCAGAGAAGATACACATAAAACTCAGATATTGTTACACCTTATTTAAAACTTGCACAATTTCAAGTGGACAAAAGTCCTGATTCTAATCCAGAAGCTATTTGCAATTGATTGCTGTGGGGAGAGGAAAAAAACTATTTCCTTCACTAGAGCAGCAATGGATATATCAACCTCACTCCAGGAAATTGCCATGGCCAAAAGTAGCTGGCCAAAACAAAATGAACTTCATGAGTTTTTTGGTTTAGTTGTGTGTGTGTGTGTGGGGGGGGTGTGCATGAGTGTGTTTATCATGAATTTTTTTTTTGTTTTGGATATTTTTCTTTTTCATCAGAGAGAAAGAAATGAAGTTTTGTGTGATTCTGAGAGGAATAATACACTGAATTCAAAAGTATTTTCATCTTTTAATACTCTTTATATGATATTTTTATTATTTAACAAAATTTTTACTTTATATGTTGGTCAACTACTCATGAACATGAATACTGCTCTGGAGTGGTTGATGTACCCAGTGTTCCTCCCTTGAAGAAAACTGATTTCCTTGTCCCAGCAGGTACAAATGACAGTTCAGTTGTAGCATTTACCCTGTGACTAGGTTTTCATTAATTTATTCATTCATTTAAAAACTATAACAATACAATATTTAATAACATAAAACAAATTATATTACAACAAAGTTGGACAGAACAAACTGAGAGAGAAGGACCTGAGTGAAGACACAAGGATCATACACCCATTTGCTAGCACACATGAATCCCATAAAAACACTAAACTGGAAGCCATAATTTACAGGTAGACCTGGTGCAGACCAGGGTAGACCCTGTGCATGCTGCTTCAGTTTCTGTCTTCATATGAGCATTCTTAATGTTAATATAAAGGGCATGTTTCCTTGGTGTCCTCCTTCCCCTCTGGCTTTTACACTCTGCCTCCTCTTGTGAAGGATTTCTGAACTCTGAGGAAAGGGATTTAACGGATATAGTCTTTTAATACACTTATATCTGTGTCTAGCTTAATAATTATTTTGATTGACATTCAAGTTAATGGGATAATTTTTTTAAAAAATTAGATCTTCATTGGAGACTAAGAGTTTAAAAAATTACATAAAAATTTTCACCAGAAATCAATTATAATTTATTTGAAGAAATTGATATATAAAACATTATGGCAAGGACCCTATTTTTCTACACCACAATGAAGATTCTCTTCTAAAATATTCAAGACACAACAAGAAATTCACCTTATATGAATCTAGTGCAGTACAAGAAAACAAAATATGGGATATTAAGTCCAGGAACAATGTATGTTGTGTTATTCACAAGCAAAGGTTTGAGGGGCTGTTGAACAGCCCGTGTTGTTTTAGCAGCGTTAGAGGAAGCAGCTTACTATTAGGCAGTTGACCCTGCGCAGTCGTAGCTTAGGCAAGAATATGCTTGAGACTATAATTCTTTCAATTTCTAAATAAAAATGTAACTTTGTTATTTTACATTAGTCAAAACATCAAGAAAAAGCATATATTTGCATAAATAAATCCATTTTTAAACCATTTGACCTTCATACTGGGTTCTTAAAAACTAACTTGCCACTTGTTTAAAAAAAATCCAACACACTAAACATTATTGTGGTGCAATTCACAGCATAGAAATGCCAAGGTACTCGAACTGATTCGAGTATGAGCCAAGTATACTTGAAAAAGTTGTTTGATTTTCATGAAACTGATTTTCTCAACGGAAATCTTGGAGATGCGGATTTGAGCAAAGTAAATAAAATAATAATGTAATCTCCGCTTGAAGAATATGATGGCCAACTAGGTGTCAATGCCAAGGTACAAACTCATATCATTAAAATGAATGTGTTTATTATATGATGTTTGAATGAGAAATTGATTCCAGATTAAATGAAAAAAATTCATGGTATTAACTACCTAAAAAGAGTGGTAATGTTTTTTTTAATTTAAAATTAATATAATTAATCTTCATTAGTTGAAAAAAGTAATAGAAACAAAATTAGATGAAGATCCATAAAATGTGTTCATTTTATTTTACCATTGTATTTTGTTTTCCATGTTTTAAAGTATTTTGCATTATCTATTGGCTAGGGAATACTTAAACTATTCTAACTTTACATAGTGTGTGCTCTAAATATTTTCTTGTGCCATTACTTTATTCTTTCCTCTTTTTGCAAACTTCAATATCTTTTTATGTATATAGATAAACAATACAAATGCAGTTTCTTATTAAAATATAGTAAATAATGCTGATTTTCAGGTAATGACAGAGATTCATATATCTCAATATTGCCAGATTCCCATATTCTAAATGATTCACTGGACCAAATCTTTTACTTGTTGCAACTGTCATTGTCACACAGCCTGGAATTTTATGCTTGCCGCATATTGCGCCCTCGTGTCTGCACTCTGTGAACTAGAACCCAGTTCGCAAGTTTCGGGCAAGTGGCTGGAGGTTGAGAATACACACGCAGAGACAGATTGACAGGCAGACCTTTTAACACTGATACCAAAGCACCCACAATGTTCCTTTATTGTGTTCAGGGGCAGATTATATAGAGATAGCCATGCCCAAGCCGAACCCACCAGAAACCACTCTCCTGCCATCAGGAACTCCTGAAGGTCTCGTGCTCAGAGCAGCTGTAGGCACTCAGATCAGGGGAAAACAAGTTGTTTACAAGAAATCCAGGACCTGGGGTCTCACTGCTCCCAACACTTGCTCACATAGCATTTGTTATGGAAAAAGACTGAGGTCAATTCCAACTTTTCAACTGATGAAAAACACTTAAGGCACCCATTTATTTCTTATTTAGTCTCTAAAGTATTCTATGTGAAGGTATTTACATAGTTGGTAAAACGATGGGTATTCTACACCAAAGACTAGGTTAAGGAGCATTCTACTGCTTTCAGAAATTGCATTTTTGTAGAAATGATGTTAATTTGTATATGTTTGCATAGATGTACATCTGTATGTGTTTATTAGCATATTTTCACATGGATTTTTCATTAAGTTAGATCTATTGTTTATTTATATAACAATTTCTGTAGTGAAACACCTAAATTTCCAATTTTATGACTTATATGCACATTTAATTAATTAATTTTTTTATGGAATATGTTTCTCTTTTTTTCAGAACTTTTGAATAATGGCATAACATTGTTTTCATTTACCACAGTAAAAGTAGATGATTCAGAAAAATTTTTTATTGATTTTTATTGAGCTCTACATTTTTCTCTAATCCCCTCTCTGCCTCTCCCCTCTCCTTCAACTTTCTCCCAGGGAAACTTCTATACATAGCCTCTCCCTTGATGTTTATAACTGCTGTGAGTCATGACAAAAACTCGGAATAGAAATCACAGTAAGCAAAAGTGAATTATGTGGTCCTGCTTTAGCAGGATTTGATGTTCTTTTATGTTTACCTTGATTCTTGGGTTCTTTACAAATTTATGGATAAAGGGTTATTACTTGATTTATATTAATTTAGAAATATTTTCTCTAAATTTTCTATTTTTCATGATTTGGTAGAACCCTTTTTTATATAGCCCATACTATTGTTTACCTAATATTATTTAGAAATAATATAACGTAATAACCTTTTCTACTGTAAAAGGTATGATTCCTAGTTGATATAGAATAACGTAGATTCTCACTGTGTGTTAAAATCAGTTGACAGCTCTAAGGAAACCAAATCATACCATTGCAGAGTTTGTGAACAGAATTTAAACAATACTGATCAAGCATAGGTATTTAAATTTTGCAACACTAATAATATAAGGCAAAAATGATAAAAGTTAAATTAAAATTTAACAAATAACACTAGCAGAATAAAGTTTTAGAACTGATTTATGCAATTGTGCTATATGAAAAGCTTATTTTGCTAAAATTTTCTAAGATATAATATTAAAAAGTAATCATTAAGTTTCAATGTATTTACATAAATCAGTTGCCTTCCCTCACTTCTTCCAAGAATTCTACTACTATCTTTGCTACTACTCACACCTTCAAAAAGAGGACAAACCCACAATGTGCAAATGAGTATACAATGAAGTTTGAATGTACAAGATTCAATTAGTAGGCCAGTCAAGTAAATGTTCTCAATCAATAGAGAAAGAAACATGACAGATAGTCATCAAACACTAATCATTTACTGAAGATTGATTTTACCCATTATGTAAAAATTATTTGCATTTAATTTGGTATTCAAAAAATTTTTATATACATAATAGAAAATTTTGCAAATTTATGTAAAACTATAACACCATGTTTGAAAATAATCATAATATACAAGCCTTCAAAAAATAAATGTAGAGTTTTCCCAGCATAGTTCTACTCTTAACTAGGAATTCTAAAGGAGTCATAGCGCCCTACACCACTTGTCCTTATTAGAGAATAAAACTTACTCTTTTGTGCAGAAGACACAGATAAAAAAATGAAAGAAAGAAACCAGCCAGGCATTGGTGGATTGGTGGCATATGCCTTTGTTCCCAGTACTGGAGAAGTAGAGGCAGGCTGATATCTGTTAGTCTGAGTAAAGCCTGGTGTACAGAGAAAACTCTAGGACAGATTACAAAGCTTTAGAGAAACCCTGTCTCAAAAAAAAAAAAAACCAAAAAGAAAGAAAGAAAAAAGGAAAGAAACGCTCAGCTAATATTATTCTAAATGGAGAAAAGCTTGAAAAAAATCCCACACTATCCCTATTCCTTTTCAATAATGTGCTCGAACAAGCAGCCACAGGTATAAGACAAGTAAAAGAAAATCAACTGGTTTAAATTGAAAGAATATTAAATCATATTTTTCAATTGTTATACACAAAGAAACTCAAAATTTCAATTAGAAAGTTTATATTAACAGTAAAAATTATCATTGAAGTGTCAAGGTACCAATTTAACTGAAAAAAATAGAGTCTCTTTTTATACAATATCAAATACGCTGAGAAAGAGATAATGGACCCATTTCCATTTATGAAAGCATCATAATTAGGGAATATATTGGAATAAACCTAACAAACTTAAAAACTTGTATAATGGGGCCGGGCGGTGGTGGCACACGCCTTTAATCCCAGCACTTGGGAGGCAGAGGTAGGCGGATCTCTGTGAGTTCGAGACCAGCCTGGTCTACAGAGTTAGTTCCAGGACAGGCTCCAAAACCACAGAGAAACCCTGTCTCGAAAAACCAAAAAAAAAAAAAAACTTGTATAATGAAAACTCAAGGACACTGGAAGACAGAAAGACATCCCGTGTTCATGCACAGGTAGAATTAATATTTGGAAATGACCATACTAGACAAAATAATTTATAAATCCAGTGCAATCCAAACCAAAATACCTGCAGGATTCCTCATAGAAATAGAAAAACAATCCAACATTCTATAAGGAACTAGAAAATACTCTGGAAACCTAAAGCAATCATGAGAAAAATGAATACTAAATCAGGAATTGCCATCAGACTTCAAGACATATGGTGAAGCTGTAGGAATGGAACTAAAAGAGCATTGGCACATAAACAGGCGTGTAGACGAATGAATCAAAAGAGAAGATAGATGGTAAGAACAGCTTACCTACAGCCGCTTGATATTTAACAAAGAGGACTAAAATATCATTGAAAGAAGCAGCATTTTCAATAAATTGTTCTAGTAAAAAAAGATGTCTATATGCAAATTTCTATCTTCATTTTTCTTAAATTCATGGAGTCTATTTATTGCTTTCTGTATAATTTTAGGTGTGTGTCCATTCTCTGGAGCAGATCCAATATCCAGTGACAAAACTCTTCAAAAAATGCAATTATACAACTCCCAGCTCTTTTGTACGCAGAGCTCACTGCCTTCTTGGCCAGGTTAGCTTAACCCCTGAAATAAACACACGGATATCTGTATTAATTAAATCACTGCCTGGCCCATTACCTCTAGCCTCTTATTGGCTAACTCTCTCATATTGATTCAACCCATTTCTAAGAAACTGTATGTTACCACGAGGCCGTGGCTTACCGGGAAAGATTCAGCATGTCTGACCTGGCAGCTTCATGGAGGGTGGCTCTCTGCCTGCCTTCATCCAGAACTCTGTTTTGTCTATCCACCCACCTAAGGGCTGCCCTATCAAAAGGCTAAGGCAGCTTCTTTGTTCAACCAATGAAATCAACACAAATGCAGAAGGACCTCCTACAACACCCAGCAGCTATCAATTAGCAACAGACTCTCACCTAGTAATTGGATTTCATAGCCAGTTCTTCCCATTCTTCTATGTTGGCATTAAGATTTTACTAAAATGATCCTCAAGTGTTAGTGTGGACACTGCTCTGGTAACCTATTTTGAGATAAGCATTCTGAAGCCTCTTATTTCCTACACCTTGACCAACTCTAGGTTTCTGTGTAAATCGGTGTCTTTTGTAAACAGAAACTCCTCTGATTAGGTTTGAGAGCTTTACTCTGGTTCTCCTTTCTCAGGGATCCTTGGCCACCAATCCACTATGGTGGGGCACAAATGCCAACAGGGTTTGGAAAGCTGTAAATACCATAAAATATCTTTCCGGTATATGACTTCAGTAAAGCAATTCAACTTTATTAAAGACATAGCAGAAACTGGAAACAACCTAAATGCCCTTTGACTATAAAATGGATAAGGGAAATGTGATCCATTTACACAATGGAGTACTATCTTGCAGAAAAAAAGTGACATCTTGAATTTTTCAGGCAAATGAATGGAGCTAGAAAACATCATTTTGAGTGGGGTAACCCAAACACAGAATGACAATTATCACATGTACTCACTAATAAGTGGTTTGTAAACATAAATCAAAGAAAACCAGACCACAAATCACAATCCCAGAGAACCTAGACAACAATGAGGACCTTAGGAGAGACATTCATAGGTCTAATCTACATGGGAAATAGAAAAAGACAAGATCTCCTGAGTAAATTGGGAGCATGGGGACCTTGGGAGAGGGTTGAAGAGGAGGGGAGAGGGAGGGAGGGGAGCAGAGAAAAATGCAGAGCTCAATTTAAAAAAAAAAGAGTATGTGGAATATATAGGTTTGGGGATGGTTAGTGGAGAACCACCTGATTTGCATTAAATAACATGCTCTTTTCTTTAATCTCCATTAGTGACATCGCAATCTTATGATAAATGCTGAAGCATGTTATTAATTACCATGTGGTGTGGATGGGAAGAGCATGTGCAGGGAACTATATCAAGGGTCATCCTTGAGATAAGTCAAGGCATGTGGACCAGGAGATACACTCCAAATAAGGGCAAATTGAGAGCTAGAAGTCTTGCTGGGGAAGGAATCCTTCATGTTGCTGAGCTTGGAGATAGCTGACAATCCATTGGTAGACTGCAACTTCTGACCAATAGGGCTTCTGAACACTCTACTAACTTAAAGATATGCATCATAATATGTTTTATGCCTTTGACTTCATCAATATTTTATATAGAGACCCTCACCCAAAATAACTTATTGTCTGATGATGTATCCCCATTACTGTATATTTATTGTCTATATGATTTCCTAGGTCATAAATCCTGCTGCCAACAGTACCTACTCTTAGTAGTTTATAACCAGTACACTGTTGTCCCCTGACATCTAAACAGATTATAGTGTATATTTAAGATGATGACAATTACCATTTGAACAAATCTTGTGCCTTTTCTACTAGTTATGCAAGTGCTTTGTTCAACACCAATATCATATTCTGAATTTGATTACATACAGTTTTCCACTTAACAATTTATCCATTATTGTTTTCCAAATGTATAAAAGTAATAATTAAGCGCATCATTACAAATTGTGATAAGCATTGTCCTGGATAAACACAAAACATCACTCCTCCGGAGTATGAAACAGACCTTCTTAAGAGGAGCAGGGGAGCAGGGTCATTCTGTATTCTAGGACCAGGAAGGCCCCCATTCCCAGACACAGCATGTGGGACGAGGTGCTCTATTCTCTCCTTGGCAGGCACAGGGAGAACTTGGTCTGACCTCTGGTTTCTGAGGCTATATACATTTCCAGGACCTATGTATTCTCTAAAATGAATTGCTTTATCCTAGTGATATTCTTAGCTAATTTGTTTTTTTTTACTGTTCTTTTTTTAATATTTATTTATTTATTAAAGATTTCTGTCTCTTCCCCGCCACCGCCTCCCATTTCCCTCCCCCTCCCCCAATCAAGTCCCCCTCCCTCGTCAGCCCAAAGAGCAATCAGGGTTCCCTGCCCTGTGGGAAGTCCAAGGACCACCCACCTCCATCCAGGTCTAGTAAGGTGATCATCCAAACTGCCTAGGCTCCCACAAAGCCAGTACGTGCAGCAGGATCAAAAACCCATTGCCATTATTCTTGAGTTCTCAGTAGTCCTCATTGTCCGCTATGTTCAGCGAGTCCGGTTTTATCCCAGGCTTTTTCAGACCCAGGCCAGCTGGCCTTGGTGAGTTCCCAACGATGCGTTTGAGATATATCTTTATGATTATGCTTTCTTGCATGTGTCCTGAAATGCTATCAGGGTGGAGTCTGTGGCCATCTATGTCACCTCTTTGTTTCCAGAACTTCTCATCAAATCAGGGATCTAGTAGGTTCTTATGAATGTTCTCTGAATAAATAATGGGTGAATATCTTTGCAAATAAAACACAGACATGTGGGTGGTCAACTACCTTCCCCCTGAGTTTCTGGAAGTTTCCAAAGCTGCCTTTAATTTTATCTTGCTTCCTTTTTCCTATGCTAGGCCACCTTGTTATGTCTTATAAATCCTTGTAAACTGTCTCAAATCCCTTGTGAAACAAGGTAGGAGTTAAATAAATATATTTTTCAATGTCATAAAAAAGTAATAATTAAGAAAATTAATAATTTAGTAATATTTTTGTCCAAAGCTGTATTTTTGTCAAAGCAGCAGTGTTTGGATGATTGCTATAAACAGGAGGTGATATTCAAGCAAATGTTTTTCTGAGTAAAGAATCATTTAATTTCCAGAATAATTGAATCCTGAAAGAATCACAATAAGTTTAAGGCCAACCTTGACTACTTGGCAACTTTGTACATCTGTCAGTTAGCGAGCCTATACTTGGTATATTAAATCACCCAAAAACCATTTTATATTTGATAAAATATTGACGATATTGAAGGCTACATCTCACTTTCTCTTCTATTATGTCCAGTGTAGTCAGGTTTATATTTAGGACTTTAATACATTTAGATTTGAATTTTTGTATTGGATAGATATGGTTGTATTTTCATTCTTCTACATGTTGACATCCAGTTATGCCAGCACCATTTGTAGAAGATGCTTTCTGTTTTTTTTTCATTGTACAATTTTGCTTCTTTGTCAAAAATCAGGTGTTTGGGTTAATATTTGGGACTTCAATTTGATTCCATTGGTCAACCTGTCTGTTTTTGTGCCAATACCAAACTGTTTTTATTAGCTTTATAATAGAGCAAACACTCTCTCAACTTCATGACTTCCTTATTGCTATTGCATATTTTCTTATTCTTTAATTTAATTCTGTCATTTTAGGATAATTACAATAAATTGTAAGTTTTATTATTAAACAATTACATTCTTAAAATATAAACAAATATTGCCTTCTTCATTACATATGTTATTGCCACTGTAGTAAGAGAAAAGTAATCAATATTGAAATTTATGAAATATAAATAAAAACACAATAAAATTTGAAATGACGAGATATTAAGGTAAGGAAAAATTTAGTATTGCTTAATTTTACTTTTATGCACTTATATCTTTGAATGTTTCGATATTACTAGCACATTTTTTTTAAATGAAGGATGGTCTCTATTACTTGATATCTGCTCAGTACACAGGTGAGTTGGGAGTCACAGAATGTCTTGACATGTATAGGTCATATATGAAAAATAATTGTATTTAATAGAGTATTTAGTAATTTAATGAAGAAAATTGGAAAATAGCATTGAAATAATGGTTGTCATAGATTGACCTCAATTAGTATTTTACATTCAAATTCTGACTAGCTTGTTGTAATTTTATTTTTTACAATTATAGAAATCATGCATCTATTGAGAAACGGAACCTTAAATTATCAACAGATTTTGTTCAATGGCCCACACATGCCATCTTGTGGTGCAACAGCTTCAACTCACTTTTAAGCACATTCATATATATATATATATATATATATATATATATATATAGTACTTCTAAGTTTTCAAATTAAAATTTGAGGCATCAAGTAAAACATCATTAGTTTAGATTTCTAATATTTGCTATAGTGGTATTTGTAGGTGAATATTGGTTACTAGCATTTGAGAATTTGAATTTTAAATAATACAAATTAAATCATGTAGGAAGATAATATTTAAATTTCTGAGTAGTATAATTTATCTTATGTGTAGCTATTTATATATTATCTATTTTGTCTTCATTCTATCAATAAACATTTTGACCCTAAAATAGTTATAATACTTTTATTCTTGAGGCATATAATACTCATTCACATTTCAAAATTGAAAGGAATAATTTAGCTTTAAAAAATTGTTTAAAACTGAAATTAACAATCTTAACAAAGTCAATTTTTCACTGTTATCAAGTTGAGTTTTCAAGTAATTATTTTCCATAAATTATTTTATCTGTGTCCAATAAAACCCATTACTACCAACATTATTTTAATAGTGAATATAGTATACAGCACTAAAAACTTTAGATTTTATTTGAAAAAGTAAGAAAGATATAACCATATGAGAAGAGTAAAATAATATAGTAATTCTGAAGAAAATACTAAAATTATGATAGGAATTTTTATCACATGACACTATTATTAGAATTTATGCCCTGGCAATACTGAAGCATGCATGGACCACCTGCATATAGTGGTTCTGCTGAACCTGCCCATATTGGGTGTCATTGTCTAAGATTATGGGGACGAATGACTACGTCTCTTCCTCAAGGTAGTACCAGATCTCATTACAGATAGTTGTGACCTAACATGTGGTTCCTGGGAATTGAATTTAGGACCTTTGGAAAATCAGGCAATGCTCTTAACCACTGAGCCATCCCTTTTAAACTCAAGTCTTTCACCTGTGACATTGAATAAAAACATGAAAATGTATAATAGCAAATTCCTAAAATATGATAATAAAGGTTAAATTTTACATGAGTGATGTGAATATTGAAAAAAATCAACTAATGAAATGTTGTTGGAATAATAAAAAGAATATAATTCTATATTATTTCAGTGAAAGCCAACCCTACATTAGCCGATAATAAATAAACACAATAAGGAAAACACAGTTTTAAATGTTGCATTATTGTACTCAAATTTCTAATTTAAAATCAAAATATGGAAATGATGTAAAAACTCACAGATTACATCTAATTCAAGAGGAAAACATACAAGAAAAATTGTCTTCAAGAGGTCAGACATTGAACTGTGTACTCTTTCTTATCTCCATCAATTGAACTAAAACTATTGAACTAAAATAGATTAGAATTATTCAAATCCAGAGCTCAGTGTGGCCACAAACAGCTGTTGTTCTTAGAACGCAGAGGGCTAAGATGAGTGTGCTTTGTCGATCTACAGAATTGAGAGCATTTCAAAAAAGAAGTGAAAACTGGGGAGTCAGGGAGACTTAGAATCTTGAGATCCATCCACTGTCTGAATGTGCTCTGAAGCCTAGGCGAGTGCTGTGACTTACAACACACTCTCTTGCTGGTCTCTTAGTTCAGATATTCCCTGGAGATCTACTACCCAACTCTATCCAGTGCTGCAAACTCAGAGGGTTTCTGGACCTTGGCCCTCACTTTAGGCTCCTTATGAGGACAAAGTTTTTCTTGAGTGTGAGGTCCTCAAGCTTTCACTACTCCGCATCTCCTCTTGCTACAGCTTTTCTTACCTACATAATATCCAAGTACAGGACATAAGACTTCCAAGCTTCTAACTTTCCATGACTTTATTTTTAAGTGTACCCCACCCATCTGTTATCTTTTTCCTTACTTTTATCTCTCCTAAAGAAAAGGAACTTCCCAGCTTACAGGATATCTGTGACTAATTCTTCTCAGAGTTGAGACTGTTTTACATTATTTGAGCAAATATCTCTACCCCTTCTCATTAAGTTAACCTACAGCAAAAAATCATTAGAAAAGAAATATTGAAGCTTTAAAAGACTATGGAGAATCTATAGTAATATATCTACCTGACAAAACTGTCTGTATTAATACATGAAAAAGAGAATACCACACATAATAAAAAACCCAACGTAATTTATAAACATAAAACTAGAAGAAATACTTGGGATTAAACTGATATAAGAAATATTAGGACATGCAGTTGAGGAGAAAACTGAACCTAAGACAAGTATTAAGATAAAGAGGAGTATGCGGGGCGGTGGTGGTGCACGCCTTTAATCCCAGCACTTGGAGGCAGAGGCAGGCAGATATCTATGAGTTCGAGGCCAGCCTGGTCTACAAGAGCTAGTACCAGAACAGGCTCCAAAGCTACAGAGAAACCCTGTCTCGGATAAAAAAAAAAAAAAAGATAAAGAGGACTAAGAAATATAAAATATCACAGAATTAAAAAAGACTGGATTAGAAATATTAATATTTACCTTAAAATAACACTGAAATATAATAGTTTCATTTCTTCTATTGAAAGTCAGACTAGGAGATGATCCTTTTCTTTACTGCCTCCTAGAAATATACTGCATTATCAAAGACAGCCAGTCATTAACTTCGAGAAATAAATTCTAAACAAATGAACCCAGGAAACATGCAGTCCTTGGTGTTCTAACATGTGACTAAGTAGTCTTCAAACAAAACCTAGTTAGAAAATAAAGAAAGTCATTTTTTTTGTAATTTAGGGATCATTCCATCAATAAGATATTTCAACAATAATCATATAAACTCTGGCTAAAAACAGACAGATCCAACTTCATACCATGAATATTATCAGGAATAAAGTCACAGATAAAACCCAAGACAGTAATAGTGGATGACTTCATTTCACCCTTCTCACCAACAAGAAAACCATCCAGACAAGAAAATAAGAAACATTGAATGAAATGACATTATAAACAAAACAGACATTTACAGAAAATTCTACTGAAGCACAACAGAAATTTCATTCTTAACAGCAGCCACTGGAACTTGATAGATAACAAATCACATATGGAACATAAAGCAAGTTTCAGTAAATAGAGAAAAATTTAAAAATACATCTTGTATATTGTTCCCTCATAGTTTAGTCAATCTGGACATAAACACAAATAAAATACCCCAAATCATACATATTAAATGAAGTATGAACAGATTACTGCCAAATTAAAAGTAATAACTTTGGGAATTGAATAATTTAAAACAACACATGGTGTAAACCTAAGAGGTATGATGAAGTCAGTCTTCAGGGGAAATTAGATACCTGCAATTCCTATGATATAAATCAAGAAAGATCTCAAGTTAACAAGTTAAGAGTGCCCATTATTGTACTAGAAAAACAATACCAAACCAAACCCAAAGCAGTAGGCAGAAATACCTAAAATGAGGGCATAAAGTAATGAAATACACTGAAAGCTTCAAACACAATTGAGTCAATAAAATGGAGAGATAGCTTCTGAAAAACCAAATAACAAAAAACAAACAAACAAAATTGAGAACCGTATTTAACCTAATGAAAATAAAATGAAAGCATATGGGCATATGGGCAGATTCCACAAGGTCTATTAGCCATGGCTATCTAAGAAGCAGAACTGATAGAAGATTGTTTATGATATTGGCCTATATGAGTAGTCGTTAGCTTAGTAATTGACTTTTCACATTAGAAAAATGAGAGTTTGTCATTGCTTAGACTATGAAACTGAATGTTTCATCATTCCAAATCTTGCTTAGAAGACATGAAGGGTTCCTAGAGAACCGTGGCTGGAAGCCTAAAGAAAGATGTTTGATTATCACCAGAGAAATATTACTACAAAGAGTGAAGACAGGTAGGGAATAGAGCCTTCCACCCAGTCTGACAAGCAGTTTGACCTGAGGGTTTCTCAGTGGAAGAAGAGAATACACCATACACACTGATCTGTGACCTTCTTACCCATGATGCAGCATGTTGACAAACACACACAGATAAACCGTAAAAGAGAATTAAAAGATAAAAAAGAAAAAAATAAAATTAACAAAATCGGAAACACAAGAGAGGTATTACATCAGATACCAAAGAAATTCAAAAGCATATGGAGACATATCTTAAAATTATACTATATTAGACTTTTAAATGGATAAATTTCTGAATTTATATGACTAGGAAAAGTTAACCTAAAGAGGATAACAAATTTAGACAACTCCATAGCAAGCAATGGAATGGAAACATCAGTTAAATTTAAAAAGAGCAAATAAAACTCCAGACAGAGGCTCAGATAAATTAACTCAGATCTTCAAAATTGAAGTCACAATACTACTTTTCAAAATATTCCATTAAAAAAATAATAAAAATGACCATTATACTGTTTTATAAAGCCAATACTATCCTGATGCCATAACAAAATAAAGGCAATGCAATAATGCAAAAGAAAATTATAGACCAATCTGAATGATAGATAAAAATGTTATTACAATTTTTAACAAATTCAATCGAAAACTCATAGAACATATTATGTATTTTTATAACTAACTGCTTTTGTCAAGCCTCAGTAAAAAAGCCATGACCAAGGAAAGAGATAGTCCTTGAAGGTGGGGACTGCATACAGCAGGCATAGTGATGGGGAACAAAGCTGAGAACTGAATAAGGCAGAGAGAAACTCCAAATGGCTCCGGCTTCAAATTCACAGGTCTCTACACCTACTGACATATTTCCTCCAACAAACTCACAGTTCCTAAGCCATATAACAAAGTGGTGCTCAAATCTTCAAATATGTGAGCCTATGGGGACATTCCCATTCAAATCACCAAGATCAAAATTAAGGTGTTTTGTTGTTGTTTTTCAGAGATAACACAGTGGATTGATATGCATAAGTCAAAAATCATAATTCATTCCATAAATAAAGAGTTAGAAACCACATGGTCTTCCATATGGTTTGGACAGTAAATTATTGTGAGGAAGTTCTTATTTCTTCATTTATTTTAGTTATCATGAAGAAAAAACGTTATTTCTAAATCGTCTGAATTGCTCTGGCTGTAATTTTACACAACACCATTAGGTGGCAGCCTCCTACACAAAATGAAAACAAATTCAACATTTCATAATGTAAAATCTGAAAATGAAATACTTGACGATGCATACTATATAGATTATGATAAAGATTGGAAATTAGGTGTACTTTTATGTATAAAATACTCACTACATGTATGTTAAATGAAGAAAATAAATTTAATCTCCCAGGCTGGGATTTCTGCCTCTGTGCAAAATGTTGCTAACATCAGTAAAGATTTTTCTGACACAACTAATTATAGCCAACATTGGCTTTTCTAAAGTGATAAAGATTTGTTGGAAGATGTTTAAACACCCCATTGCTTTTCTGCTAATACAATAAACATAAGCCACCTCTTCAGACATTTTGTTCTTGTCTCTTCTGTCAGAAAGTAGTTTTCAACACACATCCTGCGGAATTTCGTTAAATACATAGCGGTATCTTTATCTTACAATAAAAGTCCTCAAATTTTCCTTTCATTGACCTCTACTTTTATTTCTTTTCCCAAAACTAATTATGACCTAATAGACAAATATACCTGTTGTGTTTTCATATGATAAAAACATGCAGCAAAGAGGTGGTTCTTATCCAAAAAATATTAATCACATACTAAGTATATAAGAGATAACACATTATTTATACATTGAATTAAACACTCAGATTTGATTTCAGCAGATGATAAGTCAGTACTAAGAAATGATAAAATAAGAAATGATAGAGAAAACAAGTAAAGGATTAATAATTGGCTGAGCCAAAGGTAGGATCACCATTGACTGGTGACCACCAGAGACATTTGTGTCATGACTTAGTATAGTCAGAGATGGTTTGAAAAGACATTTAGCCTTTGCATTACTCACACAGACTTCTTAGTTTCAAATTCATGAGTAATTTCCATTTGTCTTTTTGTACATGATACATGGGTTTGCAAACATGTCAGGAAAATGAATCTTTGTCTTCTCTTTTGGGAAATATTCTTGAAATTGGAGAGAAATTATAGAGATATGGTAGGATTTATAAAAATGTATGTGTAGGTAATACGATCAAGAACAATATAAGTGGCATGCCTCAAAAGATCTTTAAAAGTTTTACACTGACAAAATTCTTAGTTTTTTTAATATAAATCAGATTTAAAAAATTACAGGTTTCCATTTTTTCTTCCTGTTAATCTACTTAGGCCACTCCTTCCATAGCCCAGGTTACCCTTAAAAAGTCTCCCTTTCTCCTTTCCCTCGTTACTGCCTCAGAAGCATGTTAATTGTTTCTCTGTGTTCATTGAGTACAGCTGGTGTTCTTCACAGCAATGGAGACTTCCCTCAGTCTTTGGAGAGAAACCTACAAATTGAAAACAGGCTGGGTGGTTTGAGGGTTCCAGTGGGGCTCGTTTGGCCAACAACTCAATTAGATTTAACCCAGTCATGAATTGGAAACTTCATTTGGCGGTATACATGTCCAGTTGGGGGCCAATCTGTCCCATTATTTGTTTTCACTAGAATATCTTCATAGATATCATATGTCATATGATTCTACTATATTGTTCCAATACCACCACTCAATTGACCATTACTTATGGCTGTCCCTTCTGATATTCCCCTTGACTCCTCCTTCCTTTTGTCTTTTCACTTGATCCTCTCATTGCAGTCACTACCATCCATCTATAACCTTTTCTATTTCTGTTTTCTAGGCTGATCTATCATCTGTCTACACACCCCAGTCTCTTTATCTGTTCACAACCATTTTGGTTATCTTTGAATTAACATACACACATATGATACATATAGTCATATATACATACCACATTTACCTTTTTGGGGCTCTGTTACTTTGCTCAGAATGATGTTTTTCAAGTTCTATCTATTAAAGTGCTTAATTTCATGTTTTCAATTTTAACATTTGTATAACATTACATTCTATAAATGCTCCATATTTTATTTATCCATTCTTCTGTTGATAAACATTTAGGTTGCTTCCAATTTCTGACCATTATTCAGGATTGTTTTAACTACACTATTTTGTTGTTTGTTTTGTGTATTTGTGTGTGGAAATATGTGTGTCTTTGTGTTACAATATGATGCTGAAAATTTTCTTTCAAGAACTATGAAAAACTATGTTAGAATTTTTATGTATATTGCATTGAATCTGTAGACTGTTTTTGTAGGATGACCTTTTTTATACTGTTGGTCCTACCAACACATGGGAATAGGGGATCTTTCAGTTTTCAGTAATCGTCTTCAATTTCTATCTTCAATGATTTAACATTTTTATCATACTAGTCATTCACCTAAATTTATTTTATATTATTTAAAGTCATTGTGAAATGTGTTGTTTCTCTGATTTTCTTTTTTCAATCATAGTTTATACATAAAAAGGATAGTGTTTCTGTTTGCCTCTTTCACTCTTTCTCTGAGTGTGTGTGTGTGTATGTTTGAGTTAATTCTGTATCTACCTACTTATAAACTATTTATCCTCACTAGGAGTTTCCTGGTGGAATTTTTAGGGTTATTTCTATATACTATTTTATATAAATAAATAATATTAGATTCTTCGTTTCTAATTTGTTTCCTTTATCTCCTTCAGTTGCTTATTGTTCTACATAAACTTCAAGTATTTTACTGAGTATATATTCCTGATTTTAGTGGAATTGCTCTGAGTTTCTCTCCATTTATTTTGATGTTGGCTCTAGGCTTGCTCTAAATTGCCTTTATATGTTATGTATATGCCTTATAGCCCTAATCTCACTAGGCATTTTATCATGAAGAGTTTTGGGATTTTTTTTTCTAACATATTTTTCTGTCTGTGATGATTTTGTCTTTCGATTTGTTTATTTGGTGGAATAAATTTATTAATTTACATATGTTGAACCCTTCTGCTTGTCTTGAATGAAGTCTACTTGATCATCGCATAGGTGGTTTTAATGTGTTCTTGGACCTGGTTTGCAAGTGTTTCATTGAACATTGTTGCATTTCTCTTCATAAGGAAAAATGGTGTATGTTACTTTTTCTTGTTGGGTCTTAATGTGATTTGGGTATCAGGAAAACTGTGGACTCATAAAATGAATGGAGCAATGTTCCTTCTGTTTCTATGTTGTGGGATAAATTGAGGAGTACTGTCTTTAACTCTTCTTTGAAAGTCTAATAGAATTCTGCACTAAACTCATCTGGCACGAGTCTATTTGGTTGGGAGACTTTTAATTAGTCTTACTTTTTCACAACTGGTTGTAGGTATGCGTAAACTGTTTATATGATCTTGATTTAACTTTGGTAAATTGCATATATTTAGAAAATTATCCATTATTTCAAATTTTCTGTTTGGTAGAGTTCAGTTTTCAAAATATATGATTTTGATTCCGTGGATACCCTCAATTTCTGTTGCTGCATCCTCCTTTTCTTCTGTAAATTTTTACTTTGGATTGTCTTCCTCTGCCTTTTGGTACATTTTGAAATGGGTTTGCTGATCACATTGATTTACTCCAATCACTACCTTTTTGTTCATGTATTCTTCATATCTTTTTTATGTTTGTTTCCATTTTGTTGATATCATCCTTAAATTTATTTATTTATCATCATCAATTTCTTTCAGGAATGACTTTTGTTTTTGGTCTAGTATAGAACTTCTCTCTTAGAGCCTCCTTCAATGTGCATCATAAGTTTGTTTTGTTATATATTTATTTTCATTCAATTCTAAAAATTCTTTAATTTCTCCTTAATTTCTGTTTTAATTTCTTTTTCATTGAGAGAGAGTTGTTCAGTTTCTATGACTTTGTAAGCTTTCTGTCATTTCTGTTGCCAATGATACTTAGCTTTATTCTGTTGCGGTCTGATAGGATGCAGGATGTTATTTTAATTTTTTTGCATCTGTTAAGACTTGCTTTCAATCTGAGTATATGATCAGTTTTGGTGACGAATTCCATGAGGTCTTGAGAAGAAATTCATTGCTTTGGTTTTGGATGAAACAGTTTGTAAATATCTATTATGTCCATTTGTTTTACAATGTCAGTGATTTCCAGCATCACTTCATTTAATTTTATTCTGAATGTGTACTGGGAAGAATGGGGTATGATTGTTCTATTTGTAAAAAGTTTATTGATTTTATTAGTACATATTATTAACAGTAATAGTAATGGAATAAATATAATTGTTCAAAATAGTGATATATTCATTTGAGATGTTGTATATTATTGATTTCTAACATTTCCATGAATTTCTAATCCTAAATATAGACAATAATTTTTCCATGTAGCAGAAATGGACTCTTCATGGTTTACTAGAGCTAGGTAGCTCCTTTATTAGTCATTCAAGGCAAATCTTTCCTGTGCTATAGATTTTTCCTTCTCTTCTTCCAATATTCTTTCTAAATACATCACTTGAAAGTAATTTAACTAACTACCAATAGGTGACAAATTGTGTTTAGCGGTATATTCTGCATAATTGACATGATATAATGCCAAGGAGACATGACAGTGACTAGTAGCCATAGAGGCAGCTGTAAGAAACTGAGTGTCACATTGTCCACTACAAGCAAAGAACAGAGAGTACTCTGGAAGTCTGGCAGAGTTATATATCCTCTATGACTAGTTCCAGTGATGTACTTCCACCAGCAAAGCTCCAACTTCTATATTATCCACAACATGCCAGAAACAGTGTCACCAAACAAAAACCAAGCGTTAAAACACATTAGCATGTTTGTTCTAAAGGTGTGGTAGAGCACACTTTTAATCCGAGCAATCAGGAATCAGAGGTAGCCAGATTTCTTTGAGTTTGAGGTCAGACTGGTCTACAGAGGCAGTCCCAGAATAGCTAGCTTTACACATAAAAAGCCTGTCTCAAATAAACAAACAAAAACAAGGTCTACACATAGAAACCCTTTCTCAAACAAAAAGCAAATAGCCAAAAAAAAAAAAAAACGAACAGTAAGAAAAAATCCACATTAGACTATACAAGATTTTTATCATTCGAAGCGCCAGAAGTATTACTATAAAAATGGATGTGACAAATACAATAAATTAATTCACATGAATTCATCAATGGGTAGAATGAACATATAGTAGAGTTAGAGTTTTTATTCATAACTCAAAACATCCTTATAGTTAAATTGTTTTACTTAAAATATGATACTGTCAAAGAAATCTATTTAAAAACAAATTTCACACTCTATATTCTCATCAGACACTGTGGAGTTTATCGGAAGATGTCAATAAAAAGTAAAAATTATTTTAATGAAATAAAGAATGCATAGGTTACAATTACTAAGTTGCTGTAGACATTTATTTTGTGATTTCCTAAATTAATTCGCTATATTTAGTTGAAATATGGTTTATTTATGAATTAATCATCTCATGTAACTAGTGTTTTAAGAGGCTGTAATATCAATATTGCTGTTGCACTTAGAGTTTAACTTTAGTTAAAAACATTTATCAAGCAGTTCTTTACCCAGGATTCTAGTGAGCATCCCAGAATTAGTCTGAACAATCTAAGCTCTTCAGATGAAATTATAATAAGGCACCATAACAAACTTTGAAATTTTAAAATGACAGATTGGTTCAGAAATAATTATATAGTCTGTAAAACATTGTTAAAATATCTGTATATACCACAACATAGTAAGTACTATATAATCTTTCTTCCTTTTATTACACTTGTCTTTGTTCTTCCTTGCATTTGCCATTTTTACTAATCATATAATTATGTTTTACATAATAAGAAGTAAACAGACTGTTGTAACCTCCAATAAATTAACTATAAAATTGTAGGCAGCTATGACAGGCATTTTCTCATTTTCTCTTAATTCTTTGTATGTTTTCTTTCCTGGAAATTCTATGTGAATTATGGTTCTGTAAAGCACACCAGACTTCTCAGGAGATGCTGTTTCCAGAGAGACTATTCACCATATTCATATGGTGACAGAAGCCCAGTCTGTATGTCCCATCACTTTCCAATTCCTTAAAAACTGAATTAGACAATATACTTTTATGAAGATGCTTTTAAAATATGTAGTCCCTTCATTTCTTGGAGAAAAACACGGAGCAGTGGGATATTTTGTTTTGTCTGTACATTATCACAAGAGAAAGTAGGCAACAGTTCAGAAAACTGTGAGTCAAGACAAGATAAATATGCTGCTACAACCCCAGGCTAACAATAAATTCTAACAATCCAGAGAAATTATGTCTGCGACGCAAGCCATCGTGTTTATCTTTCACAATCAGCCATCAATTGTGTCTAATAACAATATAACTTTTCTTCAAATAGGGCAGCTGTGTGGTTCTATGAATGATGAAAATCCACAGGGCTTCTAGAAGCCAGACCATTCTAATAGCAACTGATCTTTTTATTTCTTTTAGTCTTCTGGATTCTTGGTTTCCTCTGTATAACTAAGATACTAGTTCTGCTCATTCTAGCAATCTTTTTAAAAAAAAAAAAAAAAAAACTTTTCAAATTATATTTTCTTGCTTTGGCATTGGAGCCACTATGAGCACAAATACTCTGCACAACAAAATGTTAATTTTGTTGTAGTGATAAGCAAGATAATTTTGGTCATGAGAAAAAGAAAGCAAACTAGATTTGGCAGAAATTAAAGTAGTCCCGATTCAGCAGTAACCTTACACAAAATCTAGATTCCTTTGTAATCAAGTCAGACAAACTAGATTTGAGTATAATTAGATAAGCATAATTAAATTCTCCATCTCTTAGGGAACATCAAGATGCACATATAGAGCGTTCATTATTTTCTCCTGGGTCCCCAGTCATAGCAATGAAAATCTATACCCAAGAACTCAGGCGGGTCTGCCACTTAAGAGGCAGCTTTCTTATTCATTGAAATTCTGCAGAATTAACTTTGCTGGAAGCTAATTGCGAAGTTTAACAAAAACATGTGTACAAAATTTTCCACTATTGATTCTGTGATTCATCCAAAATTTTATGATGTAGTCATCTATATTATAACTATAAATCAAAGTTCCATAATAATAGGGAAACATACTATATTTATTGTTCATACTTTATCCTGGAGAACAATAGTATTTCCTGCTACATTTCAAACAAAACCAATCAAGTTTGATCAAACATGGCTATTCATTGTAACACATTTCATGGTTGCCTTTGAAAAGGTTGTTCTTGTGTTCTCATCCCTCTCCCCAAAGCACAAATGCAGCCCCTTCTACTACAGAAGCTTCTGATTCTGTTTCATTTTCACTAAAGATATCATTTCTTTCAGCCCCTATATTTCAAATGGCAACTTGGTAGTAAATTAGAAATATATTTATATATAATTATAAAATTGCTCTAGGTCTCTGGACTATCCGATCTCTTGTTCCTGGCTATCTAGTTTGGTTATTGTCCTCTCAAGGACTGATCTTTGCTGAAAAGGAAAGAGACTGGCACATGGAGACAGGTTTGGGGGCTGGGAGGACTAGAGGGAAGAGAAACTGTGTTTGGGATATATCAAAAGAAAATAGATTATTGTTTTATAAAATATATGTCAACCACAGTTTCCCTTTTCTCCTGAAACTGCACATTTTGTATTTCCATGCTCACCTTGCTCTTTTTCATTATAGATTGGCAAAAGTGTGCCACCAATAACCAAGCAACACAGTCGCTACTAGGCGGTCTGAAAATTTCCTAGGCCAAAACTGTTAATTCATAATTCTTCAATTTAGCTCTAGGCAGATTGTTTTTGGTTTTTGTTTTTGTTTTTTTCTGTACAAGGGAAGAAAGCAACCACATTCTTGGTCAAAATATTACAATAATATCTCTAGGCCTTCTACTCTGAAAACTCTTGAGTTGGGTTCTCATGTTTCAAATCACACTCTCAGCACCACTACCTTCAATGTCCCTACTGTGATGGCTCATTAAACTTCACTTAAAGCGTTAAAGTGCTTTTCTAGTCCAAAGTCCCAAAGTTTTCTTCCAAATAAAATCATGGTTGGTCTCTCACAACAATATCTACTTCTGGCACCAACTTCTGTTTTAGTTAGGATATTATTGCTCTGAATAGACAACATGATCACAGAATTTCTGTGAAAATATTTACTTGTGGCTTGCTTACAATTCAGAGGTTTGGCCCATTATTGTCATGTTGGGAAACATAGCTGCACACAGATAGACATGGTGCTGTAGAAGTAGGTGAGATTTCTACAACTGGATCAGCAGGGAGTAGAAAGAGAGTGAAACTGGACCTGGCCTAAGAGTTTATGAGGAACATTTTCATTCAAAACAGCACAATAATTATCATGTACACTTTGAATGTTGCTGAGATCTCCTTTAATTGCTAAGGTAAAGCTGTGTGGTTCAGGATCCACTTGAGATGGATACTCTGCAAGCTAGTACTTTGGGGAAACATATATCTAAAAGCCTTCATACTTATGTCAAGGGGATTCTTGCTACATGCCTATCTTTGTATTGCTCGTCATATATTTGCTAATAAAACAAAGTAGATTATCTTCATATTTTAGCCATATTCAGAGCAAAATATGAAAGATATGTATTATTTCATATCTTTGAGGCAAATAAGAGTAATTTTTATTTACACAGTCCTTTCTTTTATACCTATATTATGATTATTTGTCATACATATCACAAAAATTGTATTTTTTACTTTAATATGTATCACTTTGTTCTTCCAAGGAAATTTGGTGGTATATAGAATTTCTTTAATCAAATAACACATGAAGACATAAATAATTTTCAGTTTTTATGACATAAGGAATATTAAGGTAATAGAAGTAATGTGCAAAGTTTAAAAAACATATCTACAAATGAGATGAATCAGGTTATTAGCAGCATTTTTTCAGATACAAGTACATTATTTTTTATTTACTTTTTATTTTTAATCTACCCACAAGGAATATAGAACACAAATATATTGCATGGTTTGACCCCTCATTAGAAGGAGACACTTTGTCTGTTTCTAACAAATGCACTTATTATGCCCATTATCTAGAGATTAGTTACGACTGAAACAGCCTACCTTAAAACAAGCCATTAATAAAGATTTTTGTATTTTGTATTTAATACAAAACAAAAATCACTTGATTTTACAAATACATATGGATATACTGATTATATTCAGAAATCGTCATCCATAATTTGAATAGTCAGCATGGTTAAGGCATCACCATCAATAGGTTATTGTTATGCAAATATCAAGTGTATAAAAGACATGCTGCACAACTGTAGTGATTCCTAATCACTTAAGCACTTGAATAATTGGCAAATTGGAAATAGATAAGCTTTAGCTAAAAATCACACTACTACAAACATTTCTCATGGAGTTACCTCGCCCTGTCCCCCTTTATAAACATGAAGCAAATCACTGCAAAATGCCACTGGCATCCCTTTAAGGCTAACACTGTAATTACGCATTGGAACACAGAAAAGAAGTTCAGATGTTTCTAGGATTAGATAATTGGGTAGAAAAAATAGAGGGGAAACGAAGACAGTTTCACCATTAGTACTAATGTCAGAATTTATTTTTTAAAACTCTTTTGAGAAATATAGTGTATGTCAGTAAGATTCGTAGCTCATAGAGAGGAAGGAAAATGATAGTGGATGAGAGGAGAGGCTAACCTGTGGCAGGAGCTAACCTATGGCCTTCCAGGTTCTGATAAATATTTCGACTCTCTCTTATTACAAGTCAAATATGTTTTAATAAAAGATTACAATGATAGAGACTGCTAAAGTCTCTGTGAATGTTTGGCATATGCATTATCACATATATATGAGCTTACATTTTTTTGTAGAAGTTTGAACTGAAAGGTGTTTTCTTTTATTGCTATATACTTTATCAACTGAGGTTACATTTCTTGCTGAACTCATAGATCATTAATGGTGGCTACTTGGATATTCTAAAATTAGCTTGCCTACTCTGGGTATCTCCTTTGTATTTTTGGGATCTCTCTAAAGAAATAGCATGAAGAGAGCATACATATTTAAATGCATTATTAATAAGAATTATGCAATATGATCAAAGTAGTTCAATAACAGTTGTCAAACAATGGGGTTAATTAACTCAGAAGAATAAAGCCAACTGAATAAAAATAAGATAATCTTCCTTGTTTCATGACCTTTTTTTTCTTTTTTTTTTTTTTTTTTTAGGCTGTCACCAGAAGGTTCTATCCACATTTGCACTCTGTTTTACCCTATCAGCTAAGCAAGTTGAGAGATTTTTCTATATGTAGATAAACCCCAACCTGGCCTAGTTGATTTCTCAGTTGAGGCTCCCTGCACACTTGATTTTATGCTATGGAAAATAACATTGAAGTTA
Source organism: Neodon shergylaensis (assembly GCA_025134845.1). Classification (NCBI taxonomy): domain Eukaryota; kingdom Metazoa; phylum Chordata; class Mammalia; order Rodentia; family Cricetidae; genus Neodon; species Neodon shergylaensis. The sequence goes on from JABTXL010006268.1 coordinate 16,406,934, forward strand.
TTTAAATTTACACAGTCCTATCCTTTCTTTGCTTCTACTGTGTTGAAATTACTGCTGCTGCCACAACATCCAATATCTTACGTGACTTCAGAGAATCTTAGCTCATGTACTCATGCTTGCAAAACAAACTGATCATCTACCAATCCATCCATTTCCTCACCAAAAATAATGTTTAGGAAATATACAGATTGGATTTTTCTTTTTTAATTTTCATAATTTCTGCCATTATTTTTAATGCTTAGTGGTGTTTCATCTGTAGGTATGTTCAGCAGTGGTTTAAATGTTTTTTTTCTTTCTGTCTTTTTTTAGAAGCCAGAAAAAACATCCAGTCATCTGGGATTGAAGTTATAGAACATGGTGACCTTCCATATGTGTCGGAAAAACCCAGTTGGTTTCTCTGAAAGATAACCAATTCAACTTAACCACTGAGTAATCTCTCCCACCCCGGTGAGTGAAACATTTTGCAAAACTGTATTGGTGTTGTTTCAGGGATGGGATTAGAAGCTACAAAATTTGTTTGTATCTAAATACACAATTATTTTCATGAAATTAAGATACTAGGTATTAAAGAAGATACATACTGTAATATAAATTTCTGTGGTTTTCAATTCTTCTTTTACCTGTATCTTCTGTTTGTATTTCTCAGTTCTTCTTTCTGTTGACCAGAGCATTTATTATCATGTAAAAGACAGATTGGTGACCAAACACATCTCCAATCTCTCAACAGGTCCTTGCATTTATGTAATTCTTTCATTCCTTTATTTATTAGTTAAGTAAAATCATTAGAAATCAGTCACTATGAGAATATTATCACATATTTATTCATTGATATATTTTCTGAGTGCTTCTTGGAATTTAGGTGTTGTTCAAAACATATAGATAGAAAGGTAACCAAGGGATTAATTGATAAAGAAATTTTTATTTCCTGTGATGGAAAGATAATGATGAATATCTAAATATGATTTATATGTAAGTTGAACTGCAGTATACTCTGGAAATCAGTTATTGTCGGGCAAAACTTGTAAAATATAAGGCCTTCAAGTGGCCCATGATATTTAGAGGAAGTATGACAAATCTATTGGGAATCATTAGAAAATATATGAAATATAGTTTTAGACTTCCATATTGATCTAGAGAAATAGGAGATGTACTTAATAGGATCACTGAATGGAACTCATAATGATAATACTTGTAAATGTTGTATATGAATGAGGCAGATCTTCTAGATGCTAATAAAACAAGAGTTTTGCATGAAATATTTCCAGTATTTAGGGGGGAATCATTCAAATTAATAGAACATTTTTTTCTTAAATGTTCCAAATGCATTTAGATAATTATTGATCTTAGTGTCTGTGACATGATTGTTCTGTTCAAGAAGTTGTCTCCTGTGCCAATAAATTCAAGATCATACCCTAATATCTATCAAGTTCAGTTTAGCTGGTTTTATGTTGAGTTCTTTTATTAATTAGAATTTGTGTTTTATATAGGATGATAGACATAGATAATTTGCATTCTTCTACATGAAGACATACAGTTAGACAGGCACCATTTGTTGAAGATGCTTTTTTTGCCATTTTATATTTTTGGCTTCTTTATCAAAAATAATATATCCATAAGCATGTGGATTTAAATCTGGGTCTTCAATTCCTTTCCATTCAGCAAACCTTCTGTTATTAGGCCAATACCATCCTTTTTTAATTACTACAGCTTTGTAGAACAACTTAAAGTCAGGGATGATGATACATCTAAAAGAAATTGTTTTGCAGTATAGGATTGTCTTAATTTTTATTATTTTTTCTTATGAAATTGAATATTGCTATTTCAAAGTCTGTAAATAATTTTTTTTATTTTAATAGGGAATATATTGAATCTGTGGATTGCTGTTCCTAAACTGTTAATTCTTACTCTTTTAATCCTACTGATCTATGAACGTCGGTAATCTTTTCATTTTCTGATTTCTTCAATTTTTTATTTTATTGATTTTTATTGACCTTCACATTTTTTTCTTAAAGACTTGAAGTTCTTGTCATTTTGGCCATTCACTTGCTTGATTAGAGTTAACTCAAGATGTTTTTTTTATTATTTGTGACTACTGTGAAGGGTGCTATTTTCCATATTTGTTCTCAGTCTACTTGCCATTCATATATAGGATGGCTACAGATTTTCAAAATTATTCTTGTTTCCAGCCAGCCATTTCAGTGAAGGTGCTTATCAGTTATATGGGTCTCCTGGTAGAATTTTAGGTGTTGCTATGTCTACTACCATATCCTGAAACATGATTAATAAAATCTAAGGATCAGAAATTGTGGTTCAGCTTGAAAATCTGAAAAAGCAAAACAGTCAGCCACTGCCTCTTACCTCAACCTCAGTCTGTAATGGCGAATGTGCCTCTAGGAATCTCAGAATGAGACTGTCTCTGAAAGCTGTCTTTCCCCATCTTATATTCCTCTCTAGGGATAGGATTAACATCATATACCAGTGGGATTAAATGCATAAACCACTCAATTTCTATGGCAACTGGAATTAAAGATGCATGTCATTATGGCCACTGAGATTAAAGGTGTGTGTTACCACAATCTGGTCTATAAAACTGACCAGTGGGACTGTTTTAGTCTCAGATCTTCAGGCAGTCTTTATTTATTAAAAAAATGAGGGGCTGGAGAGATGGCTCAGTGGTTAAGAGCATTGCCTGCTCTTCCAAAGGTCCTGAGTTCAATTCCCAGCAACCACATGGTGGCTCGAAACCATCTATAATGAGGTCTGGTGCCCTCTTCTGGCCTGTAGACATACACACAGACAGAATATTGTACACATAATAAATAAATATAAAAAAAAATGAAATACCATTACAGTATTCTCTGTGAATAATGATACTTTAACTTCTTCCTTTCAAACTTGGATTGCTTGACCTCCTTTAGTTAGAACTTCAAGTACTATATTTAATAGATATACACAGAGTGGACAGCCTTGTCTTGTTCTTGATTTCAGTGGAATTGCTTTAAGTTTCTCTCCATTAAATTTTATGTTGTCCATAGACTTGATTTAAATTACTTTTATTGTGTTCAAATATCTCTTGTATCCCTAATCTCTTTAAGACTTTACAATGAATGGATGTTGAATTTTGTCAAAGGCTTTTTCAGCATCTAATGAGATAATTGTGTGTGTGCGTGTGCATATGCGCATACGCATTTCTTTATGAAGCATACTTGATCATGGTGGTTGATTTTTTGATGTGTTCTTGGGTTCATTTTGTCAGTATTTTATTTAGTATTTTTGCATCAATGTTCATAAGAGAAATAGGTCTATAATTGTTTCTTTGTTAAATCTTTGTGTAGCTTGAGTATCAGGGGTACTGTGACCTTATAGAATGAACTGGGTAATGTTTCTTCTTTGTCTATTTTATGGAATAAATTGAGGAATATTAGTATTAACTCTTCTTTGAAAGTTGGTAGAATTCTGTGCTAAAACTGTCTGTACCTGGACTTGTTTGGTTTAGACACTTTTAATGACTGAATGTCTTTCCTTAGGGGTTATGGATATATTTAATTTGTTTATTTGATCTTGTTTTAACTTTCTTAAGTCTTTTAGATTTCTCAGTTATGTGTAGAACCAATTTTGAAGCATGATATAATGATTCTTCAAATTTACTGTGTGTCTGTTGTTTCGCCCTTTTTTTCCTGCCTGATTTGTTCATTTATATTTTCTATCTCTGTTTTTTGTTTAGTTTAGATAAGTTTTGACTATCTTGTTGATTTTTTCAAATAACTATCTTTTTGTTTCATTGATTTTTCAAAGTGAGCCCTTTGTTACAATTGTCTTGATTTCAGCTCTCAATTTGATTACTTCATACCGTATACCTCTTGAGTGAATTTGCTTCACTTTGCTCAAGAGCTTTCAATAGTTTTTAAGTTGCTAGTTTGAGGTTGCTCCAATTTCTTTATGAAGGCACTTAGTACTATGAGCTTTTCTCTTAGCATCAATTTCCTTATTTCCCAGAAGCTTGTTATGTTGTGAATTTATTTTCATTGAATTCTTAAAAAGTCTTTAATTTCTTTATTTCTGCCTTGAATCAGTAGCCATTCAGTAGGGAGTTATTCATTCAGTTTCCCTGGGTTTGTAGATTTTCTGTTGTAGAAATCCTGCTTTTATCCATGGTGGTCTAAGAGGAAACAGGGTCATTTCAATTTTTCTTATCTTTTTTGAGGTTTTCTTTTTCAACAAGTATGTGTTTAATTTTGTAGATGTACCATGATGTGCTAAGAAGAAATTGTATTCTTTTTTTTTGGGGGGGGGGAATATCCTTTGACATCTGTTAGAGAGGGCAAGGTACCCTGCCACATACCCAGATTTTCCATTTTTAGATTTCCTTTAATTCATGTTTTCTTTATTGCTTCTATTTTCATTTTCAGATCTTAACTATTTCTGTCATCTGTTTTTTTCCTAGCTTTCTTGGTATTCTTTAAGATTAGTTTTATTTTTTAGTTTCCTCCATTTTTTTATTTCTCTTTTCCTTGGTTTCTTAAAGGGAGTTTTTCATTTCATCTTTTAGGTCCTCTATCATTTTCATAAATGTGGTTTCAAGGTCTTTTTTTCGTTGCTGTTGTTCTTTGGTCGCGTTGTGGTATTGAGATCTTGTTGTTAAAGGAAACTGGAGCTCTGGTCCCGCCATATTACCCTGGCTGTGGATAATTGCATTCTTACACTGGAGTTTAGTCATGTGGGTTTAGGATGATTGAAGGTGTAGATGCTGATTTCTGTGTCTGTCTTTGTTGGATGGCTGCTTTGTTCATTATTTTCTGCGTTCTCTTTGGTCTTCTGGTCTAGGTGGCCTGGATGTCTGGTACCAGATAGGACTTCAGATCGTGTAGGGAGTTATCCAGGCCAGCAGGATACAAACGGGAGTCTCTGATAAACCTAGGGGAGAGGAATGGAGGGTACAAGAGACACAAGAAATGATGGCAAGACAGGGTTTCTGATCAAACGGCGTTTTATTATTTTTCAGAAGCTGTTATATAGCAAACGGGCAAAGGGGGAAGGGAAGGGTGTCAGGAAACTCCAGTCTGCTGGAATTCAGGTCCGGAGACATTCCTAGCTGATAAGTAAATACTGAAGGTCTGTGATTGCTGACTAACAAAAGAAAATGCTAATTGTTTCTGAAGCCTGGTGCCTGCAGTTCTCCCTAGGAGATAAGATGCCAGGTTGATTTCCTAGACCCTGCAGAGAGAATAGAGGTAAATATTTTTCTTTACTTATGAGCTTAAGATGGCTGTAAACAAAATGCAGATCTGAAAATGCAGGTCTTTGCTTCCTGCAGGGAGTCTCTGTCCAAGTTGGAAAATACAGTAGGGTGTCTCTGTCCAAGTTAGGGACTGGGCTTCTGGTGAATCGCTTAGGCTTTGGTGCAGTAGTGGGTCTCTGCCAGAGTTGGAGAATGGGATATCGTGAAGGAAAGGAATGGCTATTGACGGCACTCATTGAGTGGAGAATGTCTGCTGTTGGACCACATATCTGTGACCATGGTTGCAGGTGTGCACTCTTGACAAGCAAGGAGAGTCTGCCTGAGTTCTCCTGTTTTTCTTACTTGCTTAGCCTGCACCTATTTTCAAACTGTTGTGTTCTGCACAAGTTCTGATTGGTGTGGCCTGCACCTGGGCAGCAGTAGTCCAAATGAGTTTTGGTCAGGGCCATGGTAGTTAAGTGTTTAGCGTGGAAGTGGGGCGCAGTGGAATGGTTCTTATGTAACTGAATTTAGAGTGGAACAATTCCTTGGACCTGAGGATCACACCTCTCCCTTTGATTGGCATGGCCTGCACCTGGTCTTCAGACTAGCATGGCCTGCCCCTGGACATCAGGTTTCAACCTGAGTTGGGGCACGGGTATAGGAGAAGGTGATATGACAGGATAGGCAGGAAGTGGACTGGATCTTTGGGAACTGAATCTAGGAAATGGGCAGTTGTGAGCCAAGATATTTTATTAAATTAAACATTTTCACAGTTTCGTCAAGCAAGTTGTTTTCTGTGGTGATTTTTAAGAAATACTTTACATTGATAATTACATGTTTATATTTTTACTTTTAAAAGATGATGTACCCATCTTGACAATCCGTCCTTTCCCACCAGAGCAAAAGGCAGAATGATCCAGATTACTTTAAGAATATTTGATATTTATTGCATATATTTGTTGTTTGTATGCATATGTCTGTGAATGAAAATGTCTAAAATGACTAGAGAAATAGATCCTCATGAAGGCTTGATTTACAAGGGGTTCTAGTTATCAACTTTTGTTACTGACAAATAAACTCAAAGCAGACCCAGCTCTATAGTTGCCAATAACTTTAAAATAGATTAATTAATAAAGGTAAGCATGAATTTTCTGTTATTCTATTATTAAATATTTAAATTTAAACTTAGAAATTACTTATTTAAGTTATTTAAATATTACTGACAAATAAACATTTGTTAAGTACCTAGTTACAAAGCTACAAAGGTATAAAAAGTCATTGATAACAGAATCCCATTTTTAGGTTTTATATTTAAAACAAATTTAGAAACATTTATGGAGAAACATAACAAACTTCATATTCTATAAGATGTTACTAGCTGTAAATTTAATAGAGAATTAGTTACAAGGAGGAAAATTTTTCAAAGAGTCAATTCCCAGTGTTTGGTGACAGAGCATCAGAACTAATGTGGAGTGGAGGTGTTACTTAACTCTAGAGGTGAGGTCAAAGAATATGTTAAAATTGTGTAATTCATGACACACATGTCCATAAAAATGAAAAGTATCTGGTCTAAAGATAGAATAGTACAAATGCAAAGAAACCATGCCAAGAGTCCGATCAAGCGAGGTATGAGGAAGCTACTCTAATCAAGCTATTTTTGGAGTCGTGAAGAGATGAATGATGTAAGACATATGCCAGGAAAGAGACTAGTTACAAACTGAAGATCAAGTCATTGAACTTTGACTAAGACAGGGTTGTAGTTTGTAAAACTAATTCTAAAAGCACTGGATTGTACAAAGAGTTCTCCAATTAAGCCAGAGATGTACCTGAGTGGCATCTGTTGCTAGTTCATCTATAGAGGTATATATATCCAGCTGTAATTATATATTTTCATATATATTGTCCATACAGATGCATGGCTGTGGTACATAAAAAGGAATTTTCTCTGTGGTGTGGTATCACCTAAAAGAGATGAATGACACATCTGTGTTTTCTACTTTGCTGATGACTCTTTCTGTTGGAGAGTGCAGATGTTATTTCCTTCTTTCTCTTATCTAGGTAGGCCTTTCTCAATAAATCCACTAATCACTGACAAATGGCAGTTATATAATCTACCACAGATGGTATTTTATGTGATGCATCTATCAAGTCCCAAACTATGTCTGCTTCTTTCTTGAGCATGAGGTCTACTTCTGAAAACCTTTTAGGTACAATTGAGAAATATTGCAGCTATCTACCCTGAAATATAGCCAATCTAGAAGAGCTAAATAGTGGCATTTAGTTTTCGGTGTTGGAGAAATAGCTCTGCTCTTTACTTCTTTATTGATGACAATGTATTTTCTTTGGCTGTTATTCACAGATGACACATTGACTAAGCTGAAGAAGAAATAGAAATAACTGGCATGGGTCAAATATTCCATTTTTTCTATTGATAAGCCTTATTTTAATAGCTTCTTGTAATATCTGAAAATATAAATATTGCTCCTACTGTATTTATAACATTTGAAGTCAACTGTGACTGAGGTATAAAATTGATTTTTTTTTCTAAATTAAAATTATTGTTTATCAAAACTGTAGACAATTAGTTCAATCTAAAATATGCACTCAAAGTTATTTTTTTTCCTTTTCTGCAATGTATGATGTACTCCACATTAAAGATAGTAGTTAATGATGTGGGATTCTGTACATACCATTGACTAATACACAAACTGTCTTGAGTCTGTGATAGGATAGAGCAGAGCTAGGCAGGAAAAACTAAACTGAATGCTAGGAAGAAGAAGATGGAGTTAGAGAGAAGCCATGGAGCCTCTGGAGATAGACACTGTGAACTTTACCAGGTAAACCACAGCCACGTGGCAATACACAGATTACTAGAAATGGTTTAATTAATATAAGAGTTCGCCAATAAGAAGCTAGAACTAAGGGGCCAAGCAGTGATTTAATTAATGCAGTTTCTGTATGATTATTTCGAGTATAACCTAGCCAGTCTACCAGGAACCAACAAGTGGCCTTCTCCAACAGATTGCACATAAAAATTTAAAGCTTAAATAGTAATCCTAGACACAAAAGAACAGAGTGAAGCCTGGTTTGGTAGAGGCATTTTCTTGGGTGGGCTCTGTTTGCTAGAAGCAAGCAGTGGCATGGTTCTTTAAAAGACATTTTCCTGATTCAGCCATAGCAGAAAAAAAAAAATAGTCACGAAGTTTTAAAAAGTGGCTTCCTGGGTTGTACTGCCAGTGCGAACTTTGGCTCTTTCTGGAGACTGAGCATTTGGATGGGGTTTGTGAGAAGTGTGTTGCGGCTTCCTTGATGACAATGTGGACCAGCTGTGTGCCTGGAAGTGGGGTGGTGTGTGCGGCTCTCAGAAGCACGAGCGGCTCTGCCATGCTGGGATGGTAAAAGCAAGCAGGCAGCATAGTTATTCCCCTAGAAATTGTACAGCTTAGATTCTTAAGCACTGAAGAATATAACAATGAAATATCTTCAATGATATATTGTTATGTCTGCAGATCAGAATATTGCTCAACTTTCATCAGAGAAGGCTCTGCTTACAGTATGAGGTTATTAGATACACAAATGGATACTGTGAAGAGTATGAGAGACTGGCACACTCAGCCTTAAACAGGATGTCTTCAGCAAACGCTTTCAAGGCTCGGAGTTCTTTGTTGAACATAAGGTAGAAAAACTGTTAGATGCAGAGATGGTGGATGACTCCAAGAATTGTCTTCTGGACAAAAGAGATATGATAGGCATATGAATTTATGGGGACTGTGAAAGCATGGCCAAGACTACACAAGTTCATTCAGAGAGGACAATTACTTCTTTTGTTGTGATTTGCTAAAATATAATCTAAAAATATAAATAACATTTTTTCATAAAATATATTTATTCATGATGTTTATAAAATATTAAAAACAAACAAAAAGAAGGGATATTTAATCTTGTTAAACATGGGGGATAAAAGGGAATGCTGATCAAAGAATGTTATAAAATTATCAAAGAACCAATAGAATAAAAATGTAATTTCTTTTCATTAATTACATGTATCACATGAGTAAATTATGAAATCTCCATTCTTATATGTTAAAAATATCGATGTAATAATAAGTAAATTTATGTGTATGTCTAACTTGAGAACAAAATTGACAATAGTGAGTTCCTATAAACTTTATAGTTTTGAAGTTAAAAAATAGTGCATAGGATGTTTCTTTAAAAATACAAAATGCTCCTTTTTTTCTGATGCAATGTGGTATTTATTTTCAGTATTTATTGCTAACAACCAGCACAAAGTAAGTTTTATTTTCCTAATAAATTAAATTTTAAAGGGGAAATCCAAAAAAAAATTTATTGAAAAAAATAATAATTATTACTGTATTGCATGGATGGTTGATTTATGCATTGCATTTTATATCCTGGGCATACAATATGTACTTTGGAAAATGAGGAAAGATGTACTCACTTCATAACTAAATTTGCTATTAATAATATACATATATATGTGTGTGTATGTGTCTGTGTGTATTAAAAATTGTATTACTTTTATTAGTAAAACATATAGTCTAATATTACATGATTTACCAAAGATCAAAGAAGACTTTCTAAACTGATAAAGCAGAATTTGAATTCAAGTTTGATGGTAAAGATATTCAAAGTTTTCTACTTATATCGAAATTTCCTATATGATGCTATCTCATTATCAAAATAGAATATGTTCTTAACACACACACACACACACACATACATTTCCTTTTCAAAGGCAGTGTACCAAATCATGAACTATGATAAAATGTTAAAATGAAATATTGTTTTATTCCTTCCATGCTACATTGCTGAGGACATTATGCCTAACAATGCTGGACAGGATTATAAATCATACATGGAGATTAGCTAAGGCTCGCCAATCATTCACTGTCTGAGAGCACTCTCTTGACTGAGGATAAGATCCAAGTAACACGACTTACTGCACTATTATATAGATGTATAAAGTACCACATTACCATAGCGAATAAGGCAGATGGCAGATGTCCCCAGTTATGCATGATGACATTAACATGACAAACTCCATATCAGTACCACAAGTCATCTAAAATTCTATTACTTCATTATTGATTAATTGCTTCAACTTTAGATTTACTTGAGATGAACTTGACTTATATGCACACTTTGTCTTTTTATTCCAGAGTGTCCTCCCTGTCAAAAAGAAGCAGTCTGGTGATTTCCTTACAATAAATAGAAAAGGCGCAGTCTCCCATTTGCCCTTGTTACAAACAACACACATGCAACACTGTTTCCACCCAAACAAAGACAAATGACACATGCAACAAGAATCTCTTAAATGATTTCTCTGTGATTACAACTATGGGAAAACTTTTACTTATGCTATCTTGTTAAACATTTTTTTTATTACTTTCATCCAAACACAGAAGAGAAATACTATACCCTATATATTAGATAATGAGCTTGAAAATATCAAATATGAGTAAAAAGTAGACTTGAAGGATTAATATTATCTGTTGATTTATTTTATTATACTGAGTTAAAATATAATTATTTGATTTTGAAGTTGAGATAAAATAGATATACAAAATTTTCTGTAATCACTAAAGTTTTAGGTTTGCTTATTCAAAAGTAGACATTACATGTTCTCTAATATTCTATGAAAGTAGCTTACTATTTATTTTTTTCTGTTTACTTCTAAACTATCAGTATCAAAACCCACTAAAATATGTAGAAACAGATATTAAGGAACAGCTGGCTATGCTTCTGTACAAATTTCTAAAATTGTTAGAACAGGGAAACAAAGTAAATTTAGAATGACATATTTATATTTCATATGTTGAATGCTAGTAGTTATCCATAATTTATCTACAAACAAATGTATAAGTTTTAATTTATAACTCTGGTAGAAAAATACCTCAACTCTTTTGTTGTTTGTGAGTTTGGAGTGGCAACATGAAGATTCAGAGAAGTACCCAGCAAAGTGCTTCAGCTTTAAATTCAGGATGGCGTTAAAAAGCAACATTGTTACTAAGCTTCAAATAAGACCATCTTTAATTTCATTATATCAATGATCATATTAATTAACTACCTCTGCAGATCATATATATTAACTGATAGGAACTTTCATGCTAAATTTTCTTATAACTTCCTCAGTTTTAGACAGTTTCTAATAATTGGTCTTTGTAGATATGTATATTATTGTATGATTATTCTGGCAAATGATAAACATATTAAGAATATTGGAGACAGTCTTTATATTTTCTTCCAAAACTTCCACTGTTCTTAAGAAGAAAATTCCTAAGACTCAGCACAGAAGTGTTAGAATGTGACATTGGTTACCTATGTGTCATCATCACCACAATTCCTAACATCAGCGACATAAGGGTAGAAAAATCCATTTTGATCAAAGATTCCAAGGTATCGGTACATCATAGCTGCTTATTTCCACACCCTTCAACACAGCATCATACCTGTTTTTGTGTGAAAGACAACTCTCTTTCAGTTTGTGAGGAACAAAACACACACAGTATAAGAAATGTCCATGGAATCGATCCTGACAAGTTGACTAAGTAAACTACTTTTTTTTCAAGGAGATCTAATTTCCTTCCAAAGCAGTGAGTGACTCTCACTAGATTCCAAGACAGGGACAGGCAAATTCTTTTATAGGACAGTTCTTATCTAAATTATAACAGACTGATAATAGTTAAAGTCTTAGAATTGAAGAAAACAGTTTGGTGGTAGACTGTCTTTAGGGTATTCACAATTTCATCCTTGATAAATATCCCTCACAATAATATATCCACTCTAGAGTGGATCTTGATTAATTAGCTTGATTGTGTAACCTGTTATGGGTTTTTCTGTGAATTTTTTAATTTATTCTCAGAAAGCACGTATTTTTCAAAGTGGTGTAGCTTTGAACCAGAGATATTAGTTCAGAATGTGATAATTTATAACCACTATTACATATGACCAAGAACAAAGATTATTAAAGAATATCCTACAAATCAAACCTTGCTTTGCTTCCTGCTACTGTTAATGAGACTTTATTGACTTATTTATCAATTCATTTTGTATAATATATGAACCTTTATAGAGCTCCATGTCAGATTTCATATATTTTTAGTAAAATCAAGATTTTTCACTACATAATCAGTTTAACACAGTCACAATTCAGGATACAGATCACTATTCTTATATTGATTTAAAATGTTAAATCTCAAACAGCCTGGTGATCTATGATCACATATATTCTCTATAGTTTTCATTATCTTCTCTAAAAATTTAGCAAATATTTCGTGATATGAGCCTAATTCTATATTTGCTATATTTTACCCACTCCTCTGCAACCCTAAGCCACTTTCCCTAATTATCCCATCCCCTCTTGCATATTGTTCCATGAAACATAGATGTTGACATTGTGTTATAGAAGGAATGGATCAAATTATGGATGAATAACACATGTTCATTTTAACTTTGCTGCCTCCCAGAATTTGAAGGCAAGACATTATTGCTAAAGAAACTACAAACTAATGACACAGGGCTTGAAGCTGTAGCAAAATTGATATAGAAGCCTCTCCCTGATGACTAGGTCTCATAGTATCTGGAAGTGCTATGTAAGTTTTCAAGGGAGAAAAATAGTTAGAAATCTTATTGAGCTGTAAAACTTATGAACCACAATGATATCTTATGTGTGAGAATATTCAAAGAGTACAACAATGACTCTATTACCTTGGGAGAAACCAACAGTCATTTTATTAGAGATAAGACCCAATCAATAGGAACGAATTCATGCCTGTTGCTGGAAACATAGAGAGCTATCTGTGGATTTTTGAGTTGTAGATCCTAGGAGTGATTATACTACTGCTGATTTTCATTTTACAACACCCTAATGCATTATGAATACCTGTCCTTATAGCCACAGATAAGTGCAGCTTTTGCTCAATCTGAAAAGAATCTTCATTTTATAGCAAATTGAGAGTATCATAGAAATACAAACCTGATCAAATTACAGAGGATGTTTATATTTTTGACTAGTCTATGAAGTCAGATACAGGCTCAAATAGAACATAGTCACTCATTCTAATGATTGCCATGCAGTTGGCAGGCAGGAGAATTAAACTACACCTTGTACCATCATCATGACCACTCTACAGAAGAAATATGCTGCATTATTGGCTGTGATATTCATGTGTAGTCACTGTGATTCATATCATATCATTTTCATATTATTTGATGATTATATTGCTCTTTCCTACATGAAGTCTGACAATTAGAGATTGGAATGTCATCCTCGAAAAAATATTCTACCTAAAAGAAATTAAGAAATCAAATTTTGGGTATTTACCTAGGTGAAAAAAAATCACAATAAAATAATTTCTTCAATAATTCGTAAGAAAGGTTCACAACTTGCAGTGGTCCTGAAACCTGAGAACAAGATAAATTTCTATCACTGCTTTTATGAAACCAACTCTAGCCATAAAAAATAATTTTGACATTTTTATGACTATTTAGTGTGTGTTCTTTGGAGGCCACCATGTGCACTATGTGGTGAACTATGAAAAGTGCACATCTGCTCCTTAAAGAAACTACCGTGGTCTGGCTCAGTAACTTTTATATTGTGATTGTTCTTCTTCCAAATACCAGAGACCCTGTTACTGAATGTCTGTCTGTGTCATGTAGCCAGTTTGATTTAATGTAGTTTACAAAGGTGTACTGTAGCTCTGCCTTCTAAAAGTGGTATCAGCATTTACATAATTAAAGCTTCTCTATAGATGTAAAAATACAGTCGCTGAATTTACAACATTGTTCTTGCATGTTGTACAAACATTTTTCTAACTTTAAATATTAGGACTCCCTAAAATGACTACAAAAATGCTTGCCAGTGATACGTGTTTCCTTTTGATAGATAATAAGACTTCATAATAATTAAATTTAAAGGAATGGGAGAGTTTAGGTATGGAACTATTTATTTTCAAATATAATCTTCCCATAATTGATTTCTTGAAATACAAAAAAGAAGTCCATTTTGACTGACTCTTGGGATGCAATCTTTTACTTTTATCAACTATTTAATGTACACTCCAATGTCCACTGCATGGACTTTTTGAATATTTAATTAGCTTGCCAGTGTGCAGAAACAGTTTTACCAGTAAAATAAAGCAATTCAACTTACAACTCAAAGTTGTTTTAGTTGCAACTTTAAATGTATAGTATTAAACAGTGTGCAATATCACCTCAGTCTACAAATAGGAGATTTTTCTTTGCTTAACATCTTTGTTAATTATAATCTAATGGAGATAGGTTTGAATCAATTATACTTCAAAGTGATTTTAGGCCTGGGAATGATGCTAGACTTACCTCGTTCTCAACAGTTTAATAATAGCATAAAATTGAAATATAATTCCTATTTACATGATGTTTTAGTTAACTTTGTGCAACAACTAATGTAAAATTTGTGGCAGGAAACAATGCAATTGTGTTTGGGCATTTAAAATAGTTTCAATTTGTAAATACTATCTAGTGGTTTAGGCAGTGATTCAGGACAAATGATTGCTGAGCAAGCATGAAGATCAGAGTTCTGATTACCAACACTCACGTAAAAGTTAAGTATGACATCACATATCTGCAACATAGGTCCTGGAAGGTCTAAAGCAGATAGATATCAGCTTTCAACCAGCATACCCATGACTATTATGAGGAACTCTATCTCAGAAAGGTTTACACCTTCCGTTGGGAAAGACACCCGACATTAAGCTCAGGTTTCCAGCACACATAGTCTTGTAGTCCCATCTACACAAACATAAGTCATGCCGACATTCACACCTAGAACTATGAAAAATTTTATATAATGGCTGTCCTTTAATTTACTATCTCTCAAAGATTATTAGAAGTAAGGACAAATGTAAAAACATACTTGGAAAGAATTTCTCATATGAGGTTTTTATATAAATTTATGAGAAATTAATATTTCTGAACAACTTATATCTCTCTATTGGCAAACATAGATTGGATATAAAATTGAAATATGAACTTTCATTACAAAATTAAAATTATAAAGCTATTTACTTAAAGTTGTTGACTAGAAACACATAAAAAAGCATTAGATAGCATTTAGGAAAGTCATGTTCAAAATAATTGGGCTTCATTTCATGTCTGCCTATTATTTATAAATTTTTAAATATTACACATCATAAATAACTATGTCATTTAAAACAATAAATTATTCATGATTGTAAAATGGAAACATTAGTAAATACTTCTCTATGCTCCTAATGAGGCAAATTAGAAAAATTAGACTACACTTTCATGCAGAAACAAATGTGGTATGTTTGCCATAAACAATTCTCTAGATTTGTTTTTTCCTGCTTCTCCTAGTCTATCATTCTTCATTAACAGTCTATGTGCAACACTTTTATCTAACATTGTTCTCTCCATTAATCAATTCTGATAATTGGAAAAAGTAAACTGTTAACATTCTGACAATATTTCTTAAAATTAATTATTTTCATTAAATCGATTAATTAATAAATATTGTCAGATAAGTCATCTCTATTTTATTACATATTTCTTTTTTTTTTATTAATTTTTTGTTGAGAAAAAAAAAAACAACGTTTCCCCCGCCTCCCCGCCTCCCATTTCCCTCCCCCTCCTTCCACCCTTCTCCCCCTCCCCCCACTCCTCTCCCCCTCCCTCTCCAGTCCAAGGAGCAGTCAGGGTTCCCTGCCCTGTGGAAAGTCCAAGGTGCTCCCCCCTTCGTCCATGTCTAGGAAGGTGAACATCCAAACTGGCTAGGCTCCCACAAAGCCAGAACTTGAAGTAGGATCAAAACCCAGGGCCATTGTCCTTGGCTTCTCATCAGCCCCCATTGTTCGCCATAATCAGAGAGTCCGGTTTTATCCCATGCTTCTTCGGTCTCATTCCATCTGGCCTTGGTGAGCTCCCAATAGATCAGCCACACTGTCTCAGCGGTTGGGTGCACCCCTCGTGGTCCTGACTTCCTCGCTCATGCTCTCCCCCCTTCCACTCCTCGATGGGAACTTGGGAGCTCAGTCCGGTGCTCCAGTGTGGGTCTCGGTGACTATCTCCATCCATCCCCAGATGAAGGTTCTATGGTGATATGCAAGATATTCGTCAGCATTGTTATAGGATAGGGTCATTTCGGGTTCCCTATCCTCAGCTGCCCAAGGAACTAACTGGGGACCTCGCCTTGGATTCCTGGGAGCCACTCTAGGTTCAAGACTCTTGCCAACCCTAAGGTGGCTCCCTTAACTAAGAATTGTGCTTCCGTGCTCCCCTATCCAACCTTCCTTTATCCCAATCAACCTGTTTCCCCAAGTTTCCCTCATCCTCCCCTTCTCCCTTTTCTCTCCCCATCCCCCGATAATCCCATCCCACCCCACCCCCAAGATCCCAAATCTTCTACCCGGCAATTTTGTCTACTTCCCATAGCCAAGAGGATAATTATATGTTTTTCCTTGAGTTCGCCTTCTTATTTAGCTTCTTTAGGTTCACCAAATATATACTCCGTGACCATTATTTATGGCTAGAAACCAATTATGAGTGAGTACATCCCATGTTCATCTTTTTGGGCCTGGGTTACCTCACTCAGGATAGTGTTTTCTATTTCCATCCATTTGCATGCAAAATTCGAGAAGTCATTGTTTTTTACCGCAGCGTAGTACTCTAATGTGTATATATTCCACACTTTCTTCATCCATTCTTCCATTGAAGGGCATCTAGGTTGTTTCCAGGTTCTGGCTATTACAAATAATACTGCTATGAACATAGCTGAACAAATGCTTTTGTCATGTGATAGGGCATCTCTTGGGTATATTCCCAAGAGTGGTATTGCTGGGTCCAGGGGTAGGTTGATCCCGAATTTCCTGAGAAACCAAAACACTGATTTCCAAAGTGGTTGCACAAGATTACATTCCCACCAGCAATGGATGAGGGTACCCCTTCCTCCACAGCCTCTCCAGCAAAGGCTATCATTGGTGTTTTTGATTTTAGCCATTCTGACAGGTGTAAGATGATATCTCAAAGTTGTTTTGATTTGCATCTCCCTAATCGCTAAGGAGGTTGAGCATGACCTTAAGTGTCTTTTGGCCATTTGAACTTCTTCTGTTGAGAATTCTCTGTTCAGTTCAGTGCCCCATTTTTTAATTGGGTTAATTAGCATTTTGAAGTCTAGTTTCTTGAGTTCTCTATAAATTTTGGAGATCAGACCTTTGTCTGTTGCAGCGTTGGTGAAGATCTTCTCCCAGTCAGTAGGTTGCCTTTTTGTCTTAGTGACAGTGTCCTTTGCTTTACAGAAGCTTCTCAGTTTTAGTAGGTCCCATTTATTCAATGCTGCCCTTAATGTCTGTGCTGCTGGGGTTATATATAGAAAGCGATCTCCTGTGCCCATTTGTTGTAGGGTGCTTCCCACTTTCTTTTCTATCAGGTTCAGTGTGTTCTGACTAATATTGAGGTCTTTGATCCATTTGGACTTGAGTTTTGTGCAAGGTGATAGATATGGGTCTATTTTCATTCTTCTACATGTTGATATCCAGTTGTGCCAGCACCATTTGTTGAAGATGCTTTCTTTCCTCCATTGTATACTTTTAGCTCCTTTATCGAAAATGAGGTGATCATAGGTTTGTAGCCATCTCTCCAGCCCCTTACATATTTCTTTTATACATATGACTAAGAATATATACATATCAAAAATGAAATTGAACTATTTAAAATGTAGATTAGTTTAGTGTCTGTGTGTGTGTTTGGAAGTCCAAAACACAAGGTCATCATATACTGATCATAGAACAAGAGTTTTATTTTGAGTTATTGGTCAGGATTTTCCAAGAGACTCCCATAACATTATCAGATACCGCTATTGGCCTCGGTGGCTCTCCAAAGTTGGAATATGATAACTGAATTCTCACAACACTATGAACTTAAGTTCCAAAGCCCAGAGGACCATAAGCTGGAATTTCCTTAGTTTATTTCCATAAATTTATGTGACCAGTTCTATATTTCAGACAATTCTTATATAATATAGCATCAGGTGCTTACCTAGAGAGAGGGATTTTCATTAGAACAAAACAAAGCCAAATGGGAAGTAGTAGTCAAAGTATACTTTTCATCTTACAAGAAAGCTGAGATTCTTTCTGATGGATTGTGTTTTATTCTGTTATTTACTTTGTTCAGCATGGAGAAGCAAATGCCTCAGTTTATTAAAGAACTCAATCTTATAAACCTCAGTATATCAGAATAGTAATAAAGAGCTGCTGTTTTAAAATGCACCAGAGAGTTAATCAGATATTTTTGATTTATAATTTGGAAATTAAAATGTTATGATTTAATAAATAAGTCTTTGACATTTTACAATAACTGAGATATAGATTCCTTCAATATTTGATTGATCCATTATCATAAATCAGTCAATCAATAATTAAATTAATAAATGACAAAAGAGTGGATACAAAACAAAATTACAATAAAAGAAAACATTTTATCATTTCACGATACATTTGTAAAACTTAATCTAAACTGTTATTAATTCTCACTTTTCCAATTGTCATGACATTTATTGCATAGTAAGAAAATGAAAATGTAACTATATTTAATGAAACTAATGCACACACCTGTGAAAAATAGATTCTTCTTGCAATAAAATTAAATGAAAATAATTCTAAATCTTTTACACATGTTTTATGAAATTAATTTCTATTGTAATTTTAATTTCACATACTGTTAAAATCAGCAAATTGTATTTTTTTAACCATATGATTTCATTACTAAAAATGATATAAAAACTGGAAGGAGACTTTAATTAATTTTAAAAACATTTTTAATTATCTATAAAATATTCCACAGGAAATAAAATCTTGAATAAGAAGGAATAAAAATTTCAATTTGTGTCCAAGAAAATAAGAAAATATACTTCAAATTTTATTCTCAGGACTAATTAAATACAGTCATTTAAGGAGTCACTTGATGGAAAAGAAAAGAAATTTTGTTGTTTCATCCATTGAAAAGTAACAGCAATATGATAAAGTAGAAGAAAATATTTAAACTAAATTATGAGTCAATACAGATGACATTAAACTAAATATTATGTGAGGAAAATCATCAGGAAGAATATATAACTATGCAAGAATGCAAACATGTTATAAATATATCACTACAGAAACAAAGTATCCTGGGTTGGGTGATCAAAACAATATTAAGGAACTATTATCTTCTACTTTGTATAAACAGAGGCAAGAGAAAGGGTTCAACTGCTACTGAAAAATATTAAACAGACTGTTGAGTAGTCACAGCCACTCACTAGCTTTTGAAAATACTACAGAAGGGCAAAGACTGAGCATTTGTGTGATTTTTCACTTTTTTTGGATTATCGTCATTGTGTTTTGATTTTAAATCTAGTTGGTTTGTAATAAGTTTAATTTAACTTTTGTAACAGATGAAGATTTATTTTACTAGTATAACTTCCTATGTATCACTGCTATACTCATGACATTTATGTATTCAAGCTCATCTGGACATCAGGATTATTTGTCTATGATATTAAATTTAATTCTTCAAAAGAAGACTGTACGTTTCTGAGTGTGTCTGTATAATATATTTCTCCAACATTTTGGGTACATAAACAAATTTCAGTATCTGTAATTATTTTCTGAAGCTTTGATTTATATGTAGTATCCTTTATTCATCCTAAAATATTCGCTTAAAATTTCCATAGTGTTTATGAGTAGTGATAAATAAATTCTTAGTTGTTCTCTTATATTTTTATATACCATCATTATATTCTGTTGCTCCCTGAATTCTTGTTTTTTATACATACTTATTTTCCATCCTGACCACAGTGTTTTGTACACATCTCCTCCTATTTCCTCCACCTCACCTCCTCTCTGGTCCCACCCTCCCCTGTGCCCCTCAATAGTCCTCCAACCTCCCTTGTACCACCTTCCACTAGTCCTCCTTTTCTACTCAGGAAAGGGCAGGCCTCCTATGGATATCAACAAAGCATGGCATATCAAGTTTCAGAAAGACTTAGGACTTTCCCCTCATTTTAAGGCTAGGCAAGGCAACCCAGTATGAGGAAGAGGGTTAAAAAATCCAGCAAGAATCTTGACAACCTCTGCTCCCACTGTTAGTTGTCCCACCAGAAGGCCCAGCTACACAACTTTCACATGTATGCAGAGGGCCTAGGTCAGTTTCTTGCAGGCTCTCTGGCTGTCAGTTCAGTCTCCGAGTCTGCATGAGCCAAGTTATTTGAACTTGAAGATTTTCTAGTTTTTGACCCCTCTGTCTCCTACAAGTATTTCCTTCCTCTTTTCAGAAGGATTCCAAGAGTTCTTGCTGTTTGACTGTGGGTCTCTGCATCTGATTTCACCAGTTACTAGATGAAGTCTCTTTGATGAATATTGAGCTAGGCATCAATCTATGAGTACAGAATATCCTTAGGAATCATTTCATTCATGTTTTTCCAGTTGTTGGTTCTACCCTAGGACTAGTCTTCTGGCCATAAAGTCAGTGTAGGGCATAGAATCCTACTCATGGGATGTTCTTTAAGTTAAACCAAACATTAGTTGGGCCCTTCAATATGCTTTGTGCCCACATTTCCACAGCACATCTTGAAGGTAGGGCAGAACGTAGGTAGAGGGTTTTTGAATGGGTTGGTGTCCAGGTTTTTCTTTCTGTAGCCTGCAAAGTACCTACTTCTACCAAAGAAACTAGAATGTAAGAGCGAATACTTCAAGCCGGCAAAAGCCTGCCTTTTCTATGTCCAATGAGTTCAATCAGTGGAAGTTGTTCTCAGCAGTGTGTCCCCACTGTCAATTTTCAGAGGGTGAAGTTCAGTCCTAGCATCAGCCTGGTTTGTTCAGAGATGTCTCAGGTTCCCCTTCGGTCAACAATTCAACAGGATGTAAACCCCCGTTCCACTATTGGAAGCCTTGTCTGGCTACAAAAGTTAGGCAGTTCAGATTTCCCAAATCCCACATAACTAGGAGTTTTTACTACTGTCACCTTTATGGAGTCAAGGAAGTTTTCACTGTATTAGGTTTCCATTCTACGCTCCCCCAATGCCTTCCAATTCCACCTGTCTCTCACTGCACTCTCCTTCCATCCCTCCCTCACCTGATCCCTCTCACACTTGCACCTCTGGTCCTCCTGCAGAATCTTTTTTTTTTTTTTTTTGTCTCCTTTCCAGGAAGGTCCATGCTTCCCTCCAATAGCCCTGCTCTTCATGCAACATCTTTGGGTCTGTTTGTAGCTTGCTTATGATTTGTGTGACAGCTAAGATCTGCTTATAAGTGAATGAATGCCATATTTGTCGTTCTGGGTCTGGACGACCCTCACTTGGTATAATTTTGTCTAGTTCCATCTATTTGCCTGCAAATTTCGTAATACAATCTCATTTAACCACAGAGTAATGCTATTGGAAAAAGATTAGGTTGATTTTAAGTATGTTTCAGGCACTTTGAATGGAGTCTATAGAGATTTCCATGTTCAATTAAAATATAACTGTGTTTCTGTTGCTATGGTAGAAATTCTGTGCTTTTTTCCTCTGTAGACAAAAAAGCAGGAGGAGAGCAACCCCATGGCAGTACAAGGAACAGGAAGAAATTATATTTTCTGATTTGTGAGGTTAATGTGTTTGTCAACTTATTTATTATTTATAAATATATGTTATTGATGAATAAATTACTATTCATTGGTGATAAGGCTATTTAGTACATCCTTGTTTGTCAGTAAATTTTTATTTATTAATAAGTTGAAGATTATTTTAAACATAAACATGATATAGAGTAAATGTCATTATTTACTCAGATATAAATGTTTTATATAAGACTATGGCAGTAACTGAGTAGTTCAGTACACAATGCAACTATAATAATCTAGAGTTTTCATTCTCTGTTTCTCCTTTAATTAACTATCTTCTAATCATAATCCAGGGTGTTCATTGTCTTTTTCCCCTTCAACTAACTGTCATCTAATCTACATAATGCAAGTGAGGTTAATGTTTAATGCTAATAATATGATGTAAGTAATACTAAGAGACAATTTTATATTTTTAAATTTTTGTTTCCTCTCAGTTTTGCTCTTTAGTTGCTTTAAATGTATAAAGTCTCAGAAATTCCAGCTCATTTAAAACTTTCCTGTCATATATTTTTTCACAAGTCAACCTTATAGAACATTTTTAGGTAGCATGGTTCTGTCTTTTGCTATGATGAATGAGATGCATTTTCAATTAATTGGAAGTGAAACAAAGATTATGAAAAATGAGATCAAGAAAGACTGATTAAAATTCTATCACGAGTATTATTGGTGATAGCCGAACATTCAACAGTTATTCATTTTTTTCTAAAAATACTTATAAAACTCATTAGAAAGTGATAAGTTATATAAATAAATAAATAATTTTCAGGAACACTTTTTCTAATTTGTATTGCTATATTTTGTTTTAATTAATTTGTAATACATTATCTTTTTCTCATTTGCTTCAAAGATAAACACGCAGATGAGGAACTATAGTTTTTATTGCTATATTGAAACCTCTGTTGCAACTAATCCTATGATAATATTTTGCAATTACAAGAGTTATAGCATGTAAACCTTTTCTCAAAAGCAACTCAAAAATTACTTAATACAAAGTTAAAATAAAAACAATAAAATATAAGATCATGGGAACAACAATGTGTGTCACATATCCAGTTCCCAAGGTTCCTATATGAAGCAATGTTGTAAACATTTAGGATTTAAAATTTTCAGATATTTTCTCCACTGAGTCCTTTCATTTATATACCCTAGTTTTAAAAAATGACAAATAATCTGGTGGGTCTGAATATTTTTGAACATATCAATACTATATACAACTCATTGATATTCTAGTTTTGATACTTAAATATACATATATACCACACATATGTTGCAGCATTACACTTGGTTATAATCTCTCATCAAGTTTACAATAATATAAATTTTACACGGTCAAGAATACATTTGAGAGGATGGAGAAATGACTTAGTAGTTAAGAATTTATACTGCTTTTGCGGATTGCTTGAGCTGGGTTTCCAGAATCCTTATCAGGAAGTTTACAACATTTGTAACACCAAATGAAAGAGACAATGACTCCTCCTGAATCTGTATAAACCTGCAGTCATGAGCACATAACCCCTACCAAAATATATAATTAAATACAATGAAAAAGAATAATACTGATAAGAGCATGCCATTGTGCCTTTTGCCTGTGAAGTTAATATGTATGTTTTCTATATACATAGATTATTTAAAATATTAAGTTACATAACATTCTTTTAAGTTTATTACTACTAAACAATTTGTGGATATTATCAAGTGGCTTTGTTATGGTACTTGAGAATGAAGTTGAGAGTTTAGACTCTTAGTAATGGAGAGGGAAGAGACATAAACCCAAAAATTATGCTTTTATCTCATCAATATGCAGAAACTGACCATTTGTTTATGATATATCTTCCCTAGTGGTAAGTTTCTCTTTTTCCAAAATGTGATTTGTCCTCCTTTGCTTGCAATAGATCTCTCTATAGTCATATTTGACAAAGAACAGAAGAGGTTGAGGTACCTACTTTATCCAGCAATTAAAAAACGAAGACAGACACAATCCCTGCCACTGAAGGGATGCATAGACATTGCTAGAACAAGGTAAAATGGGAAGGCAGGAAATTCACCAAGTAGATACCATTAATTCGATTAAAGTCTAATCTCCATATGAGCTGGAGGTCTTCCCACCCCTTGGGGTTGTTTCCCTACTCAGGAAATCTGTAAAGCTTGTCAATAAACTCTAAATTACTACTGAATTCTTTTTTTCTGATTTATTTTTCAATGAATGGAGTGTGTATGTGTGTGTGTGTGTTTATGTGTGTGTGCATGTGTGTATAAAATCTCCACAACCTATGGAAAGGAATAAGGAATTATGGTACCAAGAAGGACGATCCTAGATCTACCATACATGTGTTTAGAAACTAAAAATACTTTCTATGACTAAGGATAAACACTCAAACTCAATATTTACACAGAGGAAAAAAGAATGCCTCTGTATGATTTCTTTTCTCAGTAAAGGAAATTATTATAATACTAAGTCTACAAAATAAGTAACATCATGGTTTTATATCTATATGTTCTCTGTTTCTATAAACTTTTGAGATGTCTACACAGTTTAACACATATTTTTAACAGCTTCTTCTTTTATATATACTTCCCAACATTAGTTTGCTCTCCTCAACACTTCCAAGCTTCGTGCACCTTCCTACTCCAAAAGATCCAGTTGCCCTTCTTTTCCCTCAGTAAAAACTAACACACATACTTTGCTGAGTTTAGTTTGATATTGCAAGTTTAAATAGCACTTTGTAGCATGGGACAGGATTTCTAGGCCTATGAAGAGTCATTTTTCAACTTAGTATAAAAAGCATTCATGCATTGATGCATTGGTATGGATTTGTTATAATAGGTAGATAGATAATAGATAGATAGATAGATAGATAGATAGATAGATAGATAGATAGATAGGTGATAGATAGATAGATAGATAGATAGATAGATAGATAGATAGATAGATCGGGTTGAATGCTGGACATAATAAAAAAGCTAACTATTTAATAAAGATGCATCTGACAATAGAAATAAATCATCTATTTTATCCAGAGAGAATAGATTTAGTTTCTTATATTCCTATTATCTGCTTCATTTTATATCCAGATTTCTCAAGTCATAGTATGCTTAGCTCTGAAAGTTCATCAATTTTTGTGTAATTAACAGTTTTACTTCACTTTAGGCTCTCATCGTTCCCTGTACACAGTCATTATTATGGTTGTCAATTACCTTCTTAACTGTATGGTTTTAATAAAGGTGGTTCTACTATTAACAAATTGCTCAAAAGCTACTAATAGCTCTCTGGAGCGCACTTGTCTCACCCTATATCTCCCAACTTATTCAAAGGTCACATTAATTATATCTTCCTTACTGAGAGGAAATCAACATGTCATTTAGAGGGACTCATGACTCTGCTCAGAACAAGAGGAATAAATCTTTAATGTTGACTGTCCCTGAGTAGCCCTTTCAAGAAATTTTCTCTTGTAAATGCAATCAATCCAAAAATAAGAATAAGTCTGGTTGTAGTTTAAAGACTTACTTTTTTTTCTGAAAACGCTAACTCATTATTCGTTGTTAATTGTTACAGTAAACTATTATGCTGTCATATATTTGTTAGCAAAAACATACACAGTGGTGTTAATACAAGGTTTCTTTGTGCAAATAAAGTGTTTCCTTTACCATTTCTATTTTCAGGAAAACCAGCATGTAAGTTGATTTCCCAGAATTTTCTCTCCATGTGATTCAGAGTTTTTGGATAATTCCTTAGGAAATAATTCTAAGGAAGCACTGAAAGATGCAAGAAAAGTTCTGGAAACTGGGCATGTCTAAGTAATAGTAAATGACAATAAAATTTTTATTTCTGAAACTAATTATTTTTGTATTTAAATGAACTAAATGTGCCATTAAACTAGCTTTCTAACTCATTACACTCTTATTGTTAATAAATTACACAAGACACACTATTTTCTCATATACTATAGACTTCAATAAATTGTTGATTATGTAAATTAAGAAGTATACTCATATATACACTTGCTGTAGTAAATAGAACTCATAATACCTGTTATCTAGGGCATGTTTCAAGCTTTAGCAGATAGTACATAAAGGACTAATCATACAAGTGGGAGAATTTTAATCTAATAGTGAAACTTGTTTCAGTCACATTGGCGTCAAAATACTTATTTGGTAATTAATTCCCAAAAAAATAATGGAAATAAAAAATTCAGTGGAAGAGGGACTGAAAAAATGAGACTTCCTGAGAGAAGCTGAGAAGATGGACTCAGATCAAGCAATCATGTCTCTCAGTATCTTTGTTCAATGTCCTGCCCCATAATATTAGAATTACTCTGGTAACTTTCCAAAATCATAGCTCGGACCATTGACATAGTGTATATAGGTCACCTTCCAGAGGTGGAGAAAGATTAAAATCAATAGCTAGTATTTACATGTAGATTGTTATTTTGTGAGCTTATCAATTATTTTCAAATGAGATGAAATGTAGCCAAGTAGGCAAAAGCACATTCTCTGACAAAAAAAAAAAAAAAAAACCCTTAAGGCAAAAATAAAATCAAACAAGAACACCTGACATTGTTCAAAACAGTATATATTTTTGAAGAGGTTATAATCTCATTAAAAGATTAACATGTATGGAAAGAACTGCTTAGGAATCTGAACTTTTAGCAAATGATACTTTCGTATCTTTTGAACAAATGTCATTAAATCAAATTCTCTTGAGTAATTCCTTT
This sequence comes from Neodon shergylaensis, assembly GCA_025134845.1. Taxonomy (NCBI): domain Eukaryota; kingdom Metazoa; phylum Chordata; class Mammalia; order Rodentia; family Cricetidae; genus Neodon; species Neodon shergylaensis. The sequence continues at coordinate 16,433,514 of JABTXL010006268.1, forward strand.
GTATTCATGGTGTAATGTGACAAGTTACTCAACATTTCTGATGCTAGCTTTGAGTCTGATTTCTTAGTATCTAATAGGTTGAAAGCAATAGTAAAACTGTGAGGTAAGAAGATGGATATGATAGTCACCTAGTTAACATTCAAATGAAACAGCTAAGCTGGATAGACATATCTCTTTTCTCCATTCCATTCTAAGACTTTCTTCTATTATCTATTGTAAATTTGAAACTCATAATTATCATTTATCTCAAAATCTAATAATTGTAGGGCATAGCTAATCTAATTTTCACTTTCTTATAATGACTACTTAATTATATCTTAGGCTAAATGATTCATAATTCTTTTTGATGCATCTAAATCTTACTTCTATGATATCTTGAACCTAATTTTAACTTTACTTGTATCCATAATAAAACACTATAATAATATCTTCATCAACACAGCAGTCCTATAAAGTTCAAGCATGTTTTTCACCCCAGGGTAGATTGGACCTCATTCCTGTATTTATTCAAATGCTAATTCATTTCAAAGAAAACATGGAAGACAAGAAATATCTCTCCAGCTCCTGTTTTAAGGCAAGAAAGAAAGTCTCATAGGATAAATTATATAAATAATTGTTTAACTCAATTAAATTTCATTTATCATTAATGAATGTTATAGAGGTAACCATCCACTCTTTGTCTGTGAAGTACCTAAAAGTAGGACCAGGATCTCTCCCTAGTACATGAGCTAGCTTGTTGTAGCCCACTCCCTATGGTAGGTTACCATGCTCAGACTTAATGTGTGGGGGACACGGATTAAGTCTTGTTCCAATTTAATGTGACAGAATTTGTTGACTTACATTAAGAACCCTTACCCAATCAGAGGAATGGAAGTGGGATGGCAGGGAGGCATGGGGGAAGTAGGAGGGTTGGGTTGAACTGTGGATTAAATGTAAAATGAAATTAAAAAATAAAGATTAAAAAATTAAAAAAAAACATTAAAAAGCCTCGACACAATGTTATGAGAAAAGAAACTCACAAAGACAATGTAGAGTTCATTTTTTTTGTTGGACTTCTTACTGCTCAAAATGCAGTCCCCCCTTAAAAGTAGTTTTCCCTTAGTTATATATCTTTGGATAAAAATAAAGTTTCATTCGCAAGTGGTTATCAATTGGAGATAGTTTCTGTATTAAGGATGAAGCATGTGTCTTTTTATTCTTTCAGCTCTAGGACCCCATCTTGGGCAGACCTGGGCAGGCCCTGTGCATGCTGTCTCAGTCTCTGTAAGTTAGCATGTGCTTCGATGATGTTAATTTAGAGGACCTTGTTTTGTTAACGTCCTCCACCCCCTCTGGCTCTTGTGCTCCTTCATCCTCCTCTTTAGCAGCATTCTTTTTTGAATTATTAATTTCTTCAAGGAAAGCGAGAAACTTATTAAAGGATTATTTGGACTATGAGAAAAGGTACATTTAAGAAAAACCAGTGAGTGACTGTCACAGAGCAAAAGTGGGGTAGACAGTGCAAAAAAATATATAACAGTCTACAAAAGTAGCTAGACATACTCTCAAGAATGACCTTTGTGCAAGATACTCTAGTAAAAAAAAATAAAGTATTCTAAATAACCATATAATTTTGCCTAAATAAAATCAAAACTCACAGTGATAAGAAAGAGAAATATAAAATCATTAACAGAGATATGCACAGAGACCAGAGATGACAGATATTTTCATGTCATTGTGACGGTGAGCACAATATCTCCTAATTTGAGAATTTTATTATGGCAAGAAAGTCACTGAACTTTAATATATTGTTCTTATATGTTTGATTTCAACTGCATTTGAATAAAGTAAGTCCAATCGTAAACATAGAAAGGAATGAAAAAAGTGTAGCAACAATAAATGATAAAGATGGCCATCAGAAAACACAGTTTGTTCCAATAGTGAGGGGACTTAAGAACCACACCCCGCGCCCAAGCCCACCTATCCTCCTGCAGCCTTGGTGGAACTCTGAAACACAGCTTGATCCAATACTGAGGGGACTTAAGAGGTGCGTGAACAGGCATGTGGAGGAACACCTCACTCTCTAGACCTCCATAATGGAACAAAAACCCCTGGGGCCCTCCCCCAACTCCCTCAACATTTTTAGCCAGCCAGCAGGAAGTTTCCTGCTGGTAGGCTCCCCCAAATCCTAACCCCATCCACTGGACCCCCCCAAGCTACTAGCCACACTCCAGCTAAGACCTGAGAGTTTGATATAATACTGAGGGGACCAAGAACTTGGTACAACACTGAGAGGACCAAGAGAGAGCACCAAGAGAGCAAACCAGGAGGGAAGAACAAAAGAGCAGGCTTCTATACAGCTCAAGACTTTCTGAAACGACATTGACAGTACAGAGCAGACCAAGAAAGCTTCCAAATGCTAAGACAACTAGTAGTGCAAGGATTGGACCAAGACATAAAGACACTGCTGGCCTCTTTTGAAGGAAGAGATGGGTAGGCGCCAATGCAAGAATTCTTCCAAAAACCTAAAAAACAATTTTGTAACACCAGAACCCAGTGGTCAGACAACAGGAAGACTTGACCATCCTAACCCAGAAGAAGTAGAAGAAAACAACCTTAAATGATACTTTATGAAAACGATGGAGACTTTTAAAGAGGAAATGGATTTATCCCTACTGCATGTACTGACCTTCTAGGATCCTATTCTTTTTGGATGTATATGAGGTTCAGCCTAGATATAGTAGGGAGGGCATTGGACCTTCCACAAAGCAATGTGCCTTCCCCTATCTGAGGATTGGATGAGGTGAGATAGGAAGGTGTGTGGTGGGAATGCTAGGAGGGGACAGAGTGGAAATTTGGATTGGTATTTTTAAAGATCTAATAAAATAAAAAAGTGGCAGTCATTGGAATTTTTAACAGTGTTAGAAGAGAATCATATCTTTTTGATAGAGAAATTTGACATAAATAAAATTTATTAAATACTACAAAATTCTCAGGTACCAAACATTGGATAATAGAGCATATATTTTTGCTCTGGTGATGTAACATGCAACAAACCATGTCATTTCCAAAAGATTGATAAAATTTTTTAAGCTAGGTATATTATGGGATTAATTTTCATGTTCCCTCTACTTTCAGTAAGATTCAAATACTGGAATCATGGTGGGGTCCATCCTTGATGGAATTCACATGTTCCAGGGCAGAAGTATGAGGACTAGAATTATTAAGAAAAAAGAAAAACAATATGAGAGAAATAAAAACAGAAACACAGAACAGCACTGAAAAAGAAATTCAGTGAATAGTGAATTTGCCCATGGTGATCTTCTACATGTTTAAATACATAATCATGTGATTACCATTATACAGAGATATTTCTTCCCAAACTTCATCTAGTTTCTGTAAATTCTGTACTTTCTATTTTTATTATTTTGAAATCAAGTCTTTATTTTGAACATTTGTCAAATAACATAGTCAAACAACACATATCTCTAAGATAGGCTCAACTAAACAAGAAATCAATTTCTGTTTCCCGTTATTTGGTCTTTGTCTTTCAGAACTTGTTTTTCCTTCATGTTAGTAACATCTTTTATGTAACTTTCCTAATGACTCAAACATTAAACATATTTGAGGGTTCCATTATTTTACTAAGTACTAATGTGCCCACTGGAAATCAAGCTGTTATGTTATGATAAAGGATCTATTGTTGACTAGGATTCCTTGGCAATGAAAAGTTGTTAAATTATAAGATAATATATTTTCAGTAGCTTTCTACTTTAACTTTCACAAATACATGGTTCTGCAGTTTATTTCAAAATTAAAATTGGTATTTCAAAGAAAAATACTCAATGCATCCCTTTCATCTCAAAAATTGATATTTTACTAAGGTGAAGCACAATTGTGGTCAAATGACAATATTCCCTACAGAGGTGGCTGTGTTGTCATATTGTCCAGTTTCCCTTCTTGCACAAAGATCAAGAGTGAGTCACGTGGTTTATTTTCCTGTCCTTTCCCCCGTTAACTTTTGTAGCATTAGTTTCTATGTTGAAACTGTTGATTGTATCTGTATACCATAGCAGATGGAGCCTTAGGGTGATGAAACCCTGACAGAAGCCTCAGCAAGGAAAGTCACGGAATGTACATCGTCTGTACAGAGGGTGACAGACTCTGTAATTTAGGCCATGAGAAACTGATAGATTCAGGTCATGTTTCTGGAAAATTGCTTCATTGAAAGGAAATGGTGAAGGCTGAGTGAACTGAGTGCCATGGAGAAAGGCAGAGCACGGATAGCAAACACACAAGCAGAGGGCTTCTAGGAGCAACTATGACAGATTATGACACAATATCCTGCAAATAATCTTATTAGGGGAATGTAGATCAGTAGTTAGGAAGGTTCTCTGAGAACACTGCGGGCTCATTTAATGTCCAACTGCATTATTTTCATGTTTGAATTTGGTCAACATAGTTAGACCCTTGAAAGCAGTTCTTCATCCATATAGTGTAAAGACATATGAGTATTAGATGAATTATGAGTGATTTAATAATCCTTAGTCTGCAATCTTATGCAAATGTGAATAAAACTGTAAATCAAGCATTTATCCACAACCCACTTGGCTTGAGAACAATTTTAATTTGATTTTATTTGATAGCAGAAGTTGACCTAAATTAAGCTAAAAATATTGGAATCTTAGCCTTACAATTTTATGTTTCTCTGACAAAATATTAACATGACTTAGTATTTGTTCCAAAATTAAAAATGCTAAAATCACTGATGCTAAGTTTTGTTTCTTTTCTTGCTTGTTTGAGATAGTTTTTAGAATATTCTTTCCCTCTACATAATTATAAAATTTATGTAATTCAAACATTATTCAAATAAATAATTAGGAATTAATTACTGTAGAGTTCACACTACATCCTGATATTTATTATTACAGCAAACAGCATTTATAGTCTTTGAATTTTTAAATATTTACTCTAAGTAATTTACAAACTTTTTTATTGGATAATAAATAAATACCTACAATATGTTTATGTGTGTGAAGACATTTAAATTCATCTATTTTAATACAGATAGGGTTATCAGTGTGCTGCTGATTACAAAAATGTGATTTAATACAGAAACCATAAAAATGAAAATTTACCAACTTGCAATTGTTTCTGTAGCTTTTATTTTTACTCTGTGTGTGTGTGTGTGTGTGTGTGTGTGTGTGTGTGTGTGTGTGTGTGTGTGTGTTGGGAAAAGGCACATATCTACTAATGAGGGGATAACGTGTGGTAGCTTTTCTCTGTCTCCACACCTGGGTACTTTTAATCACACTCATGCTGTCAGCTTTGGCAACAAGTCTCTTTACCAGCTGAGGCATCTCACCAGCTCACTGTCCTCAACTTTGACTGCTGCATTATGTTGACTTTTTAATTATTCTTCTGCTTCTCACGTGATAGAGGTTTCCTGGGAAACTGCCTACTCACCCTGGGAAGGGAACCAACTCAAGGTAGACAGAAGTAAGATTTGCACTGAATTCAAACTCACTGAAGGAAGTATGGGTGATGAATTATTTACAGGAGGAGAGTTTATATAGAAGAAGCTTCATGATAATGAAGTTCATCATCACATTTGACAGCTAACAGAAATGCAAGGCTGACCGGTTTGTACAATTCGCAGGCAGCAGCTCAGAACCAAGAGATCTGTCCTGTGGACAGCCCACCTGGTCAGCCTTCTATCCCCAGTTATCTATTCCTCTTAGAAAATGGTGGTGAGGAGCCTTCAAGAGGCTTCCAAGATTCCACATGTGACCCTTTGTTTACCTCATGAAGCTGGAGTCTCTCACTTCATCCTGAAGAGAATGCTTCAGTTCTTGAGAATTTGTTATTAATCGAAACAATCCTAAAAGGAAATTTAGAAAGTGTAAGAGCATTTAATTTTATTTTTCTAATATCACTTATGAGAGAATAATAATTACATATATATATATTAAATCTGTGTGTATAGTCATGTATATATTTGTAGGAAATTTTTTAAAACCACTATGAAATACTTTTTAATATTAACAGTAAATTTATCAACTATGTACTCATGATAGAACTGTTTTATTTTAATCTTACAGAACTAATTGAATAACTTATATAATAATATATGTATGAAAGTAGTTCTTTGGTATAAACAGAATCTAGTGAATATCTCATTTGTAGCATTTGATTTTAGTTAAAACTAAATATAATGTTCTTGATTCATCACATCTACAATTTATTAATAATTTGGTACTATATGTAATTTAAGTTTCCTTTTAATATGAGGTAGATATTATTTTCCTTATAGATTTAATAGACTTTAAAGAAAATATTAAGTATAACTTTTAAAAACACTTCTCTAAAAAATAACTGTTTACATTTATAGTTTAAGATAAATAAAATATATTTTCATATAGATATGAAGAGATATTCTCTTAGACTAGGAGTGAGATATCTTTTAATTTTATTAAGGTCTAGATTTCTTCTCTTCTGTACTTGAAATGAATGTAGGCAACTTTCTGTCCATCAAATTTTTATGAAGGCCATGAGTTGAAATTACCTGTCATAATAATGGGTATTTTTAAAAATTGATTTAGATAGCTTCTTTAATTTTAGCTTCATCCTCGTATCCACTCCCAAAGCTTCTGCATCACTCTCTATCAAATTTTCTCACTTTTTTTTGTGGACACAGGGTCTTCTTATGTCTTAATGTGACGATATTATTAGTTTCCATAGAGGAATTCTTCCTCAGAAAAATTAACATCAAAAATCACTGGATTTTAATATACTTCTAATAACAGCTATTTAAAAATAGAATTTCCTGACATGCAAGGTATTTTATTTTTGTCCAGGCAGTTCGTTCTCCTTAATCTTTTTATTCTAGCTGCATAGGGAGCACTGAATTTCTTACGAAGTGTCGTTGGTTCTGCTTTCCCCACTTTCATTAGATGCTGCTAATCAAACCATGGAAGACAAGAATATGAGAGGAGAGTGAAGAGAAGGAACTGCTTACCTGGGACATCTGTGTGGCACTGTCAGGAAGTGGAACTTGTATTCTTCTGCTGTTATTGATTTCCCTTCTCAGATGGTGTTGGACATCAATTATTCACATTTTTAGGTAATTTCAACATTACTACTTGGTTTTTAAGTTTTACAGTGTCTCCAACTTATGTATTTCTCTACTTCTTGCCAATGTTCAGTTCCCTTATCTACATTTCTGACTTTTCATTCTCTAAAAACTGTGGACTGGTGAGGTTTGTGTGTCAACTTGACAGAAGCGAGAGTCATCAGCTAGGAAGGAGCCTCAGATGAGGAAATGCCTCCATGAGATCCAGGTGTAAGGCATTTTCTCAATTAGTAATCAATAAGGGAGCGCCCAGCTCATAGTGGACGGTATTGTCACTGCATTGGTGGACCTGGGTTCTAAAAGAAGTCAGGCTGAGCAAACAATGGGAAGCAAGCCATTAAGAGTGTCTTCCATTACCTTAGCATCATTTCCTGCCTCTAGGATCCTGCCCTGTGTGAGTTCCTGTCATGACTTACTCCAGTGATAAACAGCAATGTGGAAGTATAAGCCAAATAAACCCTTTCATCCTTGACTTGCTTTTGGTCACGTTTTGTCGCAGCAATAGAAATCTTACATAAGACACACTGGTTATATGTTCTAATTGATGCTTTCTTTTGAAACAGAAAACCCCTTGCTGAAACTATTCCCAAAAGCCAGAGTTTGACTACATATACAACTATCTGTGTAAAATACATACATGTGCTAATTTTGCATATTACCAAAAAAGAAGCTTGAAAATACTTATAAAAACTTGATGTCTCAGATTGAGGAATTTTATGCTGTTAATGTGAATCTGGAATAAAAGGAACAATTCGCCACAACAACTCATTGACAAATGACAAAAAGTTGTGTCCTGTTTGAGCATGTATTGTGAATATTTTGTTATATTGCTCCAATCTAATTTTCACTTTTCTCCCACTATACCAATGTCTCAAAGGGGCTCTATATGTCTCCTTAATAATATTGGTCAGTTTATGTAGTCAAGAAATGATAAGGAGTCAGGAGAAAAGACTCATAGTAGAACTTACTTATACTGCTCTTTTCTTGTATTTCTTATTCTTTTTAATGAATATTAAAACTTATTTACTATATAAAATTTTCTAATACATTTACATACTCAGAAAAACTTTAAAATCCATTTTAATATGATATCAATCGTAGCCTTATTCCATTATAGTAAACAACTATTAGCTTTAACATTTTAGTCACTTTTCTGTAGGGATACATATTTTAGTAACTTGTCTTCTTTGATGATTACTCTTCAAAATTAATTTTGTCATGAATTTAACAAATGTTCCAAAAGTTGGAAAGAAACTTGGAATAAAGGGAAAGATTAAATAAAAATAATAAGAAAAAATAATATCTTTCTGTAGTTCCACAAAGAAAACTTAGTGGATTAATTATTCTAAATGGAGAGAGGTTCTTTTTTAGTTTTAATTAATCATACTGAAAACTGATTATCTTTTAAAATTTATTTCATACAGGTAAACATATTACTTTAAATTAAAACAAGCTTATCATCATAAGTAGTGTTTATAAAATATTTTTAAGTTTACAATAAACAAACCAATTATCTATGATCAGTAAGTTCAAGCATTGTTTTCTGATTTTTTAAGCTATTTTTTTAAATTTTACATTCCAACAATGGATTCCACTCCCTCCTCTCCTCCCAGTCCTCCCCACCAACTCCCCTCTGCCTCTCTCCCCCATCCACTCCTCCTCCATTTCTATTCAGAAAAGGGCAGGCCTTCCATGGATATTAACAAAGCATAGGATATCAGGTTGCAGTAAGTCAGCAAAAGAGATAGCCTTTGCTCTCACTGTTGGGAGTTTCACCAAGCTACACAGTTCCACAAATGTTAGGCCAAGACTGCTGAAGAGAGGAAGTAAGGATGATAGAAGCCAGAGTGGTCAATGATATCAAGAAAACTCAAAGAACCAATTAACCTGGACTCATCAGAGATCACAGAGCCTGAACCAACAACTAGGAGCCAGTACGGTACTGGCTTAGGACTCGGCAAATATATGTAACGGTATTCCTTAGTCTTAACTACGATAGAAATCCTCAATATTGCTAGGCCCAAGGATCTGCGGTAGCCTCTCTGTGACGCTTTAAGCTTTACACAAACAATTGTGATCCTCATTCAACTGAAATTGGTCAAAATTCCCCCCTCCTTTCTTTTTGCCCTTTTCCTCCTTTTTCACCTCTTCCTCATCTTCCTCCTCCCTTTCCTTTTCTTCTTGTTCACTAGCATGTGGACATTTTAATACAAACTCATAAACTCTTAAACATGCAGCCTCAGCACTGTAAGATAAAATACGTATTGCACCTCTTCATAGTAGAATAAAACATTTTGTTTTCAAATTATAAATATTCATTAAACAGTTATCGGTGTATACCCCAGAGTGAATAATGTATAACTATATGTTAATATAGTTTTGCTCACTTCATTCTTTTTTTTTTTTTTTTTTTTTGGTTTTTCGAGACAAGGTTTCTCTGTGGTTTTGGAGCCTGTCCTGGAACTAGCTCTTGTAGACCAGGCTGGTCTCGAACTCACAGAGATCCGCCTGCCTCTGCCTCCCGAGTGCTGGGATTAAAGGCGTGCGCCACCACCGCCCGGCTCACTTCATTTTTTTTAAAAAAGTGGATATCTGTTACACGCAATAAATTATGTTTAACATGTTTGTATCTTAAATATAAAGGTCTCAATGAAACATTTAATTTTCTATGATATAGCTCTGGCAATAATATTGTTGTGCCTAATTTTAATATATGACTGATTTAAAAAACCACATCAGACTTCAAAATGATAAACTATACCACTGTTTTATATTAATTTTCAATTTCTTATCTCATGTGTGCCAATGTATAACAAAGCAAATTATAACAAAAAATAGTCGATATTTCTTTTCTACCTTTAGAGACTGTTTAATAGCTAATGACGACTATAATGGATATTTGGACTTTTCTAACTGCTGTTCTCAAGAGACTTTGGGAACCAAATCTCATTGGAAGAAAGTCTGTGTTCCTTATTTAACTCATCAAGAATTGTGTCTAGTACCATTCTCTACAATATATTTGGTACATGCCTTAATATGGTTGAAAGATCAAAATATGTCAATCTTTTTAAATTTAAAACTTCAGTTAAAGATTAAGAATGTAACAATTAAGTTAATTCAGTCTTTGAAGTGATAAAAAAATTCCCTTCAACTATTCAATTTAAGAGTGATGTGGAGTATATCTTTAGAGGGTACTCATTAATACACCATTATAATTGAATTCTATCATTTTATGACTGAAAAATATATTCCATTATATTTCTTGCAAGTGTCTTCCCTCATATAAAATATTTCTTGACTTTTCAATTCATTAAAGTTATTTATAGTGCGTGCCCAATAATAGTATAAAATATTTTAAATAAACTAGTTTTTCCAATATTTATCTTCCTTACTTGGGACCAGATGGATCAATAAGTAGTTTGCGACAACCATAGTCTGATTGTCATTCATTTTGCATTAGGCAAATTAAAACTCAGAAAGAAACACAATAGACACAAATGTAATTAACCCAAAATATGTGAATTCAAATGGATAAAGTTCAATTGTAAATCTTAAATTAATAAATACTAACTTTCCATTTCTAAGAACTTGGAAATTTATCTTATTATAGAATTCCTCATTTCCTAAATATTTGTATTTCATTCACAAAAAATGGTAGCATATCCAAAATGAAATTTGAGGTGATTCAAACTGCAAGTAGAATATGATTTTTAACATGTTCTTCTTTATCATAAATTAAAATGTAGTCTACAAATATTTTACTATTTGTCAATCTGCAACCATAATATAATCCATTCCCTATCAGGGATGTAGTACCAATATTCCATTCTGCATGTTTTCTGTTTTTAATGTCTAAATGGAGTATCTGTGATCATAAAACAATGTGTTTCTTGGTGCTCTGTCAAATATGATGTTTATCAAACTTGATGTATATATCTCAGGTGAACAAAGCCATGAACTACTCAATGTAAATTAACTTTAAATATAAGTGACTATGTAGCATGGGAGGTCCTTCTGTCTATGTGTTGATTTTCTTGGTTAATGCATCAAGAACTGGCTTGGCCTATAGCATGGTAGGAGAAGGACGAAGTCAGAGAGATGCCATGGAGCTGTAAGAGACAGATGCAGGTTGTAACTTTAGCCAGTTAGCTACAGCCATGTGGCATTACACAGATTAATGGAGATGGGTTAAATTAATATGTTAGAAGAAGCTAGAGTTAGTGGGCTGAGCAGTGATTTAATGAATACAGTTTTTGTGTGATTATTTTGGGGCTAAGCTAGCCCCGCAGCTGGGAAGAACAGCGGCCCCCTCCTCCAAAAACTATGTTCCTCAATATAAGTAAGATATGTGTCTATAAAATTAAGTACAAATTAGTGTCTTAAATAATAAATGAAATGTATAATTAAAAACTCACTGTGAATTACTTTTCAAAATGCTGCAATATAATCAGTTCTTTGATATGAAACTCTTCAACTACAAAACTAAAGTTCATTTAACTGAAAAAGTTCAGTTTTTATTACTTTACTACTGTCTTAACATGGGAAGCTTTTCATACTAAGTACTTACTTAATCGCTATGAAATATGGACCGAATGTGTGCAGGTTTTACTTTACAGATTGTGTTTAGAAAACAAGTGGGTCAGGAATTTATAGCAAAACTTAATGTACCTTTGTGGATGAATACAACTGTTCTTCCTAATTGAACACATTAAGATATCGAATTACTTTAGTGAATGAATAAAAAGCTGATATTAAGTTTGGCAATATGTCATTGTATTCTTAGAAAATCAGAGTGAATAATTTAATTTGATATTGAATATTTGAAAATATGAACATACACATTAAAAGATAAAGTGGTTATTAGTAATGATTAAAATGAGTTACAAAATTTTATATCAAAATGTGTTTGCAAAATTCTTCTTAATATGTTAATGTGAGGTATTTTCTTCTGATACAGTGTTCATAAATACAAAGTATTTACATGCATTTTAATGAAATTAATTCATTCACACATTTTTATATATATATATGTGTGTGTGTATGTTTATATCTGCCCCTATTGATATGCCTTTTGATAAGTTACTAAGCAAAATAATGAATTGACTATTTTTGGGGGTGGGGTAATATTCTAAATCATATGATTAGAAGAAAAATGCCCTTAGAATTTTACAGTTAAGTTCTACTGTTTTATAATATGTAAGTAATTTAAATAATCCTAAGATACAAAACATACAAAAATTAGAGAAACCTAAGTATTTGATTATAATATAATCTTAATAATTATATTATTATAACTGAGAATTCTGTTTATGTTTTACACAGTTCATGGTCACAATGGTATATATAATACTAAATGAAAACATGGGTTGTGTTTGGTTGGAAAGATTATTCAACCATTAAAGGCTAGCTTATCACCAAAACATAAAAAAACAGAAAAACACCAAAGATTGGGAAGGACTGTTTTTGTTATGATTCTTGCATTATATACTATTTGGGTATATCGATGATCTTTATCAACAATAAATTTCCTTTGAAAAACCAGTGACATAAAACCAATAGTAGCAGGGTGTTTCATAGAGTTTTAGTGTTGTCTGTTTTGCAGGTGTTCTTTATAAATAGCCTGAGAAAGTGTTTTTATTCTCTATGTCTGACTGCAAATATCTGATCTCTTCCCCCTTTTCCAAATTAAGTGCCATGTGTGGGAAAATCAGTTTCCTGCTCAGTCCTCCTGTGGTTCTGATGAAGAGTTTTCAGGAACATATCTCTATTCACGTGGGGTTTCATGAGACTCATATAACCCCAGGAATACATTCCAAACCAATCTTTCTCTCACATCTACAGCTATTTCAACTGCTTCTGAACCACCTTGTTCTCTCTGAACTGCTAGTTATACAGACTTTGAATATACTTTTGGTATTTATACACCATTGTTTAACTCCATAATTATTAATTTGAGTTTTTTCCCCCATGTATCGAAAGTGGCTCAAGAAATTACCCCAATAACTAGTGTGTATAGATGATGACCCCCGTATGGTTTTTCACCTGGTTTGCCATCTCTGGTGCTTCTTTTTTAGTACCCATTTTGATTAGTTTATGGTTTTTACCTTGCTCTGTTAGCTTTACTGTCTTGAGAAGCTTATTTGTCTAGGTTTTATTAGAGAATTAAACAACCCATAGATTTAACACATAAGATTTTATAATAGGGATTGAAAAACAATAGAGAAGTACCGAGCCTTTCATAAATGGTTTGGTCTCAGTCAAGGGTCTTCATTTATGCCAAACGCATATCTTAGAAATAATGTTTTGCCTCAGTGACAATATGGTCCTATCTGATATGAGATGTATGACAATTGTTTCTGTGTTGCGGTTGGCATAAAATTATTTTTTAAAGCTCCTTGTTGAATTTGCTGTAGTACACAATGCTTCTGACTAGAAGGAGAATATTATAGAATAAAATGCTTTATAATAATTTTACTTAACAGTGCCTTCTTTGCACTTTTAATTGAAGTCTATTTTGATAAAGGTTCTTATGAGTGATACTGTTTCTGCACACATGAAAATGAGGTTCTTGTGCTTCTACTTTGAAAACAAGGTGTCTTCTATCACTATGTCATGCTGTGAATTATAATATATATAATAATATATATAAATATATATATAAAATAATATATAAATATATATATTAAACAGCTAATAACACCTTTTAACATAATATATTACAACAGTGAGTCTGTGTTTGCCGCAGGGCACAGAGAACTTTTTCCTGAAGTAAAGTAGAAAGTTAAGATGGAAAGAAAGCACAATTTACTAAACAAGAAAAAACATAAAGAATACTTCCAATTTTGTTATAATGTACATTTCTTAAATGTGATATATCTCTGGGTATCAATTTTATGTTCAGTACAGTGATACTGAAAAAGACGACCCAGAGATTAAGAATAGGCATATCCGTGTGGCATGACGATATACTATGTACTTGTCATGTTCCCATTCTATAGTGTTTGAATATCTGGAATTGTCTATGTTTCTCCCAGTAAAATAGAACTTTTCCCTATGAAATTCTTATTACCCAATAACTTGCCATGGACTTTCCTCATTTTAGCATAAATAAAAAAAATGAATCCTAAGAAACTATTTTGGAGTGTACACACATAATCTGTTAATTTTCAGAAATTGTCTTCCGGAGGTCATCCTTTTCTGGTTATTTTGTGTTGCCAATAAAGATCCTTTGCCACCACATTGTCTTTAAGAGCTGACTCGCAGCTCAGTTTCCTATCAAGAATAACCAAAGGAGGCTGATGTGCTGGATGAAAAGAAGCAAAGCTTGCTCCCTTATGATTTCCTCTTGACCATTTCTGTTTCTAGAGTTGCACATAGAGTTGAACTCAGTAATTCACGTGTATGTGTTTCTGATCATAAGCAGGCCTGCTGCACTCACAAAAGCACCAACACCTCTTGGCAGGTATCAATACCCCAAGGTTTGGATTGTAGTATGGGGTGGAACTAAGCATTTCCAGTGGAAGAGTCAATAAGAGGGGAGACAGACATGCTAGAGTCAGTGACATTCTCCAAAACTACTGGGAATCACAAATTGCCAGGCCTTGTGAGCATGCATCTGTATCGATTGACTTCAGCATAACCATTTCTTCCTTATGTCAAAGTTCTCTACTGAGTTCATTCTGTGATGGATGCTGTGAAATAAGAGACCGTCACCACGTACAGAACTCAGGTGACACTGAAGGTCAAGGATAATTCCTCCCACTCTAGGTACATGAACTGTTCTTGAGAAAATGGAGCTGATATGTGACTCCGCTCTCAATCAAATATTATTTCCCTCTAACATAGGTTAGTCATGTGGTGGTTTTCTTATGAAACAGTACAGATATGGATTTCTGAGAACTCTGATAAGTCAGCAAATGAACTAGGTTAGGTCACTGCCCATGTAATTGTCTATTGGTTACTGTAAAGTCTGACTGAGGAGGATTAATAACTATCACTTTAGTAAACCTGAACAATTGCTAATTACATGCTAAATACTTATATACAGATATGTGTAGTACTCACTCATCATCCAGAAAGTTTCTCTTCTCAACAGAAACCCCTAGAGAAAACCACAACCTGTCAAAAAGCAGAGTTGGGGAGCCAAGCCAATTTGATATATTTATGAAACACCTATATAGTAGGCCCAGGGATTAGTGCAGAAGGCTAGACAAAGAGTGGAGAATCCACAGGACCAGTGAAATTGCTGTCAGATTTGATTTTCTAGAAATGTTAGAAGCTACTCATGAAGTTTATCCAACATAGGTTTCTAAATATAACCTCAAAAAGGATTAACCCCATTAGACATGATAAAATGGGAAGAACTCACAAGGGCTCAACCATAAACAAAGAGCGGTGAACAACTAATGAATGTTAAGAGCAGCAGAAATAATCTTCCTTGGGAAAGAAGAACACGTCACTTTATTATCTAATACTAATTTCTCAGTCCTGAAAATACATATATAAAAGTGACATTATACAAACTGAGCAAGCAGTAAATGAGAGAATTTGGGTGAAGAAAAAGGAATGCTAGAACACTGACTCATCAGTACGAGATTTTTTCTTTTGTCTATTGATCCAGGATCATTAATATCCACATATTATTTTATTACATATTTATTTATAAAATTAGAAGAGATATAATACTACAGATTATTATTATAATATTTATGATATTACATATAACAACTCTGCAATACCCATATAGCATGGTTGATTTTGTCCTGTCTTAAGCTATATGTTAAAATGATGATATGTTAAGATATATGACCCTATATTTAAATAATTGGTGAAGTTTCAATTTCCTGATTAAGCACTGAAGAATCAGGGCATTGAGGAATCAAAGCCAAGGCACATTCTTTAATTAGTAAAGCATAGTATCATGAATGTACATAATGTACATAATGAAGAAGGAAATAATGTCACAGGGCAGTTACTATTGCTGTTACTGTTATATGTGTTATATGTGTTAACTTTAGGTTCAAGTAGCTAAGAATTTTTCCTAAGTCAATAAAATATAGCAGCTTAATAAATATTGTCATCAGAAGATAACTCAAAGAAAAACCTGGAAACAAAGACTGGATAAGGAAAATGTGGCGCATTTACACAAGGAGTACTAATCTACGGCGGATCCAACAGCCAGGGACCTTAAATGGGACCAACCTAAACGCTCTGCATGTCTGTGACATGCTTGGTCTCCTAGAAAGGTTCCAGGTTCCTAACAGTGAGAGCAGGATCTCTCCCTGGTGATTAGCTGACTTTTGGTAACCAGTTGCCCATATGAATTACCTGGACCAACCTTGATGTAAGAAGAGGAACTCGGTCCTTCCTCAACTTGATTTTTCCATGTTTTGTGCAAGCCCATGGGAGATCTGTCCATTTCTGAATGGAGATGAAGACTGAATGGATGGGATGGGGAGTAGATAGGAAAAGGGGAAGATGGGAGGAGAGGAGGGAGGGTAAACTGGTTGGTATGTAAAATAAATGAAAAAAAATGTTATTTAAATGTTAAAAAAATTAAAAAGTTAGGTCAACACAGCAGGAATGGAATATTTATATTGTAATTTAGTGACAAAAAGTTAGGGATACTACAAAGTTTTGTGCCCACTTGACTTCATAGCTGATAAAAAATTGGCCCTCCTCAGAAAACTATAACATTCTTACACATCAGGTACTAGTTTAAGTACTTTATTTATATTTGCTAATATTATACATATTTGAGTGTTAGTGTAACATATATATTTGATGTGGGATACCCCCCTGTATTGGGACTATAGCAGAGCAGGGTAAAACAGAAGTAGGCAGGAAATATTAAATGGAATGGTGGGAGAAAGGAGGCAGAGTCAGAGAGAAGACACCTAGCCCCGCCAGAGACAGACACGGGGAACGTTAGCTGGTATGCCACAGCTATATGGTGATACACAGATTACTAGAATTGGTTAAATTAAGATGTAAGAGTTATCCAATAAGACGCTAGAGCTAATGAGCCAAGCAGTGTTTTAAATAGTATAGTTTCTGTATGATTACATTGGCAGTCTGGACAGCGAGGAAACAAACAAGTGGCTTTATTACAACATATATTTCATATGTTTATGTATGTAATATATCATAATGTGTGCCTTTTTGTGTCTATGTCTCAGTGTGTACATACATATATGTAATTGTGTATGTACATTTTACCTCATATATTATCAACCCATATAACATTTCAGAAAATGAAACATTTATCTAATGCATCTTAAAATATATCTGGTTATCTAAAGTAGTAGGTTCTTAAATCTGAGATGTATAGCGTTTCAAAGTTACATAAGTACTTTCTTTTAATATATTTCAGTTTGGAAAGGCAATGGTAATCTAAAGATTTCACAATTGTGTCAAAACAGTACGACATGTATGCATATTTCCTCAATGGAAATGATAGGCTCTGTAAATATTTTACTTTTATGAAACTGTTATACTTTGAGCTGTTTCTTTTTTATATAAACTCTCTGTTAATAATTATTTATTTTGCAAAAATTTACCCTGGATATGCATATGACAAATCTCAACACAAAAGAGAAATGGAAGACACAAATACAGATTATTTGTGGCAGAAAGTATAGTGCTGGGACTAACACTACTTGCCAAACATAGCATAATTAAAATATCCTGAAATGAGTATTTGATGCTGGTGTGAATGTAAAAATGCTGCAAATGTATTTGGAAGTAAAAGCTTATTAAGATAATTATCTAATATCATATACCTGCAAAAATATTACTAAATTAAGTAAAATATAGAAATTAAGAAAAGATCCATTCCAAATCTTATATAAACATATATACACACACATATACATGTTGGGAGCAGTGAGACCCCAGATCCTGAATTTCTTGTAATCCCCTGATCTGAGTGCCTACAGCTGCTCTGAGCACGAGACCTTCAGGAGTTCCTGATGGCAGGAGAGTGGTTTCTGGTGGGTTTGGCTGGGGCGTGGCTATCTCTATATAATCTGCCCCTGAACACAATAAAGGGGATATTCTTGGGGAATTCAAGGATGACCCATGTCGCTGTCTCTCTGTCTGTGTGTGTCTGTGTGTTTTAACCTCCAGCCCCCTTGCTCAAAGCTCGCGAACTGGGTGCCAGCGCACAGAGCACAGACACAGGGGCACGGTGTGAGGCATATACACATATATATTATACATACATACGTGTGTTTTTGTGTGTGTGTGTGTGTGAATGCTCATGTGACTCTCAATGAAACACTAGGTGGAGCTAGAGGAGCCCTGCTGAAGAGTGTCAGGAAAGATTTTAGGACCTAATGATGTCAAGGGCACCTTGGTTACTGGGTCCACAAACTACTCAGCATGGCTCACAGGAACTCCCAGAGACAGAAGAACCAAACAGGGACCCTGTATGTGTCTTAGTTTCAACCTTAGCTTGTACCTATGATTGTGTAGCTTGGTGCTCTAGAGGACCTACCAACAGTGGGAGTGGGGCAATGGCATCTCTGACTCTTGCTTAAACTTGAGACGTTTGTCTCCTTTGGGTTGCAAAGTCCAGCTTTGACATGAGGTTTTATGCCTAGTCTATTGTAACTTCTTAGGCCCTGTTTGGTGGATATCCCTTGGAGACCTGCTCTTTGTGTTGTTGTTGTTTTGTTTTGTTTTTCCAAAGGCAAATTGAGAAGGGGTTAATCTAGGGAAAGAAGAGACGTGAAGAGGGACTTGGATCAGTGAAAGGAGGGAAAACTGCAACTGCAGAACTGAGGTACTGTATGAGAGAAGATTAAGAGGAAAAAGTGGAATGGCCATGATTTTCCATATTTTACAGAGATGAATAATTTCTTATAAAAATTTGGAATCACCAAAAGACCTGTAATCTTTATAAACTCAAATATTTATTTCTAATATATATACACTGATATATATATATATATATATATATATGTATATACATACACACACACACGTATATATATATATATATATATATATATATATATATATATATACTCACTAATTGATTATATGGTGTTCTTGATTAATGTATTTGGTACATATTTCAAATCCAGCACTCAAGAAGTTGAGGCAGGATAATTGTGAGTTAAAAGCTAATCTGTGGTATTTATAAAAATTTATAAAAATTCTGGGCAAGCCAGAATATACAAATAATGATGTAAATTGACAAAAAATTAATAGCACTGGTATGAGCAGAAACTTTGTAAGCCACATTTTTTGTTTTATTGAGGCAAGATTTCTCTATGTAACAGCCATAGCAGACACTTTTAAAATCAGCTCTTCTTTTTCACCAATTCACAATTAAACTGTTGTAGTTCAATATCTTATCTCATCTATTTTCAATTAATATATGGACAAAGAAGCCATATAAAAATCCTTAAAAAAAATAGGCATCACAATCAAAAATTTGGATTAAAGAAGCTATGTCATTGTGAGTGCTGGCTATCATTTACCTTTTATTTGTATTTTAATGAATAGGTTTTGTAACTGAAAATATATACTGACCATTTAAAAGTAGGTCACGTAAAAGAAATAATACAAATATTTTATGACATTGTTCTAGGGCTCAAAGGCATTTGAATGGAGTTTGGATATGAAAAATTCATGGTCAGAAAAGTGAAAAATTATGTCATGATAAAACACCTAGGCAGCACACATTGCTCACTGAGTATTTAAGAATTATGAAAACAAGTGGATATAGTTGACTTTTCTCCCACATGGAGAGATGGTAATGATGTATTTCACAAAAAGCAGTTGTACATAAAGATAGGGTTGGGAATAAAATTGGAATAATAAAGTTATGCTGTTCACAATCCAGACCCTTTTGTTCACTATCAAATTCATTTCTAACCACTTTCCCCTTTATTATTCCCCTGACTTTTAGATAATCTTTGTTTTCTTAACAAACCAAACCTGTTCTGCTGGTGGGTCTGTCCTTCTCTTTTCTGAGATGTTCTTTCCTCAACCTGTCACGGCTGGGTGCTTCTCTATGAGTCTTTTAGCGTCAATGTTCTTTCTGGTGAGCATTCTTGCTGTTTCTTTTCTCCAAATTCCATCATCCGAAACTGATACATTCCATTACATTTTCAAGATTTTTATAATTTTCCAAAACTGTTTTGTTTCTTTTCTTAGTATTTTTCTGTGTTAGAACAATGGTAATAAAAAAAAGGACAGTTGTACTTACTGTCTTTAATACCCATCTAAAAGACAACATAAGATGAGTAAATGTGGTCCATCAATCTAAACAAATGTACAAATGATAGATTAATTAAAGTATCAATGAAGTCTAATAAATGCAGGCTCTATAGGAGATAAAACACCATTGATAAATGCATGTGTTTTAGAAAGATATTACAATTAATTGACCATTTCGAAATTAACATTATGTGTTCAGGTCTAGAAACTGTATCTTCAGAACTGATAAAAATATGTCCTAACCAATCAAATAGAAATCCTGAATTTCAAACAAGATTGTATGTGAACTGTACTGGGAAAATAGTTTATAATTATTCATGTCATGTGACATATAGAGTCGAATAAAATGGTATACATTTGAATAATGGCCCTGACAATGTAGGGCAGCTCGTAGAAAATTATATCAATGTCAATTTATAAGACAGATCTCAGATTGAATTATCTTTCATTCAAGGAATTTGGAGATGCTCTGTCTTTCTATGGTCATCATGGATTTCTAAACTCACCCAGAACTTCCAGAAAAAAAGATTTCCATAGTGAATATTCTTTCTATTTTTATTACATGGCACAACATGACTAAAACACATGATGACAGTGAAATTTTTTGTTTGTTTGTTTGGGGGTTTTTAACCCCAATCAAAGTTTCCCTTATCTCCCCTCTTCCTAGTCCCTCCACAGTATAACCCTATCCATTCCTCTACCCCTGTTTCTCTTCAGATACAGGTGTGTCTCCCATGGATATAAGCCACCCATGATATATCAAGTCGCAGTTGGACTAGTCACCTTTTCTTCTGTTAAGGCTGGATGAAGCAATCCAGTAGGAGGAAAGAATTCCAAGAGTAGGTAACACCATTAGAGAGAGGCCTGCTCTCACTGTTGGGACTCTTACATAAAGACCAAGTTACAGCATATATGCAAAGGGCATAAGTCAGTACCATGCATGTCCCTTGGTTGTTGGTTCCTTTTTTTGAGTCCCTATAAACCCAGGTTAGTTGGTTCTGTGGGTTTTCTTATGATGCCCTTGATATCACTGAGTCCTATAAACCTCCCTCCTCCACATCTGAAGAATTCTCTGAAATCCAACTAATGTTTGGCTGTGGGTCTCTGCATTTGTTTCCACCAGTTGCAGTGTGAAACTTCTCTGATGACAGTTGGGCTAGGCATCTATCTATGAGTATAGCACAGTACCATTGGGAATCATTTCATTGACTTTTTTTGCCATTTGTGTTTGGTGCTATCCTAGGTCTCTGGTGTATCCCAACTCCTCTGGGTCCCGGACATCAGGGACGAGCTCCCTCTTAAAATGTTGTTCTCCAGCTGTGACATTTATTAGTTGGTCACTCCCATAATTTTTATTCCATCACATCTTGTAGGCAGGACAAATTACAGGTCCAAAGGTTTGTGGCTGGGGGTGTCCCAGTTTCTGCCCTGGAAGTCATGATATGGACAATTCAGCCTCCATATACACTAGCCTTAGCAACAGTCACCCTCAAAGGTTCCTGAAAGTTTCCATTGCTCTAGGTTTCTAGCTCATCCCTAAGAAGTCAAGAAAATGTTGGATGCTAATGAAGCTGAATTTTTGTCTCATTCAATATATAAAGAGGTATTGCAGGACACATAGTTGTATTAGAGTAGATAAAATGGAAATATATATAATTGTAACATACCGAAGGAAGACTTTTAATGCAAGGAAAAATGAGTGAATATAAAATTATATTCAAGGTATTTGTTGGTGACAGGTTTTCTTTATTTATTTTGATTTCAACATTAAATGTTTATGAATATTTTCATTGAAGGACATTTGTTCCTTATTTTCAAAAGAAAATGAAAATTCAAATACAGGACACATGAGTTCTGGGAGAGTAGATGGCATGAAAATTGAATACAGGTGGTTGAGTTAACCTTGACAGATACAAGTATCCTCCCTCGGAGACAAACAGATATGAAGTTACTGCAGACAGAAGTTAGAATAATACTGTTAAGTGCACATTTAATTTTTAGGTTCCCTAAATTGGTAATAAATGTGAACTTATTTGAATTTTCATAGCTAATAGTTTCTTCAAGTTAGTGTAGTTCACATCAAATAGTACCCATCTGAAAGTGCTTATTATTAAGACTGTAATGAGTGTATATATTTAGATTAAAGGAGAAAAACAAAAACTCTCTCTACAGTTTTATTTTGTATCGTATCATCTTTTAAAATGTTATAATTATCCTGACTCTAATAAGAGCATGTAATTAACTTTGCATCATGGAAGCATTTGTACTACTAAATGAAAAATATACAAAGTATTAATGTCAACGATCACTTTTCTCACATCTTCATATAATGATAAATCAGTTTAATTGCTAGACAAACACATATAGTTGGTTTTACTTACAGAAAGTCATGGTTATTTCACAAGGTGAATTGATAAGTAGTAGACAAAATAGAAATACAAAAATTGTATTTCATTGATTCAAATATTTATTAATATAGTTAACAAATAGAATGATAAAATATTCACATTATGGAAATATTTGCATAATATTTATTTTTTATTTATTTTTCAAGAGAGATACTAAAATATACACTCTATTCATCTTTACAAATATTACTTATGTCATGGCTTTACATTTTTACATTGATTATTTATTTCATTGTCTCCTTTCAGCACATGGGTTATAGACATCTTACAAATGCAGATAAGCTTGGAATCGAATGTCTTTATGTTCTGTCTTAACCACTGTTTTGGTGCTGTGAAGAGACAAAATGACAAAGGCAATTAATATGAAAGAAAGCAATTAATTGCGGGCTCTACGACAATTTCAGAAAGCTATTCCAATATCATCCTGCTAGATATCATGGAGGCATGTAAGGGCAGGGAGGTTGCTGGAGAATAGCTGTGAGTTGCAACCTGATCTGGATTCAGGCAGGCAGAAGTAAAGGGGAAAAGGGAAAAGGAACGGGAAGGAGACGTGAGCTACTGAAACCTCAAAGCCTACTCCCATTGACATATTTCTATGAAACGACAACTACTCTGACAAAATATAGATTATCAAAATTCATAATTCAACAACATTCCTCTTCCTGTTTTCCAGAGCCCTGTAGAACTTCCACATTACATCTCTGTCTTGGGTAAT
The DNA here is from genome assembly GCA_025134845.1 of Neodon shergylaensis. Taxonomy (NCBI): domain Eukaryota; kingdom Metazoa; phylum Chordata; class Mammalia; order Rodentia; family Cricetidae; genus Neodon; species Neodon shergylaensis. The sequence continues at coordinate 16,456,978 of JABTXL010006268.1, forward strand.
TGTCTGTTTTTAACAGTAGTTCAATTGTCTATTTGTAACAGACAGACAAGTTTTCAACACTTTTAAATATTGTTAAGTTTTTGAAAAAGTAGATTGTGTATTAAAAGAGTTCATAGTGACCTACAGAGTGCTTTTTAAAAAGCAAAGACGAAAATATGACTGATGGTTTGTGACAACTTTAAAGTTTACTCACATCTGTACAGCCTGAAGGACTGTGTAAAGAAGATAAAATAAAGGCTTGGATGCCACCGAGATTAGCGAGGCAACACAGATAAGGGCATTAATCAATGGTGAACTAGCTTCATGCCCAGATCAGATCACAGAGACTGGAGGGGATTGGACAAAGCCCACACATGATTGCGGTTTACCCTTTGAGAACAATGACAGTAATTTTTGCATTTTGATAGATACTTTGATCAGAAGTTCCCAGACTCTTAGCATATTTTAAGATATTAAACCTTTTAAGATAGATATAACTTCAATTAGAATTTCATAAAGTAAAAGGTGTTTGGGTTTCTGTTGGAAAGAATGCAAGATGAGTGGAGATTAGAGATACTTTTGAAAACACCCTAGAGCTCAAACCTTGGGGAATACTTGCTTATATTTTATGTAAGAGGCAATACAATTTCAAGATAATCGGAATCATTACTAAATACTATTTCCCTTTCTATGTGAACTGAAATAGCAACGTTTATTGAAAATGGAATGTTATGTATTAATTACATAAAATAAAACTATCATAAGTCTGGAGGAATAAAATCAATACTAGTAAGTGAAATAAAAGATATCAGAAACAACAAATAATGCACCATCCTCAGCATAAAGAATCATTATATGAATATGTTGTAACATGATTAATTGAGCCTTTTGTGAAAATACTATACCAATAATGAAATTAGCTTTTATAAGTAGTTTTTACAGGTCTAATAGGAAATACATATTAATATTTTCTACCACATTATTGTGCAATTAAAAGAAACATACTGTATCATAATATATTTCACTGTAAGTACACTATATATCCCAATACATCAAGATTTTATGAGACAAGAAATATTCTTAGGGTGATCCTGCCTAGGTAAATAAGAGGAATAGTGATTCAATGGAAAAGGGGGAAATGTTCTTTATTGAATTAATGTGTAGAGGATTGACTAATGACAGATGATAGACAGACATATATGCATATATATGATATATAGAAGATATATGATTGGTGACAGAAGATAGATAAATGGTAGATATATACATAGAAAGATAGATGATATATATATATTGTAGATAGAATAGAGGTAGATATATAATGGATAGATGAAAGATATAAATATGTGATGATAGAAATATTAGAATTATATAGATGAACAATAGATGGGTAGATAGATGATAGGTTTGAAGATACTAGAAGGCTAAGAAAGCTGACTAACATTTTATAAACAACTGAAACCAATCAATAGCCACTGAGCAAAATATACTTAACAATAATGAGATGACTAAGCATTATGCCTACTATAGTATTATAGAAAAAAATAATGATAAAAACTTCAAAGAAGGAAAATGTTACGTCATATTGTGTTTCCAAAGGATCACTATAACTTGCCAGGAAATATCAAGGGAAAAGCTGCAACAATAAAAATTTATTGGCTCCTCTTTTTATGCTGCATATATTTTAAACAATAAACTACTGTGGATCCCTGCTTTTCATTTAATATTTGGCCCCTATGTTCTATGCTTTATGATGATGTATTGTAGAAGAACTCTCTGAATATAAATAATTGCTTTTGAACTATGAAAAATAAGCAAAATTGAACAAAAGTCAAGTCTGTATATGCATGAAATGTATGATAACATTATGTTACAAATTTTAATGATGATTAGCATGTTTATTGAAAACATTCAGTTTCATTGTATTTTCAGGCATGCATATAACATGCTGTGGTTGGATTTCGTGCTCTCTATTTTCTTCTCTTGTGGCCCATCTCCCTATATTTTTCCATATCACTAAGAGGGCTCCTTTCACTTTTATAAGCACTGCTTAATCATTCTCCAAATTCTTCAGGAATAATGAGGATTGAAAAAAATCATCTTCCTTTGGCTTATTTTTTATGAACACGATCATCTTTTCTTCTTTCCACTTTTCAGCAAAGGACATAGTTAATTTCTAATTTTCAATATAAATTCAAATGGGTTTAGAAAATACTACATGTTTGAGTATGTCTGTCTCTGAGAGCACTCAAAAAGAGTTTAACATTAGGGATATTGGAATCCTCCCACCAAGCCATTACCTAAATTTATAGGCTAAGCATATATTGTTATGTTATATTTTGTTTGTATTCTGATAAATAAAGTCAGAGTCAGGGGGCAGAGTTAGCCACTAGTTAGTCATAGCTGTCTGAAAGAATGTACAGAGAGCAAACAGGTAGTGATAAAGTGTGGTGGAAAGAGGATCTCAGCTGTTTTTGATGAAGGAATAGAAGAGGTAAGAAGTCACTGGCAGCTGCTCTGCTGTTTCTCAATTCCTTCAGGTTTTGACCCTGATATTTGATTCTGGTATTGTTTGATAAAGATTACTCAGATTTATGCTTCATCTGGTACCAACTATGGGGCTCAAACCCAAGACCTTTAGTAAGAGTTTCTTGCTCTATCAACTGTTTGCCTGTAGTGCTGCACTGCCAGACAACGAGTTGACCAGTGTTTGTTGTTTGTTAATATACCTAGTCAAGCTGAGTAAGTTAGCAATTTGAGTAGATAATTAAGTATATTTTTGAATATATTTGGGAAAGTATTTTCAAAGGATTAATGTAGAGAAGAATATGCTGTACTGAATATGGGTTGAACCATCAACTCATGTGTTGACAGGAAAAATAAAATACAAAAGAGAAGTACTAATTTCACAATTATCAGTCCATATTTCAAAACTAATAGAATAAGCCAAGAGCCTCATGCATCTGTCCTTGCCTATAGTTCGTAATCCTAGAGAAGCTAAGTAATAAGGTGAATCCAAAGAAAAACATACATAGATCCTCCTGGAAATTGGAAGCAGACAAGATCCCCAGGCAAAAGCTGGGAGCATGGGTGTGGGGGTACGGTGGGGGGAAGAGTAGAGGGAGAGAGAGAAGGGAGAAGGGGAGATTTAGAGAGAGCTTGGGGGAGTGGGATGGTTGAGATGGAGTAAGGACAGATATGGAATCAGGGAAGAAGATATTTAATAAGGAAGGCATTGTAGGTTTTGCAAGAAGCTTGACTCTGGAGGGGTTCCCAGGTGACCATGGGGATGTCCCCAGCTAGGACCCTGGGCAGTGGAGGAGAGGGTGCCTGTATTGGCCATGTCCCATAGTCAGACTGATGACTATCTTGACTATCACCATAGAAACTTCATTTGGCAACAGATGGAGATAAAGACAGAGACCCACACTGGAGCACTAGACTGAGCTCCCAAGGCCCAGTTAAAGAGCAGAAGCCAAGCAACTATCTTACCCTAAGTCCTAGAATTTGCCAATGGAATACTACCAGTTTAAAAGTAGGCATGCACTCATAGTGTGAATCAGTAGGAAATATTTGGGATTCCAATCAGAGTATGTGGCTTTAGCATCTGTGGGGTGATGCTCATGTTATCATGAAGAACACATTCAATTTAACACCAAGAGTAGTGAAATTCTTCATCGATCAAAGAGGGTCCATTGATTCCTGCAGCCTCACAGCATACATAATATATGCATAATATGCTTGGATATATTAGAGTAGAGAAGTGCTCTAAGTCACTGCCTGTTTTTTATTCTCTACTAGGTACAGAAGAGAACTTGAATAATGACAGAAAATATCAATAAAAATGACCCGGTAGTATACCTGGGTATTTATGACCATTTGGAAAAGAAAATACAGACATTGCTACTTAAAGTATTGTGCTCAACATAGATCTTTAGTGTCCATTATCAAACTGAGATAACAGATCAGTGACAAAGGTACCTCCTGCCAGCAAAGCTGAAAACCTGAGTGGAATTTCTGCAATTTATGTGGTGAAAGTAGAGAAAGAGCTACTGCAATTTATCATCAATCCCTTCTTACACTTAATGTTTTAATATTAATTAAGAACATATTATAGATAAGATACACGGCACATATATACATTAATAATAAAAAATAAGATTTATAAACTTTTGTAAATTTGCATAATTGATTATTTTAATTTTATGGTTATTAAAACATTCATATTTATTTGTTATATGCATATTTTAAGAATATTTGTGTAACAATATATGTTGCTAATGATGGTAATGAATAGTTTGTAGTATTGATTCTATGTTTTATTTCATTTCTTTTCTAACTTCTTTGAAAAAATTTCACATTCATTATTTGGGAAAAAATAATTCAAAAAAAGCACAATGATTTTGTCATCACATTAACATTTAAACCACAGTAACTAAGTATCATTTCCCTATAGCATTGCATGAGTAAATAAAAAGTAAGCAAAACACATTAAAGTACCATATCATCAATATAAAATATTAGCATTGTTCTTCACTTACATATATAAAACATTAAATATTTTCTAAAAATACATAAATCACAGAGGAAAAGGAACACTGAGTTGCCTTTGAAAAGGAAAGCAGGAAAGATCACATCTATTGACTTTTAAGAGACTGAACAGTAGTAGCTAAAAGAACAATGGTCCTGATATAAAACAGAACTGCTGTGCTACAGAATAGAAAGGAAATGCCAGGAATGAACCCATTCTCCGGGTGCTAATGGTTTTCACACTGGTAAGCAGAGGCTTTTCCATGAATAATACCACGACAACTAGGGGTCCCCTTGAATGAGAATACAAGTTGATCTCTCCCTCACTCCTCAATTTTTATCTCAGAATAGACTGTAAACCTCAGTGTATGACCCTTGACTGTGAAAATAAACTAAGATATGCTTCATGGCCTTATGCTGGGTGTAAATTTGGAGACTGCACCGAAAGCACTGGCAACAAAAACAGAAAGAGACAAAAATGAAAACACCAGAAGAAAACACTATTCTACAAGGAAAGTTAAACACGGTGAGCAAGGAAAATATTTAGTTAGTGGATATAGTTTGATTTAAATAGAAATATATCAATAAATATATTTAGTAAATGTTTATTATATAGGAACAAGTATTGTTCAACATTTTTTTCAAAATATATCAATAAATATATTTAGTAAATGTTTATTATATAGGAACAAGTATTGTTCAACATTTTTTTCAAAATTGTTTATTGTTTTAATAATTATCTTTCTCTTAGTTTCTATATTTCCTTATTAATGTGTGTTCCATATACTATATGAATGAAGAGTAAATGGGAATATATATATATATATATATAATGTCGTTGTCATGCATATGTGTGTATAAGTTGCACAATTTTGAAAATTACCAAATAGCAAAATAATTTTTAAAGATACCATGTATAATATTGAATTCTAAAACATGTCCAGTAACCTTGCTTTTATATGATGTTTGGATTCAGTGGGCAGCAGCTATTTTTACTGGCATTCATCTTTTGTTTAATGATCATTTGGAGCATAGAAACAATATTCCTAAACCATGGTAAAAGAATTCTGTTTGTATCCATTCAATATTCTGAGGTTGATTTAATTGCTTCTTTATTCCTGTTTTCTGTCAGAAATGATTATCTGTGCTTAATGTAATTGATTAAAATCACCAATCGCAACAATTCTAAGATATGTCAGGAGATAGCATGTTGATCTAGTTAGAAAAGAATTCTTGAAGAAATTCACCATGCAGTACAATGCATTCATGTCAGATTTCTCCTAATCAAATGAAAGAAATTGAAGATGCAATTTATTTATTCTTTTTGAAGATGTGATTTAGATCAATTTATTCAACATGCTCGATCTTAATGACAAAATATAAATGCATGAGCATTTAAAATCATTTCTTTTGAAATAATGAATGTAAATACAACAGAGAAGAAAAACTTGTCAGTGCAAGAAATCTTTAAGAAAAAATAATGCTTTTGGTTGCTGGTGATTCTTTCTGGATTCTGTTTCTTTATCAAGTAATAATTACAAGACAAGAAGGTTGCAGATCACAGTATGCAGCCGAGATGACTGAGAATAAAAAGCACATACTCAACCTTTACACTGGAAAATGTTCTCCTGCCAGGGAGGGGAGTCCAGAGCAGGGCACCATTCACCTCCCTGGGTCAAAGGTGTTTGGAATTTTATTTAATTTTTTTTTCTGGTATCATGTGGAACAAAACTAAGTCCTCTCTCTCTTTCTTTATTTGGATCATGGAGGATACACTTCATGAGTTTCTTCACTTTGAATGACAACAATAACTATATTGGATAACAAAAGGATGAAGACCTTTGACATTCCCACATAGGAATGATGGACAAATAGGCCAAATACAAACTACTCTTAGAGTAACTCAGAAGAAGTGGTATTCTCGAGAACTCAATCAGGTTCAAACAGATGCAGTTCAAGGCCTCCTTCCCTAGCTATCTAATTATTTAAAAATTAACTTTATTTTGTTCCTATCTCAATATTCATTAATTGTACATTACTTTTTGATAGTAAAAGGGAAGATTGCTTGTAATTAAGAAAGGATGTGTTTCAATCAGATAGGTATAATCTGATATTATTTAATACATCCTCTCAAAAAGTTAACTTCAGAAGCCATTTCTGGGAGAAAAGATGTGTGACAGATCACATTTATTGTATTTTGTAGACTTTTTAAATATCTGTGATAGCTTGGTGATCAAGGTAAATGCCTCCCTGGAGAGTTCTGCTCAACCCATTCTGGCTGTTCAATTTTTAAGGCATATTTTTTTCTTCTACTGTTAACAAAAACCTACAAAACATACAATATACTTGAAAAAACAAAGGGATATATGACATATGGATAGATCTTTTTACCATTCTTTGCACTTATACGAGTTTGGAACTGTTATCATCTCTTAAATTTTTGTTTTAACTTGAAGTATCCAGCTGTTACCTTAATTAAGTTTGACACAGGCAAGGATCTGGTTTTCAACACCTGTGGAGAAGGTTCTGTTGATATTTTAATAACTAATCCAGCATGAAAAAAATGGATTCAGGTGTGAATGCTAGCAATTAGATCAAACTAACGCCAGAGTTGTCAATTACTAAGAAGAAGAAATGTTGGTTTTTCACTATGAACTTTCACAAATTGGGCATTCTGCAGACAAAAATTAACCATGACTCTACAGATACCATACCACGCTTCACTACCAATATTTGTGTATTTTAGTATAGTTCTTTTAAGGACTTCCTGACAGCTTTATTAAGTACACAATTTGACTTATCTTGTATTCCCAATATATGCATTATAAAAATAACATCATGAAATTTGCAAAGAATTGGGTAGATCTAGATTGTATTGACTGAGATTCAGAGAAAAACAGATGATACATATTCTCTCCTATCTGAACTTCCTAACTCCAAAACGGATGTAAGGATTGCTACCATCCATCGTCAAAGAAGTGTCTCTGTACAGGAAATAAAAAAAAAACATAAGAGAAAACTTCACTGAACACATAGAGATCATAGTATCAGTATATCAGTAGTCCCATTCAAAATAGGTCCATCAACAACATAGCTCCTTATCTGTAAATCAGGAAGCATAGTTAGAGATGGGGTACAAAGATTATAAGAGCCAGAGTAAGGGAAAGTAAGCTCTGAAGCAATCTCTGCTAAAAATACCTGCATGAACTAGGCAGAGACAATGGGAATATTGATAGAAATGAAAAAGAACACTGAGGATGAAAATTCACATATTCTCACTCCTATACAAAGTACTGCAAGTAGAGTAACAATTGCTGTGAAAGTGGGAATTTACCTTTCCCAGTTGTGAGTCTGTATATTATTTTTCCAGTACAAATTGTCCAGCCCTAAACTCATATCTACACAAATAAGAAAAATGGACTCATAATGTTGTGATATAATTATATATTATTAATAACCAAATATTAATTACTGTCGATTTGAGAATAGATAGTAAGGGTCATGAGATATTAGAAGGGAAGTTATCTGGGAATGACTGGTGTAAAGAAAGAGAAGGAAAAACTTTCATAATGATGTAATCCTATTTTAATTTTATTGTATAAAAAATAAAGAACATAAGAAAATTACGACAGATTTACAGACAGATTCACTAAAAAATAACATAGCATTTTTTCTTAGTTTTCTGAGCACTGCATTTTTTATTGTGGGAACCTAAATCGTTTGTGATGTATTTATTCTATTGCACTTTCAATTATTTGCATGTTTATGTGTGTACTTTTGTGCTTGGCCATGTGAATACAGGGTCCCAGATTCCAGAAAAGTATAACAGGTCTCTAAAAGATTCAGTTATTGGAAGTCATGAGCATACTGATGTGCTCTGAGAACTGAAACATGGTCATACACAAGAGTTCACATACTCTCAAACACTGAACTATTTCTCCAGAGACATAAATTTAATTTATATATTTATTTATTTATTTGTGGTTTTTCAAGACAGGTTTTCTCCATGTGATATCCCTGGCTGTCCTGAAACTAGCTCTTGTAGACCAGGCTGGCCTTGAACTCACAGAGATCTGCATCCCTCTGCCTTCCAAGTGCTGGAAGTAAAGGCATGCAGTATCACCGCCTGGCCAGACTTTGGTTTTGTACCAATGTCAGTCATGAAAAAGTCAGGTAAATAATGTGTTTCAATACCATGTAATTTGCTCTAGGGAAATACATTTTCAAGCTCCTATTTTGTTACAACACTGTATTTTCTTAATGGTAGTATGAAATGTCTATTCTGTTGCCCTTAGAAATATATAAACTTTTGTAGGGTTGTTAATGGTCATATGTTTTTTTCTAAAAAACTCATCCCTCAACCATCTCCATCTTTTTTTGTGATGGTAGACATGAGGAGATAATGTTAGCAGAGTTTAATCTAGGAAAGTTATACCTTTCATTTCTAAAACACATTTGGTGAATTCATCACTTATCCACATTAAGGATTCTCTCCAAATTCTGGTATAGAGGCTACCTTCTGCTATTCATTTTCACTCTCAATTACTTCAAATCCAGATGCACAAGAGGGAATCTATTAAGTGGAAAATACCTCACAGACTTCAGTAACATAACTAATGACATTAAAATCAAATTAAAGTATTGTTAAATTAGTTTATTGTCTTAGGAATTTAATGAGATATATTTGTGCAATATGTTGTCATTATGCATATTACGTGTATTTTAATGAAGAGTTTGAAAATCTCTGCAATGCAATTAATAGGTATATAGAGATTACCAATCAAAAAATTTAAAGCCCTTATTCCAGGATTTGTTAATTATTTGTATGGTATTTGTCTTGTATAAATAGATACGATTTATTTATGATGAAAACAGTAATCCCCAAAAGTGAATTACCCTGAAGGATTAACTAATTTTACATCTAAACCAGCACTTTAGTAACTTTTAAATCCTAAGTAAGTTCCTAATAAATTGTTTACTTTCAAAGTATTTTAGAACATATAAATGGTTAAACTTTACAAAAATAAACTCTCACTTTATAAAAATGATTGAACTTTATTTAAAACAAATTGATTTACTTTGTTGCAGAACAAGCAAAAAATTGCCTGAATCAGATTGATTGTAAATTCCCTTGTAACATGAGAACAAACTCGGCAGCACATCTCTCCACCAATCTTATTATCACTACTTCAAGCCAAATGCAATAGCCATGCATCATCAAGAACTCATATGCATGTTCAGTTTTATTCAATTTCTAAACTGAATTTTTGATTGAATAATTATCTTTTTCATTATGCTTATGCATAAGTTGCAGGCTGACATTTATTTTATTAGTCTTTTATTATAAATAGTGCCCATATAATTGCTACTTTTATGGCTCAGGGAAAAATTTTTTTTCGAGAAAAGATAAAGGCTTGTAGCTTTGGGGATATGTTAAATTGATCCTTCAAGCATTGTATATTGACTTCCACAACAAAAATAAGTTTTTTATCTTTTTTCCCTACAGTCTTAGATTTTATAACTACATTTATAATATAAAGCTCTAGAAACACATTGCTCTACTGTAATGTCAATATCAAATATTGATATTATAGAGTTAATTTTAAAAGTATTTCCTAAGAAGTATCGAAATGTCATCCTTAGCCATCAGAGAAATACAAATCAAAGCAACACTAATATTCCATCTTGTACCTGTAGGAATGGCCAAGATCAAGAACACTGATGACAACTTATGCTGGAGAGGTTGTGGGGTAAAGGGAACACTTCTGCCTTGCGGGTGGGAGTGCAAACTGGTACAGCCACTTTGGATATCAGTATGGTGATTTCTCAGAAATTAGGAAACAACCTCTATCAAGACCCAGCAATACCTCTTTTGGTTATATATTTAAAACATGCTCAATCATACTACAAAGACACGTGCTCAACTATGTTCATAGAAGCATTGTTTTCCACAGGCCAGAACCTGGAAACAACCTAAATGCTCCTGTACTGATGAATGGATAAGAAAACTGTGGTACATTTGTAAAATGGAGAAAAAAAATAATGACATCTTGAAACTTGCAGACAAATGGATGGATCTAGAAAACATATGGAGTGAGGCATGTTAGACCCAGAAAGACAAATATCATATGTACTCACTCATAAGTGGCTTTTAGACATAAAGCAAAGAAAAATCAGCCTGCAATTCACAATTCCAGAGAACCTAAACAACAATGAACATAATTGTTCAATTGTATAATTCTCTCAGATGAGAGTCTTTTATTTTTTGATTGATTATAGATAAACTAGAACTATGATCATTTAAAGGTATCTAGGATCATAAAGTGTGATTTGTAATGTTGAGAGGAGAAAGTAACTGGATGATTATTTTTAGATTAAGGTGCAAATTTTCAGAAAAAAAGGGGAAATCAAACAAACCTGACATGATATCTAACCAACTAAGAAAAGAGTATACAGCACATATAAAATATGACTGCTGATTGCATTCAATAAAATAATAAAGTGACCATCAGTCTTCCACTCTCTCCTCTCTCTATTTCTGAATGGTTTCAAATGTCAGAAAACACACAGAAGCATCCCCTGGATATGATAAACATCAAATAGAAATAATATAGGACCTGATAAATTTAACAGTACAATATTAAAATATAAAAATTAAACAGTATTTTATATTAATACTATATACACTTCTTTTTTATTTATCTTCTTTACACTTCTTTAATAGAAGAATTATGGGCATTATTTTGAGAAATTAATAATTATTGTCATTCTCAAAATTAAGCAGTGTGTGATCTAAGAAATCAAAATTCCATATATATGACGTTTCTTTGTCCATCTTTAAACCTGGAAACAACCTAGATGTCCTTCAATGGAAGAATGGATGAAGAAAGTGTGGAATATATACACATTAGAGTACTACTCAGCGGTAAAAAACAATGACTTCTCGAATTCTGCATGCAAATGGATGGAAATAGAGAACACTATCCTGAGTGAGGTAACCCAGACCCAAAAAGATGAACATGGGATGTACTCACTCATAATTGGTTTCTAGCCATAAATAAAGGTCATTGAGTCTATAATTTGATATCCTAAAGAAGCTAAATAAGAAGGTGAACCCAAAGAAAAACATATAGCTATCCTCCTGGGTATGGGAAGTAGACAAGAATGCCAGGCAAAAAATTGGGATCTTGGGGGTGGGGTGGGAGGGGGTAAGGGGAGATGGGGAGAGAAAAGTGAGAAGGGGAGGATGGGGGGAACTTGGGGAAACGGGATGATTGGGATAAAGGAAGGTTGGATAGGGGAGCAGGGAAGCGCATATCTTAATTAAGGGAGCCATCTTAGGGTTTGCAAGAGACTTGGACCTAGAGGGGCTCCCAGGTGCCCAGGGCGAGGTCCCCAGTTAGTTCCTGGGGCAGCTGAGGATAGGGAACCTGAAATAACTCTATCCTATAGCCATATTGATGAATATCTTGCATATCACCATAGAACCTTCATCTGGCGATGGATGGAGATAGAGACAGAGACACACACTGGAGCACCAGACTGAGCTCCCAATGTCCCAATGAGGAGCAGAAGGAGGGAGAAAATGAGCAAAGAAGTCAGGACCACAAGGGGTGCACCCACCCACGGAGACAGTGTGACTGATCTATTGGGAGCTCACCAAGGGCAGCTGGACTGTGACTGAAAAAGCATGGGATAAAACCGGACTCTCTGAACATGGCGGACAATGAGGGCTGATGAGAAGCCAAGGACAATGGCACTGGGTTTTGATCCTACTTCATGTTCTGGCTTTGTGGGAGCCTAGCCAGTTTGGATGTTCACCTTCCTAGACCAGGATGGAGCGGGGAGGACTTTGGACTTTCCACAGGGCAGGGAATCCTGACTGCTCTTCAGACTGAAGAGGGAGGGGGAGAGGAGTGGGGGGAGGGGGAGGGAAATGGGAGGCTGGGAGGAGGCGGAAATTTTTTTTTCAATAAAATAAAAAAAACTCTATTATTCCTGTTAAAGATTCTGTGTCTTCTAAAAGGATGTATGACAGTGAATTGTAACTAACCCAGGCTCTCCTCCCCACCCATACTAAACAACTTCTAAGGCAATAGTATTTCTTAAAGAAGCAATAATTAACTTTCGCCATATTGGTTTATACTAAAGCATTTCCTAAATCAAAGTTGTAGTAATCCCTACCAATTAATCTTACCCTACTGGATGTAATCTAGTATTATTGCATGCAGAGAAAATTATTATCTACTCTCGTTAACAAAAACCTTTATGTCTGTTGTCAATGTTATGAGAATTATCTTTACATATGTAGCTGGTACGACACCTTGATGAACAGGTCAGTGACGATAGGTGGCCAAGAACTGGTCCCTGTTACACCAAAAGGAGCCTGGAGAAGTGTTATAAAGCTACCAACATATGCCTTTGGAGTATAAATCAGGGTATTTCTTGCCACATATCTAAATTAAACTCCAAAATAACTTATAAGTAAATTTATTTCCATGGATAAAATTGAACACAATGAAGAAAAATTTAAATTAATTAAAATAACCACACCACAAAGGGATAGTGTTAGTATCATTACAAGCAGGTTCTCACAGTTTTCCCCTTTGCTTTCTCCTCGGCATGTTTCTGGGCAAATGTGCCCTCTCATGTTTATACAAATTTAAAAGCCATATTAATAACTTATTATATACATAGAAAAATCTAAAGCCATGACAGAAAAAACATGTTCCAGCAATGTATCTTTTATTCCAAAATAGGGAAGTGTTTTCGAAGCCTCTTAAAAACCAACAGATTATTTCTACTATTAACAATGCCTGTCAAAAATCCAAAGAGATGTGAAATGCCTGTGGCTTATCAATAAAGTGAGAGCACAAAAGGTATGTGTTTAATATGCCTTTAAATTAGGATAATAGTAATTTTTCAGCCATTGAGATATTTTTAAATATGAAAAGACTGAATGTACTCAAAACAATACTTTAGGTCTTTTGTTACGTTGACAAGAGCAAAGAAATTCATTCTTCGCAGTTGACATTTCCAGCTCCTGTTGTGAATTCTTATTTCATAATGGGCTTTAAAAGGATGACAGTTTTTAGTTATCCTTTGTGGGTTTAATTCAAATTGCACGCACTTCTCTTTTCATATTTGTTTTTGTCCTCCCTTTGACACCTTATGTGGCTGTGGATAATACATTTTGTGAAGCTAAAACAGGAAAAAAGTTACAAAATTGCTTCATCCCTTGCTCTTAAAAGCACTCCAGGCTTAAAATTTGACTTTTCTTATTAAATCTTTTTAAGTAAACTTATAAAATGTTGCTATTGTTTATTTATGAATTATGCAACATATGCTTCTGCAAAGATTTAAGTATCATGTCCATCTATTTTTTTCAGTGTGAGAAAATGTGCAGGGAAGTTGTATCTAACTAGTCTCACCTTTTTATCTTAATAGTTACATGATTTATTTTAGTATAATCACTTTAATACTCAGAAGTAAAAAAAAAAAAAGAATCACATCGTGTTTAAAGAAGCCTCACGTATTTACCTGGTCACCAAGTTAGTATATCTCAGTCAGCTTGAATACAGATAGAATGAATACCTTGAAGCAATAGACATTGCTTGAAGATTTTCTCTATTGAGTCCACACACATATTTCATAACTAGGAATTAAAAGAACTGTAAGGCACAATACATTATAGTGACAAACATACACTTGAAGGAAGTATGCATTATTTTAAGTACTGAATGTGTATATTCAAATATCTCATAACATCCCAGAATGTTTATGTGGCTATATGATGAAAGATGATTGAGTAGTAACACAGGTCCTGTTTCTATTATAAAAGTTCTTCCAACTTCAAATCCAAACAGTTCCTACTCACTATGTCTCATTCATTTAGTAATAGTGTGGGATATTCATGCTCTTATATACAACTTTATTCATTAGAATCTGTTTGTGATGTGTTTGCTCAACCTTCCGTGTAAATCCCAGCCAAGGAAAAATATCAAAGCCTCTTTTCTTTTCAAAAAGTTAACTGGTTGATGCAAACAATGGTAGAATTTTGCTAAAATTTCATCTACTTTTACTGTGATTGAGCTACTGAATCTACACATGGAAAATAATCTGTCTAACCCCACCACCACTGGATCTTAAGACAAATGCTCTAAAACATTTGGCAGTCAATTTCCATTCTGTAATAATACCCTTGGCTTTTTTTTCAAAGTTTAGAAATCCTTCATGCCACATTTTATCTGTTGCCTGCCTTAGATGAAAAGAAGGATAAGTGCACAGCTGTAGGTTGTGGGAAAGTTCTGGGATATTGAAGGCCTTTTCATTTTGTGGGATTCAATTCTCCTTCTACAACAGACAAATATCTATAAATATTTTTTGAAATTGTTTCCACCCTGTTCACTGAGCCACATCAACATCCTCTTATCAAATATCAGATAATTTCAAATACAAGATTGTTTCATAAAAAAAGCATTGAGGTCAGAGTCCATGCAGATTGAATTATACTTAGGATTATAAAATTGATATACCACTCAGGACTGAAAACAGACTGTTGTCCTTGACAACTAAAGAAAAGAGATTGTGATTATTTTAAGGAAGGAGCAATAGAAAAGCAAAACAAGAAAGAGCACTAATAACAACACAATCATGAACCATATGAAAAGATGCATGCCAGTACCCGAGGACGTGTTAATTCGCTTAAACAAGTGAGTCACATATGAAACAGAAGTCTTATCCACAGTCATGTAAGTAAACAATTCATTGACATTCTTTTTTCTGCCCTAAACCAGTATAGTAAGTTAATTATAGATATTGAGAGAAAATTATCTTTACATTTTTCAGGTTCTTAAGGCACTGAATGTTGTATTCTGCCCTGGAGTCAGACACTGTTTATTTTCCTTGTTTTATGAAGAGAGGTTATAAGGACTTTCACATAGCATTCCTATTATAAGATATCTTTGTAGGTATTTGGGAAGTACTGGTGATCTTATGAGTTGCTAGCTGGGTTGAGTGAGTGTAACTCTGTCAGTTTTAGATTCTGGTATAATGAAAATAATATAAATATAATAAAGGCTATATGTGTTTTCCCAGCTCTAGAGATTGCACCAGATCTTGTGAAAAAAAAAAAAAAGAGTGTTAAAATATTATGGCAGAAAAAAAATCAAGACTCGATCACACTTTATAGTAGTAATACCTTTAAATTTTGAATAATACCTTGAGTTTGTTGAAGAAACAGTTGAAATTACAGTATGGGTAAATGTAAGCATTCTTTGCTCACTTTTTAACATAAAGATTATATTTACAACCCCAGCACTTGAAAGTTTAAAACATAGTCAAATCGCAGTAATTAATAATACCATCTTAATGAAAACCATGATCTTCCCTAAGGGCTTTTGTAATGCAGAACAGTTCAATATGTAAAAAGAAAAAAAAGAGACAATGGAAAGAGTCAATATGGGAGTTATAGATATATGTGTAATGGTGGGGTGGATAAAAAAAGCTTATGGGAAGAGAAAACTGTTCCTGATGTAAAATGAACAAATAGAGTAAGAGAAGCAGGCCTTGGGTTGAAATACTTATTTGACAGAATACACAAAGTGGAATAAATTGCAATTTAATATTAACTTGAATTTCCAAAGGATGATAATAATATAGTGGAGAACAATGTCACAGAAGGTAAGCAAGGACATTCTGAAGAAAAAAATTAATGGGTCACAGATTAAATAATGCAGGAAGGTCAAGGAACAGTTGAGCTGGAAAGTATTTATTGCATTTTGGAAATAGAAGACACTTTATGAACTGTGGAAAATATTTTTGTTAGAAATGCAGAGAGTATATTCATTATGAAAACAGACTGAGGGGCTAATGGGAGGTCAGAAAAATGACAATATTTCCGGACTATAGAACATTTGATTTCAAATAAACCACATTATACTATTAGACACAGAGACAAGGGGCACTTATATTTAGCTACAGATGATCACTGAGCATTTTAAGAAAGAAGGAAATAATGGAAGAAACCTGTCAGCTTCCACATGTTTGTTTTATTCTTGAATTAAATTCATGCCATTTGATTGATGATATATGCAGAACAAATGAATTAACTAAACAGAACTACAAATGTAAGAAGTAAGGTTTTATTTCTAAGCCCACAGAATTCATAGTGGGAGACTGTCCGCATAGTCATTGTAAAAGAGAATACCTGCTATCCAGGTTAAAAAAAGTGATCTAATAAACATTATTGGAACTGCAATTACTGTGGCTCTTGGCACCAGATTTGTCCTTCAGTGGATCCTCATTAAAGGATTTAAAGTGACCTATTCTTATTACAGGACCTCGAAAGTGTCCTGTAGTGTTATATTTCATCTCTACTTTCCTGTGTCTAAAGTGAGTAATTTGTGTTCCTATTGCCTTCCTTGAATATGGTAGACGAATGGGCCAACACTCACAAATCCACATTGGAACCAAAGTAATTAAGTCTACAATATAGTCATCTAGTTCTGAAGGATACGGTAATGTACAGCTTCTTTTTGGTACATTGCCGTCTTGCTCTACAACCCATTGGAGCTCCCAGCCCTGTGGTTCCTGAGTGAAAATAACCTGCATTTAGTCACCTTATTAAAGATCCCATGGCTGTTCCACAAGCTAGAAGGATGCATGGATTTCCCCTCAAGCCAAGCCTGGAAGAAATTAAAGCAACCTTTCCACCTTTCTTGACTCTCCCTAAGAATACTTGTCCTCTGTAATAATTCAGGTAAGAATTGAAATATAATGGCAACACTTACAAGTCAAATAAATGAAAGTTTAAATTTATTTTGTTTCCTCATATGTTTTTATTAGGTATGTTTTCTGCATGAATTCAGCAAGCTTTTATAAACTGTCTAATGTTATTCTCCCTTAATTAGTGAACAAAACTAGTGCTCAGATTAATTGATTAATTAATTGATAAATATATTTTATTTTAAGATCATTGTGATAGATGAAGCATATATATGTGTATATATCTATCACTATGCACATAACTCAAGTCCAAATGGATTAAAGACCTCAATATAAATCCGACCACACTGAACCTGATAGAAGAGAAAGTGGAAAGTAGCCTTCAATGCATGGGCACAGGAGACCACTTCCTACGTAGAACCCCAGACAATAAGAGCACAGACAATAAGAGCAACAATGAATAAACGGGACCTCCTGAAACTGAGAAACTTCTGTAAAGCAAAGGTCACAATCAATAAGACAAAAAGGCAACCTGCTGAATGGAAGATCTTTACCAACCCCACATCAGCCAAAAGACTGATCCCCAAAATATATTAAAAAATCAAGAAATTAGACATTAAAATTATAAATAACCCAATGAAAAAATGGGGTACTGTACTAAACAGAGAATTCTCAACAGAAGAATTTCAAATGGTCAAAAGATACTTAAGGACATGTTTAACTTCCTTAGTTATCAGGGAAATGCAAATCAAAACAACTTTGAGATACCATCTTACATGGGTCAGAATGGCTAAAATCAAAAACACTAATAATAGTTTATGCTGGAGAGGTTGTGGAGTAAGGGAAACACTCATTCATTGCTGGTGGGAATGCAAACTCGTGCAACCACTTTGGAAATCAGTGTGGCGGTTTCTCAGAAAATTGGGTGTCAACCTAGCTCAGGATCCAGCAATACTACTCTTGGTGATATACCCAAAAGATTCTCAATCATACTACAAAAGCATTTGTTCAACTATGTTCATAGCAGCATTATTTGTAATATCCACAACCTGGAAACAACCTAGATGCCCCTCAACAGAAGAATGGATAATGAAAGCGTGGCACATCTACACATTAGAGTACTACTCAGTGGGAAAAAATGACATTTTGAATTTTGCATGCAAACGAATGGAATTAGAAAACACTATCCAGAGTGAGATAACCCAGACTCAAAAATATGACTATGGTATGTACTCACTCATTAGTGGATACTAGTCATGAACAAAGGACACTGAGATTGTAGTTTATGATCCTAGAGAAGCTAAGTAATAAGGTGAACCCAAAGATATATATATATATATATATATATATATATATATATATATATATATATCCACCTAAAAATTAGAAGCAGACAAGATTTCCTGACAAAATTTGGGAGCATGGGGAGAAAGGGAAGGGGGGGGAGTAGGGGAGAGTTGGGGAGAGCTTGAGAGAATGGGATAATTGAGATGGAGGAAGCACAGATATGAGAGCAAGAAAAGAGATATCTTGATTGAGGGACCCATTTGGAGGTTAGCAAAAACCCTGGCTCTAGAAAAATTCCCAGCAATCTGCAAGGATGACCCCAGCTAAGACCTTAAGCAATAGAGAAGAGGGTAACTGAACTGGCTTTTCCCTGTAGTCAGACTGGTGATTATCTTAAATATCAACATAGAAACTTTGTTCAATAACAGAAGGAAACAGAGACAGAGACCCACATTAGTCTCTGAACTCAGCACTGGACTGAGCTCCCAAGGTCCCGTTGAAGAGTGGAAGGGAAGATAGTATGAGCAAGGAAATAAAGACCATGAGGGGTTCACCCACTGAGATAAGGTGCCTGAACTAATGGGAGCTCACCAACTCCAACTGGACTGGGAATGAACGAGCATGGGATCAAACTAGTCCCTCTGAATGTGGTTGCTAGTTGGGGCACACTGAGGGGCCAATGACAATGGCACTAGAATTTGTCTCTACTACATGTACTGGCTTTTTGGGATCCTATTTTCTGTGGATGTATACCTTGCTCAACCTGGTGTAGTGGGGAGGGCCTTGGACTTTGCACAGGGCATGGTGCCTTGCCCTCTCTTAAGATTGGTGGTGGGCAGGGGAGAGGGTGTCTGGAGGGAGTGGAAGGAGGGTGGGAAGTAGAGAAGGCGTGGGAATTTGGATTGGTATTTTTTTTTGGATTGGTATTTTTAAGGTAATAAAATAATAATAAAAATTGATTTCTAAAGGCAGACTATTTTTCAGAGAAGATACTGAATAGTGTACCACATATAAGGGGAAAGGTGGGAAACAATAACACTTTCTTGGACACTATAGTAACTCCTGAGATTTTTTTTCCTACTGTACGAATGCCTTCTATGAGACCAAAGAGAACATGCATGGAAATTATCTCTACAGGACAAAAGTAAGAAAAATCTACATATTTCCTATTGTTTCATCACGCGGACTTCTATACTTATTTAAAATTTGCAAAATCAGAGTCCATGTACTCAAGTTAATTTTCATCAAATTCCAATCCAGATAGTAGGTAGAAACATCTGGAATTCCACAGTGATCTGCCCTGCCTATTTAGGAGGAGAAAAGTGAAAGTACAAAGAAGACAAACAGCACACAGAAAAACACAGGAACATGCACAGATACAAAGACACAAACACACATAGAAACACACAAACAAACACAGACACAGAGGCATAAACACATAGAAAAACACAAACACAGGCACACAAACTAAGAAGACAAATACAGACACACTCATACACACACAAACACAAGAAAACTCAGACAAACAGACTCATACACAGACAACACGTGCACATACACAGACACATATATGCACATACAAACAGAGACACAAAAAACAAAGAGATGCACACAGATAAACACACACATTCATGCACTGACACGTATGAGAGAGGAAGAGAGAGAGAGGAAGAGAAAGATGGGAAAAGAGAGAGAGAATGAGAGAGAATACATGTGGTACATTAAACCCAAGGAAAAGAATGCACATGCAAGGCAACTGTCTCACAAGTACCGCCAACAGCTCAATTTAGTTCATCTCTGAGTACAATAAATACTAGAAAAAAATTAATGGATTGATTAATTTATATTTTCTTTGCTACCAAGGAAAGCATGCTATTAGAGTCCAGCAAATAAAAGCAAAATTTTATGTATACTAAAATAAAATATTATATATAAGTTTTCTGATAAATTGTTTATATTTCATCGTTAAATAAAAGAAAAAATGTCAGGCAGATACAGGTGGTTTTCAGTTACTTCTAGATCATTCTGGTCTACAGAGTGAGTTCCATGGCAACCAGAGCAACACAAAGAAACCTTATCACAAAAACAAATAAACAAGCAAAACAACATAACAAAAACAAAGAAAAAAATTAATTAGGTAAAAAAAAATCATGTCTCTGTAGTGCCTTAGCAATTTTCCTATTGTTATGATAAGATTACCTAACCAAAAGCAAGGCAATTTAGAGAATAAAAAGTTGATTTTAAAATCATAATTTCATGAGATTAGTTCATAAATCATAGCTGGGAAACTTGCAGCAGGCCGGAAGGTAGGCAGGTACAGGAGCTGTAGCTTAGAACTCAAGTTTGACCCACAGGAATGAAGCAGAGACAGCTAAGTGGAAATGGTGTGAGCTTTTGAATCCTCAAAGCCTTCAACAGCACCACACATGGTCCTCTTTCCCAAACAGTTCCCCCACCTGGTAAACAAACATTCAAATATTTGGGCCTATGGGGGAGAGGCATTCTCTTTCAAACCACTACAAGGAGGAATATCAAGAATGCATTCAGTTTATGATATAAAACAAATTTTTCCTTATAAAACTCCATATGTTCAATTTATATATCTACTACAAATAACTATAAGAAAAAACATGTCTTGCTAGATGATATTCTCATAATATATTCATTGGTTTCGGGAGAGAAAAGCTTCCTAAGGAAAGCTGGTAGCCAAGCTATAAATACTAAACAAATATTAAACATGCATTTATGATAAACTGTGTAACTTGAGAGTGAGTCTCTGGAGGCCTAAGAATAATTTTTCTATTAGTCAGATAAAATAACAAGAAATTAAAATATAGATATTATGTATATGTTTTAAATCTCTCTATAGTAACAATACTATGAAAAGTTACTATATTTCTTCTATTTAAATGGCTTCTATAGTAAGAAACAATTAAAATTATTTTAATTTTATATGTATTGAGTTACTTGTACAAGTTGGCTGGCGTCCCTCTCCTTCTCCTAAGTGGTATACTCTTCAATTTCTGATATGAGGAAAGACTTGTGGGGAGCAGAATTATGACAGCTGTCAAGTTCTTTGTCCAAATTTAATCAGGAATCAACCATAGAGAAATGTCCTAATCCATCAACACCTGCTTGGGATAAGCAGTCAACTCACTAGAGACAGGGCCAAATATAGTGATTTAATTAATTGAAAGGTTTGGCCGATCATCCCTATGGTTCAGAGCCAGTTATGAATATAAGCAGCACAGAGCAGAATCTTCATAATAGTATAGTCACACTCTATTTTAGTAGACATTTACTTTATTAACTCGGGACAATTTAAAAATATTTGCAAGAAATAAAATATACAGCAGCATATCTTTTTTAAAAAGTGATATTTGCTACTTCTTACAAATTTTACATACTGAAAATTAGTAAATATCCAGTTATTATTGTCATGCCATGCTGTTATTACAATAACATACTAATTCATTAATTTTGTCTTTATATTTATGATATTTGTTATAATAATATTGAGCTTCATGTTCTACAATTTTGAGAAGGAAAATAACAAATTGAACCTACATATTTAAAATGAGTATCAATATATTGATAACTATCGGCATAATAATAAGCAAACTGAAACTAACACCCTTAAACTAGAGGATGGGAGCTATCTTCAGAAACATACGTAAGGTATCAACAGACACCAAAACATTTTACTTGAGTGAAAGGCAACAACTGTCTTTCCAAATATCACATACAGCCAGAGTTACACTTTTTTTATTGCTCTGTCCCTCTGAGAACACCTGCTATGTTCCATTCTGAAGCAGATGGGATGAAGCTTATTGTGTGGTTTACCTAGAAAATGATACCTTTCACTCCATGCTTACTCTCTCAAATTTAAGCTGCAAGTCTTTCTTAATGGAAAGACAATTTAATTCTACAAAATCTTCCAGGGAGATAGGATGAATTTTTTATAAGATTTATACAGAAAACTTGATATAGATATATAGAGACATTTGACTTTTTGAGAAAAGAAAGCAATATTATTTTCTGTAGTTGGATGTTTCTCTCTCAATTTAAGCCATCAGTCCCAAATTAGCAACATAGAGACTTAGTATTACTTATAAGTGGTTGGCCAATAGCTCATTCTTATTACTAGATAACTCTTAAACTTTAATTAAGCCATCTTTCTTATTTATGCTCTGCCATGTGGCTCATGATTTGTTACCTCATTTAGTATGCATCCTGCTTCCTCAGCGACTGGCTGGCATCTCCCCTGCCTCTGCCCTTCTTCATCCTTGTTTCCTCCATGTCTGCCTGTCCCACCTATAAATTCTGCCTGGTATTGTTCTGTCAGTCTTTTGTTAACCAATGACAGTAATACACAATCACAATTTACAGCAGGATTATTACATAGCATTTTGCTACTGGTTTATTTCAAAATATTAAATATTCAAAGTTTTCTGCTATTCCAAATTCATAAAATAGCATTGACTTTAATGAATTTAAACTTTAGAGGCACAAAGACTAAATATTAGCATCTTATGCAGAGATATAACATATTTCCACTATAAATAAATATGGATAACAAATGTAGTTACTTTATTAAACTTATAGTTGAATCAAGATAAATAATGATTTACTCTTTGCTAAGGAAAGATATAGTCAACAATTGAAAGGGTGAGCACTTGAATCTTGAACATATTTTTTTTTGTTGTTTTCTTAATGGAAATGGGTTGTTCTCTCCTGCAATACATCCCAATCACAGTTTCCCTACCCTCCAAACTTCCTCACTCTTCCCTACATCCTCCCACTCACAGATCCACTTCTCTTTGAAAACAGAAGATCTCCAAGAGATCATAACCAAACAAGACAGAACAAGATAAAATAAGACAAGCAAAACCCCTCATATCAAGACTCAACAAGGCAACCCAATAGAAAGAAATATGTCCCAAGATCAGGCAAGAGGGTCAGAGATACATTCACTCCCACTCTTAGGACTCCTACAAAAACACTAAGCTAATAGCCTTAACATACCTGCAGAGAACCTGGTCCAGAACCATTCATGCCCATTCCTTGCTGTTTCAGTCTCCCTGGACTCCTGTGAGCGCTGCTTAGTTGATTCAGTGGGCCATGTTCTCGCAATGTCCCCTATTAGCTCTGACTACTATAATTTTCCTCACCTTCTGCTGCAGGGTTCCCCACATAAGGGGCAGGATCCTGATGGATCTCCAATTTGGACTTTTGGCATAATGTCTGGCTGTGGGTCTCTCCAACATCTGCTGTCAGAGCAAGCCTCTCTGATGACAACTGCACAAGTCGCCAATTTATGAGTATAGCAGAGTACCATTAGGAATCATTTCACTGACTTTTCTACATGAATCCAGTTTACCAAACTATAGAACAACTTCTTTTCTAAGAACAAAGTGATCCCATCAGTTTTTCTTTTACAAAATATGGCAACTGCATATTGCCCAATTTGTAAGATTCATGGTACAATCTGATTGAAGATAATAAAAAACAAACAAAGACAGAAAAAAAAACAATTATTTCTGTGATTAGATGGTTAGAAATCAGCAGCTGTTGGGCTCGCAGTTCACGAGCTTTGGCCAAGGGGGCTGGAGGTTAAAATACACAGACACACACAGACAGAGAGACAGCGACATGGGTCATCCTTGAATTCCCCAAGAATGTCCTCTTTATTGTGTTCAGGGGCAGATTATATAGAGATATACACGCCCCAGCCAAACCCACCAGAAACCACTCTCCTGCCATCAGGAACTCCTGAAGGTCTCGTGCTCAGAGCAGCTGTAGGCACTCAGATCAGGGGATTACAGGAAATTCAGGATCTGGGGTCTCACTGGTCCCAACAGGTATTTCTTAACTATTTTTCCTCATTATTTTCTAAAGGTAGATTAAAAGAAAGTGTCGAGTTGGATGTGTGGGCAAGTCAATAAACTGGAAAGTGGTGAGGGAGGGGAACTATGATTAGAATATATCATGTAAAAATATCTTCAATAAAAAGTAAATGGTAATGCCTGATAATATGTTAAAATCTTAAGCATAATTATCTTCTATGAAGATGAAAATTCAAACTACTTAGAGTCTCTTGTTTTCCTGATCTGGGCGGCTACTAAGAAATCAAATGATAGAAGACATTAGAGAGGAGGTTGAAATTGGGAAACACCTATTTACTACAATAGCAGTGTAATCAAAATGAAATTAAGTATGTAGATTTTTTAAAAAATAAAAAATGGTGCTTCCATATGACTCAGACATACTACTTCTGGACATAGACCAGAAGACTGTTTCATTATAGAGATTTCTTTGCCAACCATGTTCATTGCAACTCTGTCCTCAATAACCAGGAAATTTGAGTCTAGCTATACATCAACAGAGGAATTTATAATGAAAACACACACATATGGAGTATAAAAGATTTTAGCCGGGCGATGGTGGCGCACACCTTTAATCCCAGCACTCGGGAGGCAGAGGCAGGCGGATCTTTGTGAGTTCGAGACCAGCCTGGTCTACAAAGGGAGTTCCAGGACAGGCTCCAAAGCCACAGAGAAACCCTGTCTTGAAAAAAAAAGATTTTATACTATTAAAGAAAACTAAACCATGAATTTTGAATGCTAATTGTGGAACTGGAAATAATACATCACTTGCCTTACCTTGAAGTGAACCGTATGAACTACAAGGCCAACATGCCAGGTAAGATCTTCTCACTAGTATAACTGCAGATCATCTTCTGTGGGTTAGCAGTCAGCTCTTATATTGGTTCTGTGGCCATCTCAATGGGAGACAATATCTTCCTAGTTTTGTAATTCTTACGCAAAAACCTTGGCTTGGAAGATCATCCATCTTAGAAGAGAGCCTATTATGGTTGTTTGGCTAAATTCACACAGTGATCAATTGCTTTCAAAAGATTTATATTTGTACCATAGAGTCAATAATAGATACTTACATTTCTTTGCATTGAAAGGTGAAGAGCTGAGGGAATCACAGCTATTTACTGTGCTCAGAACAAATGAGCTATAAACCGGACAATTATTATATCTCATGTAAAGTTCGGGAAACGTGAGGAAAAGGTAGTGGAAAAATGTAATATCTAGAAGACATAAAGAAAGGATTAAGAAATTATATTTTCATGGCATAGCACAGTCGTTGCAAACATGGTCTCATTCATAACAACTATGGTTACCTTCATTGTGCCTTGTGGAATCAATTGCCCAGGCACAGCAGCCAGTCATGAATCACATAGTGGTTCATGCTGTCCTACTTTTTTCTGCTCTTATTAGCCATTGACAGATTCTGCAGGAGGGAAAAATTTTTTCTCCAGTTTTTTTTTCCACTGTTGCTCTCAAACTGGAGTAGATGTTTTCAAACTCATTGGCACATAGATGGTCCTGGCTAAAAACAGGAATGTAGGCGAGACATCTGTAGGGGGAAACAAAGAAAAACAGATGAAGTAGGGAAGTAAGAGTGGTTAGCAGGTGTGAGCAAAGAAAATGAAGTATGCATGTATGAAACTGTCAGAGAAGGATGAATATATTGAAAGCAAGTAATCTGAATTACAAATTCAATTATGGAATCAAACTTATAGTGGGAACTCATCTTAAAACTGTTTGCCATTTTCATTTTGTCTTATATACAAAATCTCATGCATGGTGATGTAAAAATAACTTACCTTTAAATATACTTATAAACAATCATTTAATCTAATTCCTCATGTTTCAACCATTATTTTTAAGGACAGCATTTTGGAAGTGTGTGTGTGTGTGTGTGTAGTCACACACAGGCTTATATCACAATTGAATAACATTGCCTGAAAAAATGCCTACCCCTTTGGACTTGCCACTTACATATTTTATTAGAATCAGTTTCTTTCATGGAACAGTTCATTAAAAGTGAACCTGCCACAGAGTGTCCTTACAGTTGGATTTATGAACCATCATCAAGCTGAAAGGCAGGTGAGTGTAGCAGTCTTTAAAATGATAGATGACTTTGCCAGGAAGCTTGAATCTCTTCAAAGTTCATGAAACCAAAAAGTGTCTTAAAATAATTAATTTTTATAAGCTCATCTTCTCCATTATTACTTTAAATTGATTTTTATGGGAATTCGCCTGCCAGTCCTTCTTATATGCCTTTTCACACCTGGTCCTCTTTATATTGTTTTTCATATATTTAAGTTATGTCATGTTTTAATATCCTGAGAGGAAAAAAACAAACTCATAATAATAAAGCAACATTTCAGTGTATATATTTAAATGAATGAGGTTTAGGCAAAAACCACAAACTTCTATTACAGAATAATAAAACTTTCCAACATCTGTTGAGTAGATTTCTCTCCAATTATGAAAAACTTATCTCTGCCAGGGAGATTTTTATAAATAATCTGTGATGAAATTTCATTGAATACTAGCATGGGAGCCAGACAGTGTACCAAAAAGCTGACTAACGCTATCATTGAAATAAAATATTGACAATTTCAAAAACTTTTTGTCTACAAAATTTGTCACTGTCTATACAAACAAAGAGGACTAACTATAATTTCAACCCATTAAAAAGTTTTAATCATTTTGTTTAACTTTATCCATGGACAGTAGAGAATATTGCAAAGGATGAAGATTAGCATATAGGACAATTCAATGGACAGTGGAAGATGTAGAGAGTGGCTAAGAGTTAATGGGAGGGCACTGCATCTCCTCTCCAAACACACTACTCTATATGTGCATCCATCTGTAAAAGAGGACCCCAAGTCTTCTTTAAGCCCAGTGTTTAAGAATTCTAAGTTTTTCACAATCATATATTCCACCTCAAATTACTGGTCTTCTTTAGGGCATTTTATACTTAAATATTCTTTATGTTGCTTATATGCATCCCTGACTACACTCTCTTTTTCCCTCTACTATCTTGAATGTTCTTGTGCTGTTTCCCAAGAGTGTCTCTCTGTAGTCATGTATTGTCAGCACGTTATAATTCAGAATCTACTTATAAAAACAAATTGTATTATATTTGTGGATCTGAGTTTAGATTATTTTCTTAATTAATATGATGAATTTCAATGTCATCCATCTTCTTTAAAAATACTTCATTTATCTTCATTAGTGAAAAAAATGTGTGATGTCTGTATGGTATTTTTTAATCGATCTGTCTCCTAATGAGTTTCTAGAGTCATGGGAAAAATTAACAGTCAAGAATAGCCATAAAGTATGTGTCCATGTATAGATGTCAACATGTGATAACTTAGATTCTTTTGGGAAAATTCTCAAAATAGGAATAATTGAATCATAGTGTATATGTAATTTCAATTTATGAAAATAGTAACTATTATATAACGGGTGTTAATGTTTTTTCATTTCCATAAGCAGTAAAAATTTGCACCCTCTTTCCACACCATACTTGTTGAAATTTATTTTTTGACAATAAACTTTGTCAAAAAATATTAACAAGAAACTATCTGCTGAGTAAATTATATTCTCAATGTAATTTTGATTTTAGTTTCCTTCATGGCTATGTATCTTGAACTTGTTGTTTCTATAATTGCTGGTTGCTGACCATCCTATGAGAATTGTATGTACAATTAATTATTTGACACATTATTTTTATTTTTATAGGGAGGTCACTATCTTATTCTTTATTTGTTTGCCTATTGACTTTAACCACCTATCATCTGAACAGAATTCTACAATATTTTGTCATTTTTTAGACTTTTATTCATTTCAAAATTAAATATTTTTGTATAGAAGACTTTTTATACAAAGTAGTCTTATTTTTCTGTTACTGATATTAATTTCTGAACTATTGGAGACATACATATAAATATTTCAATGTTTATATAGTGAAACAGTTCTTTAATGTTCCCTAATACTTTCACGTTTTCAAGTTATGAATTTAGGTTCGTGATATATTTTTTGTACATTCTAAGACATATATATATCTAGCTTAATTCTTCTAGCAAGTGAATATACCATTCATTTTATGATTACCATTGTTTAAAAACGTCTCTACTCTAATTTATATCTGACTAATATATGAAAAGCACATCAAGATTTCTGTACTTTTTTAACATATTACTTCTTTCTTTGTTTCTTTTCATTAGACGAAGTGTGTGCTTTTGATAGCACCATTCACTATTCAGGGGATCTTAAACAATATAAGAGCGAGAGAACATTAGCTGCAAGCAGGAAAGGGTAGATTTATTTATTTATTTATTTTACCTCTGTATGCGGATGTCATGTAGCAAGCTGCTTGAATATCTTCCGCGACTTTCCCAAAATGATGGACTGTAACTTAAATTCTAAATCAAATGAAACTTCTTCTCCTCTGCTGCTCTTGACATTTTATCATAGAGAAAAATTTAAATTGGAGAACAGCCAAGAAATTTTGTGTTATATGAATTTTATTTTTTTTCTCTTTGTCCAGAGTTGTGTGTGATTGCATATATAATGCAGTTTTAAAGTACTTTGCACAAAATACACCATATATATCTATTGATATGAATATACAACATCTTTTACACTTTCAGTTTTTTATGATATACTGATATTTAGGTCAAGCCGTATATAACACCAAAGTAGAATTTAATTGTGTAATATCATTTTACTATGAATATATTAGTATATTGCAAAGCTGTTAATACCTTTCATTTTAAAGAGTATACCTTTAGAATTAAATTATCTTTTGGTATGGAAGAATCAAACTATTATTTTTTTCTTCCTGAAACAGTTACAATTATTCTAATGAAGAATATCTTAAAAATACATGCACAGTGTGGCACATTTATTAAATTAATTGCCTTTTGAATACTTAGTTACAGATTTCATACCTCTTGGCTGAAGAAGAAAATTGAAATGGCAAACGTGGTATAATGAAATTTATAGCATAATTAGTTGTTAGTAATATTATGTATTTTGTGTTATGCCATTGCTAAAATATTTACAATTTACATAATTGGAAAAATAATTTAATAACATTAAGATAAAGAAGCTTAGTTTTCTCCTACATATAAAAAAGTCCTAGCCTGAAATAGCCATAATGGCCACCATTAAAAAAAGAGTTTTAGAGATCAGTCCTATGTGCGATGTGGGGTTGGTGAAGATCTTTCCCATTCAGTAGCTGATGTTTTGCATTGTTGACTGTGTCCTTTGCCTTACAGAAGCTTATTAATTTTAGGGGGTTCATTTATTAATTGTTCCTCTCAGTGTCTGTGCTACTGGTGTTACATTTAAGAAGTGGTCTCCTGTGCCCATTCAGTCAAAGCTACTTCCCAAGCTACCGGGAAACTTGTGAATTATAGTCAGTTGTTAGAAGTCCAAATGACAAAATACTGCTTAAAATTGACTAATTTTATTATTATCCAAATACTGGATAATCTCATGAGGCTGAGGCCACAGATTAGAGGATCAGTGAGAGATAGGTAGGGAGGTCAGGATTGTCTCAAATATTATTACACAAAATTCGACTTAGAACCTGCTATGAGAAGAAAGACTTCAAGTGGTTTGGTTAAGAAAGAGTGGAAGTTACTTTCTTAATAAAATTAGGCCATAATTTGTCCTTCCTCTCACAAACCAGGTGTTTGTGAGATTATAAGCATTTTTATGACATATGCCTGTGGCAGCACTATCTGAGTATTTTAGGAAATACCTAAGTACGTAGAAACTAGTGGCATTATTTAATATTATATATTTTGAGAAAATTAGACAAGTATACATGGCTAAAGAGATAAAACAAAAATAAAAATATAATATGCTTGAAATATAGAATATATTTAATAATAGTTGTCTAAAAGTTGAAATATTTTACTCATTTTGTTATCTTGTGTGTATTGCACAATATAACCTAAATCTGAAGTAAAGCCAAGAACAGCAGAAAGATATCATGCTTTGTGTAATCATCCACATGGAAATTTAAACAAGGAAGATTTACATAGGAGATGATAATTAAAGATTTTGTCATCTGTTTTATTAAAACATAGAAAGAATTTAGAAAAATTAAATAATTGAAGGTGAATAATATATTTTAGGAATGTTTGCAAAGCTAGATATATTCCAAACCCGATTGTAAAGAGCTTTATAAAACATAGTTGCCAGCTGTTTACAGATTCTCTAAATTAAAGAAAATGAGTTTTAAAAGCTAAATTCCAGATGGAGAAACATCATAATTCCTGAAGTGTTAATGAAATTTGGATAGAGAAGTTAGACAAAGAGAAAAAATATTGGTATAAGACTGATAATCATTTTGTCAAACCAGCATCTGGAATAACAATTTACTTCTCTTCCCAAATTTGAGCTCACTATCTTTGTCAATATGCTTATTACATTATGAAATACGAGAAGATGTTCACGTCTCATACAAATCAGATTTAACAAATGCCATTTTTATACATAACAATTCTAATATTTTATCATATGCATAGCTGAAAGACATGGGTGATTTCTTGAATACGCTTCCCTGCATAAAAATTATTAATACAAATATTCACCCACTGACATATTTACAAATGATTCATGGAAAAATATACACTGAGAATTTGTTTCATTTTGTGATCTAATATATTTAAAGTCATTTATCTTTGTATGCAAATTTTTCAGAACTAAAAATTTGATTTACATAAAACCATATATTAGATATTGATATCAGTATATAAATGCAAAGGCTTAAATTATTTTACAATCAGCATTAAAAATTCTTTTTTAGATATAGAAATATCTTAAGAATCAATAGAAAAATATGTATTTATGGGACTTTTTAAAGTCTCAAGAGTAGATGGAAATATGACAGTTTCTTGGATTCCATATATTTTACCAATTCAATGTGTGAAAACATATTCCCAGAATGAAAATGTTGTAAATGAGGAATGATCTTATCAAGGAGTAGAATACTTTTCAGTTTTTGAAATGACAGCATGTGGTATTGAATTTAATACTCTTTCCTGTTCGAAATTGACTATGTATCTTCATTTAGGTAAACTTACTAAGTACAAACTTTACAATTATTTAGATTTACTGAAATGCTTAATTTAAAACCTAGTTGCCTAATTTGGAGGACATCCAGAAATTTAAGTGTTAATTAATAATATATTAAAAGTAAGTGTTACACATTTGTTGTTTATACTCTTACCAGGTTTGTGGTGAAAAAGAGGCAGATCCCACGTTCAAGTGAATTTCAACAAGCACTGAATACAGTAACACATGGGCCTGATAATATTATATGAATAAAGATTGGTGTTTTGTGATATAGTTATGTAGTACTTTACAGTAAATAGTCAAAGACAATTTCCTATGTTGTGAGATACCTATGTGTAACAGTCACTGATGGAACTATTTAGATTTGTATGAACAAGAAGTTTCTGAAGTTTGATTTGTTGAAAACAGTTCTTCCTAATGATCTTAAACTGATGACTAAATGTAAGAATGATTAAAAGTCTTTTAACTCTCAAATGAGGGGAGGGGCACATTTACATTACAGAATATGTTACTTAACCTGAATAAAATAAATTATTTACTTTATTCTGTCTAGATAAAACCAATGACATTTCTTAGTCTATCAAAGGCAAGTTTTGCATTTACTCTGGAATAAAACAGAAGATGATAACGGAAAAACTGATATGACTTTTGTTTCTCTAAAAATTATGCACATACCATAATATTATTTTTCCTAGTCATAAGTTTATGAAATTATCTGTATTTAAATGCATTCTAAGACACACTTGCTTTCCTTAAGATACAGACAGCACTTATTACTTGATATCTATAGTACAATTTTATGTTTATCCTAATAGCATCACTTTCTTGGCCATATTCCTACATGGGCCTCAATGACATAGTTGGCATGAACAAAATACAGTGAAGATGTATTTTATAATTATTGACCTGATTTTATAATTACTTATATCAAATACCATGTAAATAGTCTCTTTTTAAATGACTTTAGGGAAAAAGATTGTCTGTGTTAATGAACACAACACAGAAAGGAGATGAGATAGATAGTCTCTGATTAACAGAAGGCAAACATCTCAGGTCCTTATTCCTACACCTTCCCGAAAGGAACACTTGCTATAATGCACAGCAGCTGCTCAATTTGACTTTGTATTAGTGGTTAATACCTTGATTAAAAAGAGCAAGAAGAGGGAAAATAGTATAACCTTGTTTGTTCCATTTATTGATGTGGGATGCCACTCTGTATACTGTGAATACCATTGGTTAATAAAGAACTGCTTTGGACCTATAATAGGGCAGAACTTAGCTAGGTGGGAAAAACTCAAAGAAAGAATGCAGAGTCAGTGAGAAGCCATGTAGCCCAGCTAGGGACAGATGCTGGAAACTTGCCTGTAGACCACAAGCCTCTTGGTAAAATATAAAATAATGGAGATGAGCTAATTCTAGATGTAAGAAGTAGTTAGTAATACACTTAATTAATTGGTCAAGCATTGATTTAATTAATAGAGTTTCTGTGTGATTATTTCAGGGCTTATCAGACAGGAACAAACCAAGTGGCCCTCTTTCAATAAATTGGCACCCAACATAGTCGACTAAATCCACATAAAACATTAGAGGGCTTGGAAAGGAGTTCTCGACACTAAAAAAAAAATAAAGTTTAGCCACATTCATTTTCCTAAATGGGCTTTGCTTGCTGGTGGCATGTTGCAACTCATTTAAGAGAGGTTTTCCTGATTCAGCTGTAGCAGCAAAAACGAGGCGGTTTTGAAATACCAGCTTTTTGGGCCACACTTCCAGCACAAACTCTGACTGTTTTTGGATATCTGGCTATGGAACATTTAAATGGGGTTTGTGCTGTGAGCATAGATCTTAGAGGCAGCAAAGAGCTCTGCCATGCTGGACTGGGCAGGGCAAGCGAGCAGTTGTCATATTTCCCCTAGCATTGACACTGCTTAATTTCATAAGAAGGGCTTAGCCTTTTTAGAAGCACTTCTGGTCAGAAAAGGATTACAGATACACAATAAAGACTAATTCAGATTAAAAAAAGAATCTCTAAATAGGTCACAGTGTTGGATAAATGTACGTATGCTTGGGAGAGACAAGAGAAAGAATATAGAGAGTTGAAAAACAAGTAAATTGTTTTTTAAAAAATAAAACAAAGTCTTTAAAAAGACAGAATACAGTCATAGATTCAAAGGATCTATAGCAGGGCAGAACTTAGTCAAGTGTGGAAAACTAAAAGAAAGGAGGCAGAGTCAGGGAGAAGCCTTGTAGCCCTGCCAGAGATAGACAACAGAACTTTGTTGGTAGGCCACAAGCCTCATGGTAAAATATAAAATAATGTAGATGGATTAATTCTAGATGTAAGAATTAGCTAGCAATACACTTAAGTAATTGGCCAAGCAGTGATTTAATTAATACAGTTTTGCATCATTATTTCGGGTCTGAGCAGTCAGGAATGAATCAAGTGGCCCACCTTCAACAATTCATTTTTTGTGTATTTTGGGTTTGGTTTGGTTTGGTTTTCCAAACAAGGTATCTATGTGTACTCCTGGAACTCACTCTGTAGATCAAGCTGCCATTGAACTCACAGACATCCACCTGCCCTTGATTCCCTAGTGCTAGGATTAGAGGTGTGCTATCCTACACCTGCCTCTTTTCAAATTTTTAAATATGATGTATATTGGGTAATTACCAATTTTTTCAAACAATAGTAATAATCATAATAATCTAATACATTTGCCAAATTCAGTTGGTGAGTATTTTACAATGATATCTTAAAACAGAATTCTGAGATGTTTCTTCTGTGATTAAGAAAAATGTGAACTCAATATTAAATAAAGTTTCTGCTAGTCTCATATCTCAAAGTTTTTGTAGTAAATTACATGAGTTTCAAGGCCTTAGAGTAAACACTTTCAATAAAAGTTCATAAGTGTTAAAACATGTAACCAAAAGTAATGGAGTGAGACCACTCTGAACAGAAAACCTTGCCCTTAAATGTTATGGATTTAACTCTCAGATACTAAATTTAATTTGTAGCTGTTTCCTTTGGGTTGGGCAGAATTTAGCAGCTGTGATTAATGGCATGGAACACTTTAGAGAATCAGAACTATTACTATTAACATTCTCACATAGAGGGAAGGACAAGTTTATAAATTGAACCAGGTTTATAGCTTAACTCTTAAAACCCTTCAGTCTCTGAAGTTCTTTTTTTTTCTTTTTTCCTTCTTTCTTCTTCTTTTTTTCTTTTTTTGTTTTTCATGACAGGGTTTCTCTGTAGCTTTGGTGCTTGTCCTGGAACTAGCTCTTGTACACCAGGCTGGCCTTGAACTCACAGAGATCCACCTGCCTCTGCCTCCTAAGTGCTGGGATTAAAGGCATGCACCACCACCACCCAGCTCTCTGAAGTTTTATAATAATCAGTAAACTACGAATGGATTTCAAAGTAGTATTATTGTGGTTATTATTGTTTTAATAACTTCAGGATTTAACCTGAAGAGATTCACTTGTTCACCAAGCTGGACTTGCATAAAATTGTTCTGCTAAAGTTCTTTTTCATAATCTTAATCAAAGCTATGCAAACTATGTTTACATTTCAAATAAGTATAATCTCACAGAATCAGCAATAATATTAAACTCGTGAGGCTTTTAGTGTTTAAGCTGGTACCTAGGTCTGCATGTACAAAAACATAAGCAATTAAAGGAGTTACTATGAGAGGGCATTCATGTATATACAGCACTGGTTTATATTTCTATTACATAGAAGTATTTATGTCAATCACAGAAAAAATGAACTCAGATTATGCAATAAGGATACAAGGTCTTCTCTCAAGTTGGAAAAACAATCATGTTTCAACATGTACAATCATCACTCAGACCACTGGCAGCTCTAATTAATTCTTCGTTTTTCATGCCCTCCAGATATGCAAAATAAATTCTTAAGCCAAGAGGCATTTCAGATCATGTGAATTTAAAAGTTACATATCAAAATGATCCAATAAAACTCTTCCTATCACCACCTAAAAAACTAAAAGACAAAAGAGACTTAAGAACAATTTTGACTGTTATAGTTTAGGATAAATATCTATTTTTTTTACATTTCTTAACTAACAACAGGAGAACTATCTTTCCATAAATAAATTTTCTGGTTCTAGCACCACTGGAATATGATGTTTTCCTCTTTCTTGCTTTTAGTGAGTTCCTGATGATTGAATACCTGTGGGAATTTACTAATGCATTTACATAATAGATAAAAGAACTTTAAGTGTCATGTCAATTAATTTCATGAAATTTTTAGTTTTCAACTTTTAGCTATGTTGCCTCTTTAGATCATTAGCAAATAACAAAACGTTGAAGATAGTTTAAAGAATTGTAGACTTCCGTGGAAAAGTGATGCTTTTCCTCCCTGTGCTAACAGGATTTCACTGAACTCTCTTTTTGCTTACAGCTTATTCTTATCACACAGTTCCCATCTGCATTAGCAGATTGTTTTCTTCCCCTTAGGTTTACAGATAGTTTTAATAATAGGCTCCAAGATCCCCACAGCAGCACACAGGAAAAAAATAAAGACAGAAGGGGGACGTAATCTTCCCTGGGAAACAAAGCCGTGTTCCCTGTTTACCTTCTCAAGTCACAATACTATGACATACAGGATGGAGTAGAGTGCCGGAGAGGAGGGACTGCTTTCAGCAAGCATTTTTGATATTCACATTCATCATTTAATTTTATGATTTTCTCTAGATATGCACAGGTGGTATGCATACAAATAAATTGGAATTAATTCCATCTGTCTTTATTAGGGGCTTAACTTGTAAGTATACTCAATGAGCATCCAAATGATCCCTGGGATTCTCAAGTTTTCGTAAGTATATTCTTGTAAGAAGTATACTTCTGAATTTCCCCCATAGTTAGGGAAATAAATAAACTAGATAATATAAAATAAATAAATTGATATTAAACCACCTAATTTCTGTGACTTAGCACAATAAAATAAAAATGACCTTCTCCCACATTTAGCAGGTGGACATGAGTACATGCATATAATGTGGTAGTTTCGCCATTTGTCTTAGGTCTTATTATTGCTGTGAAAAGAAACAATGACTATGACAACTCTTATAAGAAAAACGTTTAATTGGGCTGGCTTGTCTACAATTTCAGAGGTTCGGTTCATTATCATCATAACAAGAAGCATAGCAGCATGCCGGCAGATGTGGTGCTGGAGTTGAGAGTGCTACCTCTTGCAAGTAATAGGAAATCAACTGATATTCACTCCGAGGGAAGCATGAGAAAAAGAAACTTCAAAGCCCACCACCACAGTGACACACTTCTTTCAACAAAGCCACACCTTCTAATAATGTCATTCCTTGTGAGCGCCATTTTCTTACAAACCACCACAAACACTACATAGCTCCGCAATTGTGGCTTTACAACACCCTAGCAATTTAACTCCATCGTCAGAGGGAAAAATTAAGAAGATAGTTTCATAGTATACTGTCAATGGTGTACTTTTCATACGTGCTCATGATTTGTGTAAATAAATTGTCCAATCACCTACTGCAAATTATCAAAGAAACACCATCTGTAGCTGAGAAGTCATACAAGAATGACAATTATTTAATAAGAGGAAGATAAACATATTCTTGTTGGAAAGGTAAATACATCTCTCATTAAAGTGGTCAGGAAGGTTATATAATAAGAAAGAACTTTAAGGGAAAGTTTACCTGCAGAATGTCATGCAAAAACATACTACACATAGTCTAGGTGACAATAGTTTGGAAGCAATCCAATGACGCTATCTAGGCTAAGCAGTGATTACATAATTGAGGACAATGACTTCTCCTAGAATTTGTTCATGGCCTGTTTATTCAGGAGTAAGAGAAAGGACCCATGAGCCTCTCAATCATCCCTGACATAGCATTCAAAGGGACAGTATATTGTGGCCCCAGATCATGTAACCCAGCTGAGTTAATCATTGCAATGACTGTGGGTGCTATTCCCCAGAGTTCATGTTTTGCAACCCTCACCCTTATTATCCAGCTGTCATATTCTTCCTGACAACCCTCTGAGATATTTTCTTAACCTCTTTTAGATTGCTTTGGTTATTCAATATTCTTTGTATTTAATTGTGCTGTGTCTTATTTCCTTTCTGTCCTTCCTCTAGCTGATCCTTTAGTTTCATTGAATACTCTTAAACTTAAACATGTTAGACTACCGGGATAGAATTTTTCTCTTTCTCATCTGTAAAGTATTTTAATTCTTTCTATGCATCAGGAGTCAACTTTCTTGGTTCTATTGTTTATAGAGCTGTAGAGCTTTAGATAACAATATGACAAACTTACTGTTTCTATTGATAATATTGTTTTATGGATGATTTATTCTCTGTGTAGCTATTGATGGTGCAGGTATAATTCATTGATACACAGATATGCATAGTTTATTAAACTATCCCTATTTGTAAATACTATTTATTTACAAAAAGATCAAGAATATTCATAATACAATTTTTTAGCATTAGTGGATCATACACATGCCAAATTTTGTTCTATATGTATGGGGTTTTTGTGAGTATCTATATACCACAGTGCTTACATAGTGATGTAGTTTTAAGGATGAGGATCATAGAAAAGAATGGAAAGATGATAAATTAGTCCTTCACCCACTTCCTTCACTATGACAATGTGCAAGACTATGTGGGCAAATTATATTTAATCCTTTAATTTATATTAGACTTCTTATTTACTGCTACTTCCCAGTGTCTCTGGGATAATTTTAAAAAGTTCTGCTTAACGATTACAATGAAATTGGATTTTAAATTTCTTAGTTTTCTATTAAGTGGAAGCTGTAATGCAGAAAGTCTCACAAACAGATTATCAAATAACAAATTTTTGGTGGAAAATATTGAAAGAAAAGGAATTAAACCAAGAAGTAGGCTTTACAGTAAAGCATGAAATTTTAGTTTATTTGTAAGGCCGTGATCAAGTAGTGGCAAAGCACTTGTTTTCTGACACTTTGGTAAATTGCTTTACTTGATAGTTTAAAAATAAGCCAAATCCCTTTATTGCTCAGTAGAAAAACTATGGTAATCCTTGAAGTAGGACATTTTAGTAATTTTAAATGACTTTTAGGTGCTGCCAAAAATAACAATTCTAAAACACTTACTTTATTTACACATTAAGTAGTCCCTTTTGACTTTCTACAACAAACAAACAAATAAACCCAAAACAACCACTGATACAAATAATTGGTTTATCTGAAACAAAAATTTAAATTTCTGGCAGCTGCTACTAAAATAATGCCCTAACTTAAGATCTCTCCTTTGCTTCTGCATTTTTAGTTTCGTGCTGCAGAGATCTGTGTCAGAATAATCCAGACTGCCATAAGTAGTTAAAAAAATACATTTCTTATCAAGAGAAAACCAAAGTGTCTACTAAGAGTTAAGTCCCCTTTTCTATTTTAAAACATTGTGTCTTTATTAAGTAAAAGCACAGTGAGAATGCATAATATCTACAAGCACAACAGTGGAGAAGGAAAAGAGGACATCGTTCCAGTACTTTGGCTAAAATGGGTATTTTAAAAACATATATAATAAATAGGTCTGCAGCTTAAGTATGCACATTAAAAATAGAATAGTGGGAACTATGCATAATGCTTTTTTGGCAAAGGTGAAAACTCATGGATTGGTTGAATTAGCACTGGAAAAAATGACCCCTTTACAAAAAGTAATTCAACGCAATCTAAATCAAGATTACTATATTATCTTTCACAGAAATACAAAATAGCATCTGCAAATTCATATTTGAATTTGACCTTAAAAGACCTCAGATAGCAAAAGCAGCCTCGAGCAAAAAAAAACTAAATAAGCAAACATCAAATTCATTGTTGGAGCAATGTTACAGAGTTATGTAAATAAAAAAGTGTGATGGTGGTATAAAAATAGACATATAGATCATTGAAGCAAAATAGAAAACCCTAAAATGATGGTACATATCTAAGAGTTATCTGCTATTAGACAAAGCTCATTGTCATAAGATGCTTCATACTCTACCAACACGAAGCTTAGTCTATTTAAACATGGTCATAAAATTTATACTAAAGCGGAATTGGAGGAAATTATTAAGTGCTCATCTAAATGTCTATATGGATAGATATATACAAATATACAAATTAACATATGCTTTGATATTCAATAAACACTAAATTGAATCCAGATAATATGTAAAAAAGTCACAACCTATTTTAATTGATATTCAAGCTGTAGTTAATATGTTAAGATTATGTGTGAAAAGACATTCGAGACCTAAAATAGGGGAGATATATAAGTCATTTACTAATGCATTTATGTTCTTTGGGAAGGATTCTTTTTTAATATTCCTATTAAATGACATTTTACCATAACATAAGAATATTTATTTTGAAATTCTTTGAAGTGTAAAGGTTTATTTCTGTTTAACCCAAATGGTTTTCTCATGGTAAAAAAGACTAAAACTGAGCATTTCAGAGTTTACAGGAAGTGAATAAGAAGATACTATAAGATCAGTTTATCAATGTGTGGAACTCATGTTAAAGCTAGAGTGCTTGAGCATATAATCCTTACATACTCTAATACAATATGAACTTTATTTCTTAAGATGCTTTCTAATCTGTAAACAGTAAGATTTTTTTTTAAAAGAATCTATTTTGGGTTAAGTAACAATACTTAGCTATCTTAGTATATATTAGGCCTTTAAACTTTAAAATTGTTTGAAATTACATATAGATGTATAGTTAGCAGCTTTAAATTTGTAAGCAACAGTAAGGAAAAGATGTTATCATTAATAATGTCTCAAGTTTATTTGTTGTATCTCTATTTGATAGCTCTGTTTTGAATAAATATGTGCATATATTTATGTATAAATGAGAAGTGATGTCTTTTTAAATGAGCAGTTGAAGGACAGGAAATTTGTCGTACAATGGACAACTGTAATCTCCTTGTGTGTGTTTATTTCCTGTTTTCTACAATCAGAAAGCAGATAGAAATGTGCTTGTGAATGTTCTAATTGTACAACCTGATCGATGCCATGCACATAGGTCAACCTCTGAAATCCAAGTGTATTGTCGAATGCATGTGTGTCTTAGGCGATGTTTATCGCTCTTTCAATCCAAAGGTGAAATGCAGTAGTTCAAACTGTGGTGCTTTGATCTCAGAAGTGATTTAATCCCACATCACATCAGATATGGTTCCTCTGATGAACTCAACAGATTCAAGCTAAAGGATGTCTCAGATGTTTCATAGAAAAGGTTGCTCTGTATCAGAAGTCACTTCATTGTTAAAATATGGCATGATAGTGAAGGAGAAGCAGAAAAGAACAATTGTTCTGTCTCTCTCTGTCTCTCTCTGTCTCTCTCTGTCTCTCTCTCTCTGTCTCTCTCTCTCTGTCTCTCTCTGTCTCTCTCTCTCTCTCTGTCTCTCTCTCTCTGTCTCTCTCTTGTGTGTGTGTGTGTGTGTGTCTGTGTGTGTGAACAATTCGGGTCAATGGAGGCCATTAATTTGAAAAACGAGCAAGAAGTGTAAGATGGAAGTTTTTTTTTATGTAGGAAATTGAAGGGAATACTATAGGCTTGTACTATAATCTCAAAATTAAAAGGAATATTTTTATTCAAGCTTACTGCACATGCATTATTATAATACAGTAGTTATTATTGAATTCACAATATTCTTTGTGGGTGATTAGAATATCCCCAAGCAGCTGCAAATGTTCTTTTTAAGATGCAGTTTAAAGTCAATTACTTTATTAAAAGTCAAGTTGTGCAATGTAATTCCCTCCTTACAGGAAGACATTTGAGGAGGCTAGATGGAGTCTCTGTGTGACCATTCCTTAACTTCTGATCCATAATTTTTAATGCTTTTCATAAGATTTTCAGTCAAATAACTAATCCATCAGTGTGTAGCATACTGTGAAAATGAGAAACCGAAAGGACCTTTCAGATATGAGGGCACTGCATACAAATGTGTTTTGGAGTTTAACAAGGGTAGCCAGGGGAATCTGTGACAGTGTCATGAAAGGGAAAATTTATCACTACAGGGAAGACATAAAATACTGTAAATTGGATATCATGGCATGTTTAATTGCTCAATGATGGTTCAGAGAGGACAATCTTAATTTTTCTGACCCAAGATGTTTAGCTCCTATTTATTTATTTATCAATTGATTTATTAATATTTCATCTATTACATCTTGACAGCAGTTTAACCTGTTGCTGTTCTTTCCATTCCTCCTCCCTACACATTTGTCTCCCCTAGATCTTCATTTCCCTTCAGAAAAAGCAGGCCTCCAAAGATATCAATCACACATAGCAGAACAAGTTACAATAAGACTAATCATATACCCTCATTTCAAGGATGAACAACAGAGCCCAGTAGGAGGAAAAGGGTTTAACAAGCAGGCAATTGAGTCAAAGACATTACCAACACCTGCTGCTAGGAGTCCTACAAGAACAACAAGCTATACAACCATAGCATGTATGCAGAGGAGGTAGCTCAGACCCATACATATTCTCTGATTTTTGCCTCCGTCTCTGTAGAGTCCCAATGTTTGTTGATTCTGTGGGCCTTGCTCTGGTATCCTCGACTACTCTGACTCCTACATTACTTCATCCCCATCTGATATAGGGTTCCCTAAGCTCTGCCTAATGTTTGATTGTGGGTCTCTGCATCTGTTCCCATCATTTGCTGGATGAGCCCTCTCTGGTGACAACTATGCTAGGCTCTGTTCTACAAATATACCAGGGTATCATTAGAAATCATTTATATCATTTAATTGACTTTTTTTTCCAGTAGAGTTTGGATCTATAATAGGTCTCTGGGCTATCCAGACTCTCCTTCCTGGCTATACAGGCAGTCATACATGGATTCTCTCTAGTGGATGGGCCTTAGTAGGGCTAGTCATTGTTCTGAATCACTGTTACCCAGAACATTTTATAATTAGGGGAAATTGTAGGTTGAAAGTTTTGTCGCAAGGGTGATGTCCCTTTCCCAATACAGGAAACCATGTCTACATATAGAAAATGGCTACGTCAGACCCTGTATTTACCATTTTACTGGGCGACTTAGCTAGACTCACCCTAAGATTCCAGGAAGTTTCTACTGCGCTAGGTTTCTGCATTGCCCCGAAATGAACCCACACTATTTCCAGTCATTTCTCCCAGTGCTTAATCGCTCAATCCCCTTTCATCCCTCTTGTTCCCACCCCATTTGCCCCCATCCACCTACAAAATCTATTTTATTTCCCCTTCCCAGAGAGATCTATGCATCTCTCATTGACACCTCCTTGTTCCTAACCTCTCTTGGTTTATGTATGTATTATAGTATGATAATCATTTACTGAACAGCTAATGTCCACTTATTTATGAATACATACCATGTTTGTCTATCTGGGTCTGGGTGACCTCACTTTGACTTTTTCTAGTTCTATCCATTTGCCTGCAAATTTCATGATGTCATTTCTCTTAACAACTGAATAACTCTTTATTGTATATCACATTTTCTTTATCGGTTCTTCAGTGATGGTCATCTAGGTTATTTCCAGTTTCTGTGTGTTATGAAATGAAGACAGAAATAATTCAGGAAGATTACAGCATTCTTAGCTTTCCTTTTCATTGCTGCTTGTGAATTAATTAGTGAAGTCATCACAACCTTAGACTCAGTTTCCTGGAGAGTTATGACATTAATTTATTAAATTTTCCATATTTTTATCACATATTCATAATACCACCTTTATAAGAAAACCTAACTCAATTTAATCATAC
The DNA here is from genome assembly GCA_025134845.1 of Neodon shergylaensis. Lineage (NCBI taxonomy): Eukaryota > Metazoa > Chordata > Mammalia > Rodentia > Cricetidae > Neodon > Neodon shergylaensis. The sequence goes on from JABTXL010006268.1 coordinate 16,500,216, forward strand.
TTTTGAGAATGTCTGTATTTTTCCCATTAGAAAAATAATAGAGACTAAGAATTTTGTAGTTATTGATATTGTTTACGCAAAGAATTTTAGAATGCCTCAGCCTCTTCCTTCTTTTTATACCATATATTTTCAGTAGTTTTGATATTTTTCTAGTTCAGTAATCCCATGTTTATATTTATCAATTGTCTAGTAAACCATTTATTTTATTAGTTATTTCTTATTATCTTCATTTAAAAAATATCTATTGTCTTATTTTCCTTGAACTCAGATAGTCAATAGAAATGTTCATCTGATTATTTATATGCTGTATCATAAAGCAAATACAGAAATTTACTCCTGGAATATTTTGAGCATGCACCCGACAAAACATGATTTTTTTTCTTTTCTTCCTTTGTTTTCCCTATGTCTGTAGTCTATGGCTATTGGTCTGCCTTTATAGACGCTCTGCTGTGTGTGACCATAGCCTATGTGTTGTGTCTGCGCATGTTCCATGTCTCTGCCTCTCTGTAACAAAGAGTTTTGCTGTGAGTTTATTGAATGGCACTAAAAAATATGATAAAGGAATTATGTGTTTTTTATTACCGATAGATTTCACAAAAGAAGAAGTCACTTACTTACCTCAGCTGACCCAGAATAACCCTCAAGACGTCCAATGTCTGTTATCAACCTAAGCCAACATTTTGCTTCAAATTATTTATGGAATATTTGCTTTGTTTATGTTTGCTTCAACCTGTTTGCAGCTTTCAGCAAATGATTACCTTAAACATACACACACATATGCCTTATTTTCGGTCAGGAGCATTGAAGAGCACATAATTATGTTCAAATCTATGCATTTAGTTTAGGAGGTAAATCTTGATTATGTGAGAGATCTAAAGCATTGTTGAGGTTGATTACATTGCTCTCTTAATGGCAGGTTAAGCTTAAACACGCTGAGTACACAGCAGGATAGTTGTTTAAACACATTGTCTTAAATGATCTCAAGACATATAATTAAATTGGTTGTAAGGTCTGGAAAAGTTTAGTCTTTCTGAAATAGAGATATACTTTTATATAAATGGTTTAACCAGAACCTTTGTACTATTGTTACAGTGTTCAAAAGTGTTTAATTTACATGTCAGAACAGTCAGCGTCACGCCCTACATTGATGATTGTCAGATATTAATTTTTATTTACGATAATTGAGATATATTTATCTATTTATTTTATTTCCAGTGACAGCAGGACATATTTGCAAATGCATAATGTCAAATACATGGTAACATTACTTTTTTTGCTTTTCAAGCGAGGCTTATGGATATTTTCTTTAGGAGATTTTATAAATTTTAATGTGTGGGTGCAAACATACATTTGTATGAACATGCCTGTTAGAACATACTGTTGACATTTTCTTTGTCTAAAACTTTTTATCTTATATGTTAAGGCAGAATCTCTAACTGAACTCAAGACTAGGCATTTCATCTTGACTGACTAGTTGGCTGGCTCTGGGATATTTGGATTATGCCTCTTGTGTTCTGTAATTACAAAATATTCCTATAATCACAGGGATGCCTTATGTGATATTCATCTGGGCTCTGGGAATTTTAATGCTGGCTTTCCTGCTTGTAGGTCAAATGTTTTCCACATAGTCATTTCCTCAATCAAGATTTCAAATCTTCGTTAAAATAGAAGCCAAGAATATTTGAGCAAAAGTTAAGGTTTTATGAGCAATATTAGAATCATTTTGGCTAATTTCCAGATCATAACTGCAACTTATTGGTTTCAATATTTTCATCACCGTTGAACCTCATTGTTTGACAAGCAATGCTTAGCTTCTTCAGTGTTTAGCCTCACTTGTCCAACACCACTGATCTAATTTTGTCTTTAGGATGGCCTATTGACACCAAAGAAACAGTAAATTAGTCTATTAAAAGCGTGGTCAGAATATGAAAAATAACAATTTGAAGATATTTTTTTAAAAAAATCAAGCTAGTCACATTTAAGAAGCCAAACTCTTAGTAAAAAGGTAATTCATTGCAATATTAAACTTATGTAACAGTATTTAATGCCTTACAGTATAAAAGAGAAAGACTTAGGTTTAATATTTTCTTTTTTCTTTCCTTTTCTTTATTAAAAATTTAAACCTAGGTTAGAATATGGGAAAATAGAAATTTTCAGGTTTCTCAACAAGATATAAATAAGAAGGAGTTAGGTAGTAAAGCAGATTTGAACATTTATATCTTGAGAAAAATGGTTAATTTGGAAGTCTCTACTTCAAAATTGTTTAATCATACTTAAGGTGACATGTAGATATTACTTTCATGCTTTAATATGCTAAATAAAAATGCAAATAAATTTTTCAGGTTTATTTACTTTGTTGTTCTTTTCTGCATAGAAAGAATGACTATAGATAATGGAAACATACACTTGAAAAAGCAGAGAAAATAAATATCAAGGTATTACCATAAAAATCTGACATATGAGGTGACAATGTTTAATCGCACTTAAACATTAAACAAATCAATACAGTTATCAATTAATATGCTTACATAAGATTTGTGCACTTAAATATCAGTCTACAGTTTTATGATTTGAAAGGTAAGTGAGAACTTATATTGTAACTTCATGCTAAATGCTCACAATCTATGTAGGTTACATTTATAGCATACCATGACGCTTTTAACAAAACTTTAATATCTATCTAGTTTTAGAACCCAGCATATTTGAAAGAAGATTTCTCATTCTATTTTAATATTGTAAGCATTAGAAATTATCAACTTTCAGCACTCACATAATGTGAAAACATAGTGTATATATATATATATATATGTCCTAGTTAATACAGTAAAACATTTGAAAAGAGAAAAATCATACAATACAGAAGTATTCTTTTATATGGATACTTATATGTTTTCAACTTATTCATTGTTTATGTGTAATGTTAAAATTAGAATACCTTTATTAAGTATTTATTGTGGATGTATATGTATTCCATTTTCTTGATCTGTGAAATGTGCTTAAATTCAAGGAATAGATAATTGTGTTAACTTTTCTAGGAATTGTTCCCATAAAGAGATAAATATGTAGACATACAGATTTACAGATATTGTTAGAGACATCATAGCTGATATTGATACCTATCATTTAAAACAAAATTTTGTATGAAGTTTTATATATTTTTATGAAAATTAAACATTTATGAATTTATTTATGTAAAATGATTCAATATCTTTTCCAGGAAAGTCATATTTATTTATTTTTGAATGGATGTTGTTGGACAATTTCTGATCCTGTGCTGCATTTGGGGAAATGCTTCCACACATGAATGGATGGTAATGAATATTTTATTACAGAATGGCTTCCAGAATGATCAGAGAATATAATAAAATTTGAATTTTATATCATAATATCATTTGTTTTGGTACATTTGAGCCATCTAATCTAAGTTTTATTTTATGCCAGTTAAGTAACAGCTTCAACTAAACTGCATAATCTATTTTGTAAAAGACATGCAGGTCTGCTGAACTAGTAAATGTTATGATAGATGGGGTTTGAGATGAGAAGAAGATACAGACTTTGTGAATAACAAATATGTGTGTTCTTGATTTATAATTTCATGAATGACAGCCAAGGGACACTGTACCAAAGTTTTATATATAAAACACAAGATATTCACTTGTAAAATAGAAACATGTTATGAGTAATGCCAGTGAGAAGAACCACTAGCACTAAAACTGCTCTTGTTGGTGGAATTCACTTGAATGAAATTATAGAAAATAAGATTTACAAACAATCTTCCAAATGGGAAAATGTCCAAACATGATACACCATTCAATTATATGAGAAAGAGCAATCAGGAAACACATGTAGTAGGCTACTGATTGTTTAGAATTAATTTAGTATCCAGCTACATGACTGAAGGTGTTCATCAGCTATAGGATTTCATTGGCAGAATTTTTGAGTCAGTATGTATATTACCATATGTCTGCAAATAGGGAAAGTTTGATTTTTTTTCCTTACCGTATGGTATCCTCTTGATCTCATTTTGTTTCCTTATTCCTCTACCTAGAACCTCAAGTGCCGCAAGTTGATATGCGATGCTTTTGACTCCCATGGAAGGCCTTACCCCTTCTGAATAGAGACAGAAGGGGATTCGATGTTGGGACAGAAGGGAAGTGATGGGGAGGGAACAGGAGGAGAGGAGAGACAGGGAAATGTGGTTGGTATGTAAAATAAATGAATATGTAAAATAAAATAAAAAGGAAAGAAAATGTGGTACATTTAGAGAATGTATTATTACTCAACAATTAAAAAATGACAAAATTCTATGCAAGTGGGTAGGGCTTTCAAAAATTTATACTGAGTGAAGTATCCTAAACCCAGAAAATAAATAGTGTGTGTATTTTCTTTTATGTGAATATTAGCTGTGAAGTCTATGGTAATCAAGTTACAATCCATATAACCATAGAGAGTAAGAATGGAGTAAGGGACTAGAAGATATAGATAGGTCTTGTTAGCAAAGGGATATAGAGAGATAATTATTAATGATTTGGGAATCAAATGGGAGGGAGAAGCAGAGGCAGATGAGAGGTGAATTGAGGAGAGACAGCTAAAAATATGTGCATTTGTGTGGTGGTATGGAAGGCTAATACAGTAGAAACTCCACTAAATATAAATATATATGAAGGTGATTTAAATGAAATCACCAAATAATAAAGGAAATAGAGTCCTTACTGGCTGTCTTTTGTTACCAAGTGATGCTTCCAGTACCAGGATTGTGTTACATTTAATTGAATTGTTAGCAAAAACAAAACAAAACACACATTGTTGCCAAGACAATGGATTGTTTTCCATATTTTGTTAAAGTATTTTCTTAATTAGAATAGTATAATTGACTATTTTAAGAAATTAAACCTAAATCCTTTTTATCTGTTTCAATATGGAAATTATTGGTTTCAGAATTGATTGTGATATAAAGACTTTTCATTATTATTGGTTTTAGTTTTATAATAGTTTATTCTTAACATATAAAAATTATTTGGATGCACAAGTGCTTTTCTGTTTTATATATGTGTTGAATAATTATGAGATTGACAGCATGCATGTTCTCCTACATCTGTCTTTTTATTTCTTTGTGGCAGGTAATTTCAGACTCTTCTCTTTAAGCTGTCTGATGCGTGTAGTACTTATTGATGATTTTTTAACAGAACAATGTCAATGAATATACCAATTAACACCTTTTCCCTTCTGATTACTCTTTCATGTATGGTAGCCATCAGTGAACTTGTGATTTCACAGTTAATTTGTCTTTTCAGACCCCATGTGTGAGTTCCTACTGTGTATTGCTGTGTACACATTCGGTCACATACTTCACAAACTATATAGCTTCTGATTCCAATGCTGGTCTCTGATAGAAGAATTGCCACATTTGTTTTCACACAAGCAGTTTTTCAAGGAATAAAATGACAGGGAATATTGAAGTTGACTTTTTTTTCTTTTTTGGTTATTGCCTGTTTGTTTTGTTTTTAATGGGGCTGCAATGTCCTTTTGTGGTGACAGACCTCAAATCTCAGGCATGGTTCATATTAAATTTGCCTGGTCTTTGAACTAAATATCCCTGCAAAGAAGCCTATGCAATAGTCATATTAATATTCCGTTTTACATGAATGTTCAGGTACTCTGCTTGTTTTCGACCATTTGCATAATGCTATCCCTGAATGTTACTCTCATCTCATAAACAGAAGGGAGAAAGAATACTTGCGGACTGACTTATAAACAAAGTAAGTTTCTATTTTATGTATTCCTGAAAATACTTTCAGTTGCTGAGTTATATCGCATTGATTTTTATATTTTATACCAGTGCAATTTATGTAGAAGCACATTTTCTTTGTGGTTTGCTTTATGAATGCTTGAATATCATGGCCTATCATAACTATTCTGATCTTCTTCTTTATCATTTATAATAATTGGTTGAATCTTTTGTCACAGGGTTCCGTTACATAGGACTTAGGTATGTCATTTCCACTATATGTTCATATTGTTGATGATTATTCAAAGATCAACATGATGCTTTAAGCCAGACTAATGAGCATCCTCTTTCAGATAATTTTATTTTATATACTATGTAAACAATGGGAAAAAAGCTCATTTTCATGAAAAGTTGAATATAAATGGACACAGTTTCTCTAGCTATGTAATGATCTGTGGTAATAAAATCTAAAAAGCAAGGAAATAAAAGGGAGAGCTGAATAGAAGATGGGTATTTTTTAAAAATTCTTTATCTCCTAATAATCCTCAACCAAATAAGCGGTAGATCTTTACAGATCTTCTCACAAGCAAATTACCTCAGAGGGTCTCCAACAGTCTGATAAAACCTCATGACCAAAAGGAACTTGTAGAGAAAATGGTTTATTTCAATTTGTAGTTCGCCATCATGAAGGAAACTGAAGGCAAGCACTCTAAATTGGAACTGGAATCAGGAATAGAAGCAGAGGCTGTGGAGAAAAGTGACTTATTCATTGCTCACCCTGGCTTGCTCAATTTGCTTGCTTACAAAAATCAGATCACCGACCCTTTTATACCAATCATTAGCCAAGAAAATGTCCCTTGGGCTTACTTGTAGTCTGTCTCACGGCATTTTCTTATTTGAGATCCCTCTCATCAGATGTATTCAGCTGGTGTCAGACTAAACAGCAGGACAGTGAATCCCATTTTTTTTAAATTCCTAAGCCATGCTGAATACATTTAAAATGTAAATGATAAATGACAAAAAATTATACTTAACTAGAAACATGTAGATGGATTTCTGGGTGACATATTTGGATGAATTCAAGGTTTCTTGGCTAAGCACCTCTCCTTATTCAAGTTCTGAACAAAGAATTAAAACATAGTAGAGTCCATAAGGCTGATGTGGATAATAATGGAAAACTGCGTTTTTCTGTTTCCTAACTGGGTTTGCAAATCACAACCCAGCAATAGAAAGTCTTATATAGGCCATAGCTATACTGAGTACTTTCCTGGGAATGTCTCCCTTTGTCATGTTATTCAGTCTGTTAACATTGTTGCACAATACAATAAAAAGGGGAAAAACAAAGTTGCAAGCCTCATTCCAAATAAACACACAAGAAATCCCCCAGCCATTTTAAAATATACCTCTAACACATTCAGTTCTACCCCTGGGAAGATAAAAGAGTACAAGAGAAAGATGCATCCAGAAACATTGCAATGGTGGATGCCGTTTCAATATATAGATTATTTAAAGATTGGTAATGAGGGTTTCCACCTGAATCACCTTAACATAAAAATAATGAACCTTTTAATCAAAACTTATAATTATTGAAGAAAGTCTAATTATTTAAACAAAGAAGAAACAAAAAATTATATAATATAACTATTACATTCGCTTTACAGTAAAATTCTACATTTTCAGTGTAATTTAACTTGTTTGATAAGCATGACTTTGAATCCTAATTGTGTAATAATTTCAGACATGAACTTTAGAATGAGAAGGAAAATTCCAATAGAAAAGTCAATGTTACCTTCTGTTCTCTGTCCGGTTTACGGTAAGCAAGTACTATTTCAGGAGTATTGGAATAGTATTCTTATCTTCAATTTTAAGCAATCATTAACCATCTGATTTCTTTTCCCACTAAAAGAAATTGGGTCCCTATTCTAGTATTCTTATTTTCCATTGTGTTCAGAAATATCCAAAGATACATAAACAGTAGATTTACAGTATCTTTTTGAAATGGATAAGAACAAGTTTTTTCTTCAGATCAAATTTCATTCTATAATAAAGTCCTAACATATGACAGCTAACTCCAAGATGTGTAGCATGATCCTAATTTTAGTCAGACCTGGATAAAACTTTCACTTTCTGTATGTCACCTACTTTTTATAAATAGCAACAATGATTTTATATGTGCTTCAATATAATTATTTATGAAGGACCTTCTAAATGCAAAATTAAGTCACCAAGATCTAGTAAATCCCATATATTTCTCCTTCACGGTGCAACTTTCAGAAAACATCAATCAAACCTATGATCTCACATATACTTTTGAAATGTTTCCTTATTCTATGGCAATTCATACATATATGATGGAGTTTGGTCACCCTCCCCTCATTCCTCTCTCACTTTCATTATTTTAGGTCTACTGTCATTCTTCATAAGTACCCTAACCCCATAATTTTTTTTCTATTGCTTTCTGAGTTTAATTATGATCACTCGCATGAGCAGGAATGAAGGTTTATTGACTTAAGTATGAGCATTTACTAATAACTGCACCCTTGAATAAAATGTCATCTGCTCCTGCAGTGATCATTAATTGTTTACAGACACTGGAAACTATGTAACATCATGAGCCTCTTCTATCCGTGATGGTATATTGACTCTTCTAATCAGTTGATATCCAGTAGGATGATGAGTTATGATGTCAATAGCCATGACATTTTTAACATTCACTGTTCCACCAAACTATTCCCCCATCCAAGCTCTTCCATGTTGTTGAACCATCTTCAACAATGTTCACCTGATCCTTAGAAGAGGAGATGAAGTGTCTCATTTAGACCTTAGCACTCAACAATCATTTATTGTTCACTCAAATCTCGATTTTTCTGCCTAACACAATGATCTCCATTGAACCCACTTACCTGAAAGTAGAGAAATGTATCTATTTCATGCTTATTTTTTCGAACCTCAATCCTGGATACCTAGGCTGAGTTTACAGGTTGGCTTTTGAAAATAACACCATAGTATTGAAGATTTGTCTCTACTGCAAGGCAACTTTAATTTACTTGCAAATTGACATTGAAGTTGCAGCGTTAAATAATATACAAGTTGTAGTTTTTTTTTTTTTTTTTTTTTTTTTGGTTTTTCGAGACAGGGTTTCTCTGTGGTTTTGGAGCCTGTCCTGGAACTAGCTCTTGTAGACCAGGCTGGTCTCGAACTCACAGAGATCCGCCTACCTCTGCCTCCCGAGTGCTGGGATTAAAGGCGTGCGCCACCACCGCCCGGCTTACAAGTTGTAGTTTTATTGTTTCAAAACTCCATGCTGATTTCCATATATAGATGGACTAATGTCTTGATTTTATTCTTTTCGCTAATGGTTTTTATTAATATTTTTCTCACTATATGCTGCCGTATGAAAAGGAGGTGTGCCTTAAATTCGCTAAGTATTACCAGTTTAACTGAATAAAAATAAAAGTGAGGAATGAACCACTAAATTCATCAAACATAAAACAGCAGAAATACCATTTTGTTTAATAGCTCCATAGATTATTTTTAACTTTCTCTTTGAAATAACAATGTACTTACTCTTCAGTATAAAGGTAGCGTTTGTGGTCAAGAGGCACTTTGGGATATACTGTACTGCATAACTAGCCAGTGTCAAGACAAGTCTGTAATACATCAAGTTCTTATTTGTCTTTGTTTGTTTGCTTGTATATTTCAGAGCCTGACACCAGCCTCCCCTCCATTCCTCCTTCCAGTCCCTCCCCCATCTCTCTTCTGCCCTCCTCCCACACTTTTCTCCATTTATAATCAGAAAGTGCAGGTCTCCCATGAGTTTCTAAGCACCTTCCCACATATTAAGGCTGGACAAGGCAACCTAGTTGAGGAATACGGTCCCAAAACTCAGTAATCAGAGAGAGCCCTTTCTACCACTGTTAGTAGTTCAATAGCAGACAAAGCTACTCAACTGTTACCTGTATAAAGGCCTAGGTCAGGTCCATGCCGAATCCCTTGTTGGGAGTTCAGTCTGTATGACCTCTTATGAGCCCAGGTTAGTTATTATGAGGATTTTCTTGTGATGTTCTTGAACACCCTGCCTCTTACAATCCCTCCTCCCTCTCTTCAGCAGCATTCTCTGAGCTTGGTGTAATATTTGGCTGTGGGACTCTGCATCTGGTTCTACTAGTTGCTGGATTAAGCCTCTCTTATGACTTCTGGGCTAGGGAACAATCTTGCTTTGCACCTGAGTATATAATCAATTTTGAAGAAGGTTCTATGACCTGCGGAGAAGGTATATTCTTTTGTGTTTGGGTGAAATGTCCTGTAACTATGTGGTAGATACATTTGAGTCACAATGTTTGTTAATTACAATATTTCTCGGTTTAGTTTCCATGCTAGATGGCTTGTTCTTTGATGAGAGTGGGGTGTTGAGGTCTCCCACTATTAATGAGTGGAGTTCTATATGTGATTTAAACTTCAGAAATTTCTTTTTACAAATTTGAATGCCTTTGTGTTGAGACTAATGAGTCCTGGCCTTCAGCAGCTTTTCCCTCCTAGAACCTTCTAATATAAATTACTAGAAGCTGTGCCTAGTTAGAGGATCAAAGGATGGGATTATCACCTGTTGACCATTGACTGCAGTGTATTTAAGTCTACATGGTGTTAATAAAGGGGGGTTTTGGTATCAATGTTTAAAGGTCTGCGTGTCGGTCTGTCTCTGCGTCTGTGTTCTCAACCTCCAGCCCCTTGCCCGAAGCTCGCGAACTGCACATAGAGCGCAGACCGGGGCCGAGGTGCATTTGAGGCATGGATATTTAGAATTGAGACATCATCTAAGAGGTTTTTTTTTTTTTGATGAGTATGGAAAGTTCCTCTCCATCTCTTTTGTTGAATTTTTGTTTGAATTTTACTATATGTAGAATAGCTACACCTTTTTGCTTATTAGGCCTACTTATTAGAAAATGGTTTTCTAACCCTTTACTACTCTTAGATAATATCTATCTTTGATTTTGGGATACGTTTCTTGTATGCAGCAGAAGGATGGATTCTAGTTTGGTATCCATTATGTTAGTCTATATCTTTTGTTGGTAAATTGAATCCAATGAGATATTAACGATAAATGATTTTAATTTCTGTTATTGTGTTGTTGTTAGTGGTAAAAATACTGTGTGTGTGTGTGTGTGTGTGTCTGTGCTTGTGTGGCTGTATACACATATGTGGATATATTTTCTTTTGATTTTGTTGTATGAGATTATCTATTGTCTGTGTTTGCACACATATAGCTAAATTCCTTAGGTTGAAGTTTTCCATACAGAACCTTTTGATGAGTTATATTTGTGGATAGATATTGCTTAAATTTGACATTTTATAAAGTATCTTGTTTTCTCCATAAATGGTGATTGAAAGTTTTGCAAGGTGTATTAGTTTTAGATGGCATCAGTGGTATCTTAGAGTCTACAAGACATCTGCCCCAGTCCTTCTAACTTTTATAATCTCATTTGAGAAGTCACGTATCATTTTTATGTGTCAGACTTAATATGTTACTTGTCCCTTTTCTCTTGTAGCTTTTAATATTCCTTCTTTGTTCTGTATATTTAGTGTTTTGATTATCATAAAAGGAATGGCTTTTCTTTGAGATCCAGACTGTTTGGTGTTCTGTAAACTTCTTGTACCTGTATAAGCAGGCATTTATGTTAGGCATTTTTCTTATATTATTTTGTTAAATACATTTTTTCTGAGGTTTTGAGCTGGGATTTTTTCTTCTTTTATTCCTATTATTTTTTGGTTTGGTCTTTTCATGGTGTTCAAGATTTTCTGTATGTATTATCTTAGGGGCTTTTGATAGTTAACATTTTCTTTGACCAACTAATGTCTTTCTTCTTTTACATCTACAATTTCTGAGATTCTTTCTTCGATCTCTTGTGTTCTATTGGTGATGCTTGCATCTGTAGTTAATGTTTGCTTAGCTAGATTGTCCGTTTGTAGCATTCAATCAATTTTTGTTTTCATATTCTTTATAGAGTCTATTTCTATTTTTAGGTCTTGAACAAATTTCATTACCTTTTTTTACTTTTGATATTTTTAGCATTCTGTGAGAGATTTGTTGACTTTCTTCAATTTTTTACTTGTCTTTCCCTCAGCCAATAATGTAATATTTCATGTCTTCTTTTAATATCTCTATTATAATCCTAACATTGGTTTGAAGATAATGTTTTTGCTCTTCTGCTGTGTTGGAATATTCAATAGCTTGCTGTTGTAGGATGGCTGGGCCTAGACACATTGCCCTGGCAGATCTGTGCTTACATTTATGCTTTGACATCTGAATTTGGAGTAATTATAGATCTAGGTGCTAATGTCTGGATTTATCTTTGTTGGCTGTGTGTTTTCTTATTTTTTGTTTCCTCTCTGGTCTTCTTGAACCCATGAACTGTTGTTGAGTGGAAGGTCTCTACCCACATTGGTGCCTGGATTTCTGATTACCAGGATGGCCTCTGGTTCTGCAGGGGCTACTGCCCAAGCTTAGGGCTACATGGTCTTTCTATTTATGTGCATGCCTTCCGATCTGGCAGGGGGATAACTGGGGTTCAGATATTGACCTGACTTCTCTTGGGACTGGAGAATTATTTTCAGGATGCCTTTGATAGGGTGGAAGGTTTTAACCATATGTGTGAACCTAGATATAGTTGTGGGGACAGTAGGGACAGTTGAAGTTAGGCTGTGCAAACACAGACTGGATGGAGACAGTATTACCTAGAAATCAGGATGCTGACATGGCCTCTGGTGGGAGAGGAGGCTCTTGCTAGAGGTGCAGCCCAGGACAAAAAGAATAGAGGTGGTTTAGGGTTATGTTGGGTAATCACAGGTGGAGTTGGGGTTTGTATTACCTGGAGTTCAGAATGCTGGCCTTCAAGTAGTTCTTAATAGAAAGAGTAAATTCTTCAGAGTTTCTTTTATGGAAGAACTTCATTTGAAAGAAAAATCTCTGAAATAAAAAAGCAAATGAGTACTTAGCTGTTTTTCGTTGTTACACATCAGAGTCTGTCACCCATTGTTTCATCTAAAAGTTGCCCCATTATTAAATGCCTCACACCTTCTGTTGTTCTTAATTATCACCTTTCACTTTACCAACTATCACTGGAAGTAGCAAAGCAATTCCCTACATAAGAATAACAATTGAAATAGTAATATCCTAAACACATACTGCTCAAATAAGTATTTAAATATGTGTAGAGCCATAACACCAATTTGTCCCTCTGTCTGTAGTTCATCCTTTCTTTCTCTCTCTCTCTCTCCCTCTCTCCCTCTCTCCCTTCCTCTCTTTCTCTACCTCTGTCCCTCCCTCCCTCTCTACCTCCCGCCCTCCCTCCCTCTCTCTCTTGAAAAATATATAAATCAAGTTTTAAGTATATGATATTCTAGGTAAGGCAAGTGATATATTTCTGATGCACCTCCCAAAATGAAACGCTTTCTTTGAGAAGCAATCATCCTAGAAAGTAGCCATTTTTCTTTTACTAAAGTCAACTTTCACATCCTTTTGATTTGCTAAAATAAGTTGAAATAATGATATTTTCCATCAAGCGTTAAAACATTAGTTTCCATTGTTTTCTTAGAATAAGATGTTTTATTCATTGGCACAATCCCCAGTTCAATAAAATCAAGGGAATGAATTATGTACATTTGGAAAGTACTTTGGTAGGTTCTTAATTAGTAACCAACATCTAAGGGGACACATTTTATTTAGAGAAACTAAAAGAACAAATCCATTAATCCTCATAACTTCTGTGATTTATCTTTAAGGATAAATTTTAAATTACTATAATGTTTTTATTTCCATTGTGTAAAAAAGTACCTGAGGATATTAATATAAGAATTCTCTTGGCTACTTCAATATACCAAACATTTTGAGGAACTATTTAAATATAAAACAATGAACTATAACCATGATATTTATTGAACATGCTTTTTATTAAAGAAATAACTACCTGTTACCATTTTAAAATAGAATATTTGTCCAAGAGACCTCTTAATCTGCAAAAATTTGTGGTTTTATGATTATTTTTATAATTAATTGATGTGTGTGTATGTGTGTGTGTGTGTGTGTGTGTGTGTGTGTGTGTGCGTGTAGGTCACAGCATGGGAGGATTGTTAAAAAACCTATCACAGGATACAGACGTTACTGTGTTGTTCTTGGAGATGGAACTCAAGAAAGCATGTTTGGCATCAAATGCTTTTATCTACTGAGCATTTCACCATATAAGACATTACTTTTAAAGTATCATGGGAATCATAAATCAAGTGTTTGTATACATAAGTTTTGATTCTAAGCAAATGTCCTGGATTTAGGATTCAATGTTGAAACCTTCCATAAATGAATTAAATATGTTTCTTAACAGAGAGCAAAAAAGGAAGTTTGTGCAATTAACTGTACATTATCATGTAAACCATTCACTCAACTTAGATACAACACTTAATTGACTATTTTGCTTCTACTTAAAGTAAAATGTCAATAAAATCAATATCATAATTAGATAAAGATTTATAGTTTTTATGCTCTAATTTTTTCTCATTATTATGAACGTATAACTCTTAAATTCTTAAAATATCACAAATACTATTATAACAAAAAGCACACATATGGCAAAGCTACTAATAAATTCTGCCAGGCAGCAGTGGGGTACACCTTTAATCCCAGCACTTCGGAGGCAGAGGCAGAGGCAGGCAGATCTCTTTGAGTTCAAAGATATCCTGGTCCTCAGAGTTAATTTCAGGATAGCTAGGACTGCCTTTCTGGCTTTTTCTTAACAAACACATAAAAAGTTCATCTTAAAATTCTTCCAATATTTTAGACAACTCTAATTATGTAGAAGAGATACTCCATTAAGTACATAGTAACCTGAACTTTGTATTTGGACATGATTGTTTATGGGAGGTCCATGTCATTACCAACATATATTTCTTCTATTATAAATTGTAATGTACAAGTCATTACATTAACTTTCTCAGTTAGTATAAAGATAAATGTAGTATGCATATTCTTATTTTATTTTGTTACAATGGAAAATAATTTTATATCTTGGTCAAAGCTGTATTGAAATTCTCATTTGACTTTATTGAATTTATAACACTCAAATTTTATTATAAATTTTAGCTCCTCAATCTTATCAGATAGCAAAAGAAATATATTTTTAATATAAATCCTGCTTGGAGCTCTACAAATCTTTGACAGCTTGATTGAGTATGCTTTTTTAATCACTACATACCTCGATAAATAGCTTTTATCATCTTCTTCAATTTTGTGATAAGAAGATAGTTCTGCAAAAACATACAGTGAAGAAATAATGGCTTGGGTCTTCTCTCCTTATATACTCTGTTTTATCTGATGTCTGTTCTTTTGCCTTTGCTGATTTCTAGACTCGTCACTAAAAAGCAGTCCCAGGTATTTTTTAATCATTTCTTTAAAAATAAAAAAAAA
The DNA here is from genome assembly GCA_025134845.1 of Neodon shergylaensis. Lineage (NCBI taxonomy): Eukaryota > Metazoa > Chordata > Mammalia > Rodentia > Cricetidae > Neodon > Neodon shergylaensis. The sequence continues at coordinate 16,515,398 of JABTXL010006268.1, forward strand.
TGCAAAAATGTTGAAATCTGAATATATGTATATATTAATATATAATATCTATTAAATAATATATTAAGCTAACCCACGTGTACGTGAATATATATATATATATAGAGAGAGAGAGAGAGAGACAGAGACAGAGGCAGAGAGAGGAGAGACAGAAATAAGAGAATTTAGTTGCTTTTTAATTTAATCAAAATTATGATTATAATTATGGCTAATTTTCTGGGGGTTTTGATTAAGCAACACATCTTTCTTTTCCAACTTTCACACAATTATAAAACTGATATTGAACATGTCCCCACATATCTCACATTTTACCCCTATCCTTTCTCCTCGTGACATTTTCTCTAAAACAATAGTTTCTACATTTATGTATTATGATTGCAAGGTAGAAGAGAGGTAATGCCCTGTGGCAGAACATAGATTGAAAAATATTAGTTAGTTTAAGTTATAAGAGATATTTGAGGCACGACTTTGCTAAAGGTCAAGATTCCTGAATTTATAAGTCTGTGTCATTATTAAAAGCTGGCAAGCAGGGCAGAGAAAGACTCATTGCATAGGCATTCAAATTAGAGGGTCAAATATCCAAACATAGGACCTGAGAAAGTTAAGAAAATTTCCGGGGACAAAGAGTTAGATGTGACTTCCTATACCTATAATGCTGCATGCAGACTAGTGTTCTGCAGCATACAGAGAACTGCCTACGGGCTGGAATCTGCTGCCAGTGTCACATACCAGTTCCCTGCATTAGGCTGAGCCTGGCATCAGCTGACATAACAGTTTAAGATTTGTCTAATATAGTCAAAGAAGTCTTAAGTTGCTTAGTAAAGCCAGGTCCAAATATTGAAAACTTCTAAAAGGTTACTGAATTTTTTAAAACTTGCTTAGACACCAAAGAAGGCAAAGAAATTTGGTATTGAGTCATAGAGACTAGTTTAAAATAATCCAGTCTTTAAAGAAAAAAATAATATAAAAAGAATATGCCACATAAATACGGGAAATATACAGCAAGTCTGGATCCTGTATGGTGCTTCTGTGCTGACTTGAATCTTTTAAATGCTTACATACAAGAAACTGTAGTGCTAAGTGACATGGGATTATGTAAACTGGTAAATTTAACAAATATATGTACATATATTATTATTATTATTATTATTATTTGGTTTTTCGAGACAGGGTTTCTCTGTAGCTTTGGTGCCTGTCCTGGAACTAGCTCTTGTAGACCAGGCTGGTCTCGAACTCACAGAGATCCACCTACCTCTGCCTCCTGAGTGCTGGGATTAAAGGCGTGCACCACCACCGCCCGGCTATATTATATATTTTTTTCAAGAATTTTTTAACTTCACAATGAATTTCATAAAATATGTTGCATTGGGGAGAGGTTATGCCTTTGTTTTCACAGGAAACAAAAGGCTTATGACTCTGTTCAAAATTAATAAATATGTGATTTGATCAGGAAAGACTTCTGCAGACATGAGGGGACAAGTCAAGAAAGGATACAGACAGATGATGTATAAGCTGACCCTTTTCATGGAAACAACTATAAGACTGGTTAAGACATGACAAATTTTGTTAACTAAAGAGTCCTCATGACTTATGGCAGGTCATCTTTTCATAAGAAATAGATAAAGTTTTTGGTTATCCCATCCTAATAGGCTAATAAAGTTTAGAGATACTCAAACTTAGAACAAAAATCATCTCTAACTGACTTGGGAACACTGTGCATTCAATAATTTTCTTAATGCAGACAGACATGGCACCTTGAGAAGTTTGTGTATCTTCAAAAAGGACCACACACCAATGAAAACAAGGCCCAAGTGGTTCAGGATCTCTAAATTCCTCTGTAACAGTTTTCTCAAAAATTTGCATTAATTACAACTTCAAAATTGATAGCTGAGATGATCCAGACTTCCAGAATATCCCGCTGGAACTTTACATTATTATGTAACTCATGTTTAGTCAGTCTTCATGAACATATAATTAATTGACTGAGTCATATTAATGGACTGAGATGGGGAGACTGTAAAAAGATAGAGATACAGGGAGTAGATGTCTGTAGTGGAACAGAATTTGCTAGACGTGAGAACTCATTGCGCACATGCAATCACAACAATTGATGCTGAATGCATGAGACTTGCCTAAGACCAAGCCAGCACAAATTCTAGTATTCATGGGGGAGGGGATCACGTAGGCCATCTCCTCTCTGGCAAGGAGATGGATAGATGACTACTGGTAGAAGGAGAGTCAGTTTTCTTGACTGATGCAGACTCTAGGGAGCTGCATATAGCTCCAGTACATAGCTTTTAACCCATGTTCGTACAGTGTGTATTAGAAAAAAAAAAGAGCTGTAGAGTACTGCAGTTTGGAGGGTAAGGTAACAGAAGAAAGCAGTTGATTAATAATTTTGTAATTTAAGTGGGATTTTAAAAGCTGCATTTTTCATGTGCATGAGTGGTTTTCTTGTAAGTATGTATGTGCACTGCTTGTTTGTTTAGTTTCCATGGAGATCAAAAGAGAAGAACAGGTCCCCTAGAACTATAATATAGATGATTGAGTATCACCATGCCAGTACTAGGGATAGAACCCAGGACCATTGCAAGAGCAATAAGTATTTTTCTTACCACTCAACCATCCCCTCATCCATAATTTGTTTTTTAAATTAAATCCATATTTTAATAGCCATACATGCATTTAGAGTGTTTGGATCCAATTTGCTACTTCTCAGGCTTTATCCCACAATTCTCTGACCTCACTCACGCAGCATCCAGAGGACACACATACTTTATGTTTTAAGTCTTTGATAATTGGCAATAAAAGGAACAATAGAATTTTGGCAAAAATAGACAGCAATATACAATAAGGTGGGCAAGGTGGATTGTATCTAAATTCCTGGCACGTAGACAAGCATGAATTAAATACGGAGTCACTTTCTTAAAATAATCTAATTTAAAACAAAGCAAAAGTAGCAAATGTTTCAATAGAAGTTACTTACTGTATTGCATTTGTTTAAAATGTTTATTAAACATCCTTATAAGATGTATAAAATTTAATATTTCTTGACTATAACCATATTGCTATTATAAAAATTTAATTTGGGAGCCTGAAATCTAATATATTCTGTTTACTGTTATCACAACACTAATGGCAGATGACATATATAACAGTGGTCCCATGAAAAGATAAAGGAGCTGGAAATGTCCTAGGATTTAGTGTCCTTATATCAACCTTAATCTTATACTATAATATATTAATTACATGCTCAAATTGACACTGTTTTACATAAATTTAATTTATACCCTGGCTTGTATGTGTATTTGTATGAATGTTTGAGTTTGTTAGTGTGTATACACATATAACAATTTAATATAATTGATATTTACATATGGTCATTGCATTTTTATGTTATACTTTTAGTACTGTTTTTGTTAGTCTCCTGATAAAAAGCATCTGTAATAGATGACATCACGCTAAACTTGCAACAATCTCACATATTTGTTACAGTTCCTGTGTCTTAATGGTTTCAAACAGTCTGCCTAAATGATTAACTTCTATGTACTGTAAACTATGTGGCGCTTAGATTAGTCAATTGTGCAACAAGCTATTAGACTCCTTCTCAGAAATAATCCCTATTGTAAACATCCCCATGGTTACATATTTGTTTCTTGATTACTCTGTTTTTTCCCAAAACACTTATGTGAAAACCTTAAATCCAATAAAATGTACTCAAACCTGTAATGAAAAACAACATCCTATGCCAATCCAAAAGTTTCCTAAGGGGAAAAAACAACCCCTGAGAAATGATATGGACAAAGATGTATGAAGACTTTATTCTTCCAGTTATTATTTCTGTCACAACCATAATAGCTGGGATCAAAAAGAAAAAAAACAGTCCAGAAACTATATCCTTTTCTATGTGACCTAATTTATGTGACCTAATTAGTCAACAAAAGCAGTATATTATTTATTTTCCCTTGAGCAAAATACTCTGTAAATATTTTATATATTTCATATGTTCCCAAATGTAAGTCTATGTCCTGAGGCAAAATCTTTATTGTAAACATTTCCACCAATCAATTTCAATAAAGCATATCTTCTTTTCTTACCATACTGAAAAAAATAGTGACATGAATAGCTTTATTTTCTTCCCATTGGATTTTGTGAGCAAAGTGTTGGGGTGGGGAGGATGACATGAAATGTCCTTTACTATTTTTCTAGAATTAGAACCAGTGTTCACCTTCTACTTCATAACTCCATGTAGTTTGTTTAGTGTCTAGCTCTTTTTTGAATAATAATTTACAAAGAATAATGTTTTGTTCTTTGACATTCTATATATGCTTTTCTATATAAAAAAATCTTCATGGCATACAGGTTAGTCACCATATGTGCAAGAATTCAGGAGTGGAGTGAATCTCATATGAGATAGGAAAGTAGAATTTTTAAATCCCAGGTATCCAACTTTTATTTGCCATAATAGTTGTGATTATTGTGTTGCTGTTGTGATGCCTTGAGTATTGAAAACACAGAAAGACTGAAAGTAAAGAGCATGTATAATATGTTTGCTGGAGGATGTTCACATTTGAGATATTTATTTCTCATAGGATATAATAAACAAAGTATGTTTTATTTTAACACAGCATGCTCTAATTATGGTTCTCATTGTTGCTTTAAATCCACAGAAACAGAAACAAACAATTTCCAGAAATTTCCTCTCTGAACTATACACACACACTACACCAAGGTGTCCTGAACTTTTTATAAACACCCCCCAAATGTATATTAAAATTTTTAAAAATATTTTTAGATATAATCTACGTTTTAAAGGTAAATAGCAAGAATTATCTGATTTATGATAAAAAATCAAGTTAATTTTATGATCTGAGGGCTATGGCTTGCAATTTATATCAGTTTCATTATTGAAATGTTTATGTATACAAATCTTAATTCTCAATTCAAAGGAATGACAGTTCATTCTGAATTCAAATTTGAATGACTCTGTCCAGAAAACATACGTTTTTTAAGCTACTCCAAATTCTACACTCTGTTTTGGAAGAAGTTTCAGGAATTTGTGTAGTAATTTAACCAAAAGTTACAAATCAAGTTACTTTACAAGTACACAGGAGGAAGTACCACAAAAGTGGGTGACAGTAAAGCATCAAAATCTCAGATGTCTGCATCAGTTACATGCTGATGGCATTCTTTGCTTTGTGTTTGTGGGAAGCCATCGGTCTTGTGAGTGAATACATCCCCAAATGATTTTTTATCTGTTAGTCAAGAATTATTAGCTATTCTATATAGGTGGACAAATTGGATAGTTAGGGGTGATGAGTTGGAGTTGGGCTGTGCACCTGCAGCATTCCAATCTCTCAATCATTGAAATTCTTTTCAGCTAATCTGCCTTGTAGAAGGTTTCAGCTGCAAGGTGTAGCGGTCATTTATTTCTTTTAGTCACGGTTTTAATAGGCTCCCAGACATGATTTTAGGCACTAAGTATTAGGATTGGTACCGAAAGTTTATTATTGAATACCATTTTAAAATCTTTGGTTCTCAGTCTGTCAAGATGAATATAAGACAAAGCAGTTAGATGTTCGAAACTGCTGCAGAGCCCATCCTTTTTGAAATAATGTCCATTGGTGTCTAAAGATGACAAAAATTTAAACATGTGTTAGCAGTGGGATTTGCAGAACTTTCAGAACATGACTCTATCAAACCCTGCACTAGGAGGTTAATTAAACACTTTGAATATCACTTGACAGCAAAGTCATATTGGAAAGAATTGTCCTAAGTGCAGAGGCACCTTAACAGGACTCTACTTTCTTGAGGATTCACTTTTCTTTTCTTGAAAAAGCTGCAGGTGTCCAGTGGAGCCTTTAAATCTGCTTAGAAAGTTTTTTTTGAAAGATCACATGTATACATAGAGAAAGCAGGTCTCAAATAAGAAAACAAAACAAAAAGAAACAAAACAAAACAAATAAACAACACCTCCAAACCAAAAAAAAAAAAAAAAGAATAGAAAGTTCACATGCAAAGCTTTTATTCTTTGAGATAGAAACTTTTCTTAGATGATTTGGGAACTGTCCTTATGAAATGCACACATTCATAGAGAAACTATGCCACCTCTACTTCTGAGGGAACAGGAACACACCTTCAGTGGCTGCAAGTTCACTTTGCTCCAGGGCTTCATGGAGGGCTATTCACTTTGCCATAAAATAAAGCACCATCTCACAACATAGGAATCCATCCCAGGTCTGTACTCTCTGGACTTTTCCTTAGCTCCCTCCAACCTTACAAGTCTTCTAACCTACAGTTTAGTGAGGTTGAGTTTTGGTACCTGTTTGTCTATCTGGTTTCTTCTCTATTGCAATGGATGTGTCTTAAAAAAAAATCATCCCAACTCCTTTAACTATGTATCATCTACTGTAAATAGATATAATTACAGGACAAAAAAGTATGCTTGGCTATATAACTTCCTAATAGGTATAAACTAATCACAGTTCATTATAAAAATATCAACATGACTACATTTTAAAATCTAATTTTCCTACAATAAATACATACAGGACAGAATATCCTTATTCGTGATAGCTATAACATATATTAATTATATTGATTTCTTCAGGTTTAGATACAAAATTATAGGTTCACATTTCTTTGAAATCAACCCAAAATATCATCTTTGTAAAACACCTATAAATTTAGATTTTACTCACTTCTTTAGTTGGATAATATAGGAAGCTTAACTTACCTTATCACCTTATGATTCATAAGGATCAAAGACTTGAACAATGCCCAAACATGCTCTTTTTGAATAGTTTCTGATAGTAGCTCCACCTCATCATAGAAGAGAAACTTGTGTTTGTAATTTCTACTATTTGTTGTCGTAATAAAGGCAACATCTCCCTGCCCAAGAATGAAAGTATAGAAGTTTTTATGATGCAAAACATTGAACATGACTCCAGTGCAGAAACATAGATCAGACACAATAAAATGCACATTATTGTGTTGATTACAATATGACAGTTTTTTATTTAAAACAAACAAATATAACCATATGAGCATATACTGACAAAATACCATTTTCTAATATGATATCACTATATATAAAGTTTATTTTAAATTTTCTTAAGATATTTTTGCAATAATTGTTCATCATCAAATATATTCAATTAAAAACAACACATTGAAAGAATGTTAAATTGGAAAGTGAAGCATTTGCGAAAAAAATTACCAAAATTCAGAAAAGAAATTTTTCCATTTAATTCATGATTCAATTCAGAAAAGAAAGATATAATATAACCATTATTGATATGGATTTTTATAAATCCATAAAGTTATGGATTTTTATAAAGGTCAGCTGTGGGAATTATTAAAGGGAATGTAATATACTGTGTTGGGCTTAGTACAAACTGGATGTTAAATATTAATATAAATTATTAATAATTTTACATGTTATAGAAAAAATAATTCCTACTGTGATTCCATTTCTTAAGTATTATACAATATTTATAGTCCTATACCTGAAAGTCTCAGTTTTTATGTTCATATAGACCCTGGATATGATTGTAAAAATTATCTTCTCTCTTAGAGTTCATGAAAAATACTGTTTATAGTATATTTAGCAAAAGACATTTTAGAATTGCTTATTAAGTATTTATGTAGTGTATATTACTCATGAAATATTAAATTTTTATTAGATTTTCTATAGATTCATGCTTGGAAATTATGAATTTTCTCAAGTTTTTAATGGTATTGGAATATAATAATCTGTAAAATTTTACAAAGTAATTAAACATTAAATAGAGATTCCATATGTTACTCTAGTGCAAAGATTCAAATAAACTACAGATATGTTTAGAATTTTGCTCTTCTTAATATATTAAGATTTACAAGCATATTTAAGGCGTAGTTAAATGTAGCAATTTTACTTTTAAGTATCATGTCATAAAAAACAATAAATTATGTCAAAAATTGTGATATTTTATACGTTCTCATTTGGAACCAAATTCATTAGAATGCAAATCTTTTGTACTTTTATCATATTATATAAAACAACATTATCAGTGCACTGGCGATATGCTGCCATTGGTTATATATACATATATGTGTATGTGTGTAAAATTATAATAAATCTAATATATATATATATATATATTACATGTCTTAGGGTTTCTATTGCTGAGAGGAGACACCATAATTACACCAACTCTTACAATGAAAAACATTTAATTTTTGTAGCTCACTTACAGTTTAGAGGTTTGGTCCATTATTATCATGGTGGAACATGGTGCCCTGAAGACAAACATGGTGCTTTCAAAAAAGCTAAGAGTCCTAAATCTTTCAGAAAACATGCAGTTGTCAAACACACTAGGTGGTATTTTGAGTATGAGACACTTCAATGCTCACCTCCATAGTAACATACTTCCTCAACAAGGCCACACTGACTACAACAGTCACACCTTCTAATAATGTGACTCCCTTTGGGAGCCATTTTTTTTTAAACTACCACAATACTTAATAATTACATATGTACAATATATAAATATTGCAACTGTTATAATATTATGGTTTAGAATATAATACATGGATTTTTATGGAAAATATATTTTTATTTATGTTCATGCTTCAGTGTCTATGTGGATGTAAGCCACACTTATGCATGTGTCCATGGAGGTGGGAGAAATGTGTAGAAATCACATAAATCTGTAGTTACAGTTGGTTGTGAACCACCTGACATGGGTTTTGGGAATTTCAGTAGTGTCCACTTGAAGAGAAACATAAATACTTATCTGCTGAGCTTGTCTCAAGCTCACTCTGACATTTTCCCTGAGTCTTTTCTATCTAAACTATAACCAATTAGAAAGAAAAGTTGTATTTTCAATTGTCTTTGCTTCTAAGAATACCCTTATAGAAAGAGTAATTCACCAATATAAATTTATAAAATTCTCCCTCCAAGTTTTTTAGGTCTTTCTTTTCACACTGTCATTTACTTCTGGTACAAGTACCAAAAAAATAAAAAATAAAATGCTTAGATTTAGATGCAGGTAATCCTTGTATACAAAGTAGTATTTTCATTGTTTGGAAAAAAGCAACCTGTGGTTGATATTTAAATATATGTCTGAGTTCTAAAAGATGAACAAATATCATAGGTAGTAAACATAAAGGTTGCTGGGCTGTGGTGGAACATGTCTTTAATCCCAGCACTAGGGAGGCAGAGGCAGGCACACCTCCATGAGCAAGAGGCCAGCCTGGTCTACAGAGCTGTTCTAGGACAGCAAGACCTAGGCAGATTAAAACCTGTCTCAAAAAGAATCAAATATATAGACAAACAAACAAATAAATAAAGACATAAATGTAGTTTGAATGTGTGTATATTTTAGCAATGCTTCAGTTTAAGATGCTTTCAATGACAAGAAAAGTCTTTTAAGAGATTGCATTCGACTCAACCTAATTTAAGTGATTGAGAGCAATTTAACCTCGCAATAATTGATTGTGACACAGTTAGAAAGAAAGTTGATGAATGAAGAAGCTTTTCATACACAATTATCCTGTCCAAGGTTCTCAAAAGTAGCTGCAAAGAAGGTTGCTAGGTTAACCTCCAGAGAAAACAGGTAAAACACTGTTGCACTTTTAACATTTATAAATAAGACTAAAGGACTTTTCTGTTTTCAGTGTCAGGCAAGTAAAAACAATGATTCAGTCTGATGCTGAAGAAATTGAATAAATGTGACCTGTAGAAGTTACTCTCTCTCTCTACCAAAGCCAACAGCTATAAAGAATACAAATATCACTGTATGAGTCCAGACAGCCTCTCTCAGTGGCCCTACGATGTCATTTTTAAAAAACAAAAGTGCTTTGAATCTGTTTACCTTTTCTTTTATAGATGTAATAGTTAAATTTAATAACTATAGTATTTAATACATATTTTTCTTTATTCAGAAATGGTCCTTTTCTTTAAGTGAGTAAAATGGGAAAATGTTGTGTGTATATGTGTGTTTGTGTGTCTGTGTTTGTGCTAGAATGTTTAGCTCTTTGCCCTCACTAAAACAGAAATTCCATGTCAGTGTTGTAAAGACATAAATAGTTTTCATGATTAATTAGTATAAAGACAGCAGGAAGCAGTCACATTCACCAGAACTGTTAGTCCTCACTCTGGAATTTAGATGAAAAAAACAAGCCTTAAACAACTCTCTAGAAAGTCTTGCAGATTATTCTATAGGTAAAGAGAAAACTATATCCGAGAGGAACAGCTCATCAAAGCTGTGTGTGTCTTTCTCTCCAGCACTCAGAAATCTGATTGAGAACATAGTCCCCATATATGCAGAACAAGCAGGAGGGATCTCAGCCAACATTTCCATTACCTATTTACGGTAAGTGCCTGCTGTCGCTTGATAATCATTTGTTATATCTCTTAAAGCTACAAATATGTTACCTCTGAGCTGTAATTTCATTTCAGATGCTGTAAAACAACAGCATATGATGGCAATATCTCTTTAGAACAAAACACAATAGACGGAACTAGAAATGAAATGGAAACTCAAAAAAATAAAAAAAAAACCCATATCACGGTTCTTGAAGACAGCTGTATGCCTTACATAAAAAAAAAAAAGATGAAGGGTAACACAGCAAAACTATTTAACTTTTGTTGTTTAATTTGATTAGATGCTTCATTTCAAATGATTGACAAGGAAGTTCTGAATCCACAGGGGAACAACATGATTCCCCTTCTGTCCTCTTCCTTTTATACTGTGTTATGTCCATCATTCCTGTTTTGAAACAGCCTATGATCCTAAGAAAGGAGAAAATACAATCAGCATGCATAAATAACCCTAATGGTATAATAATAGCATACAGACTTTGTAGGTATCCAACAGCTTCCTAATTTGACTTAGAGAAGCTCAACGAGAAGGAAAACATTTGTACTGAAAACCTAACCAAGAACCGAGGACTAGTGAAGTCATAAACTTTGGAGGAGAACCTGCAGCCATCACTTTATTAAACCTACATAATCCCTAACTACATTACAAGTATTTGATGTGGGAGGGTCTTCTGTTTTGTGTTGATTTCATTGGTTAACAAAGTAACTGCCTTGGCCATTTGATAGGCCAGCCCTTAGGTGGGTGGAGTAGACAGAACAGAATTCTGGGAGGAAGAGGGAAGTGAAGCAATTGCCATGCCTCTCCCCTCTGGGTCAGACACTATGGAGCCAGCCACCAGGTCAGTCATGCTGAATCTTTCCTGGTAAGCCACCACTTCATGGTGTTACACAGATTATTAGAAATGGGTTAATCAAGATGTGAGAATTAGCTGATAAGAGGCTAGAACTAATGGGCCAGGCAGTGTTTAAAATAATACAGTTTGTGTGTTGTTATTTCGGGGCATAAGCTAGCCAGGTCACCGGGAACTGAGCAGCAGTAATGCAGCCCACTGTTCCTTCTACAAGTATTTATTTTTATACTGACAGGTAAGTGCAGTCCTCAGCCCTCATCAAGGTAACATCATTTTACAAGAGACAATGATTGTTACAGAAAACCACAACTCATCAACATGTAGTGTGATGGATCTCAGTACCAACTGAAGAATCTGTAATACAATTCTTGTTCCTAAGATTTGGGAATCATTATGCAAGAGAGGGACAGAAAGGTTGAAAGAGCCAGGGAAACAGGATATTTGTTGTGATTTGTGTCTCCTAGACACATCAGAGACACTATATTCATGAAGTCACCAACAAGGCTTCCTAAACAAAGATAATACCAATAAAATTCCTGAAAGCATCTAAGAAATACTGGTAGTGTGAGAAACAGTTTTCCCCAGAGATAAACAAAGTGTGCATGTGTTTTTGTGTTTCATAGTGTCCCAAGGAAACTGATTTCCTGATATGTTAACAAATTTATTTAAATAAATTCTGAAGAGGCTAATTTCAGATAAAATGTTATATGATTTCTTTTGATAGTGCTTTTCTTTCAGAGAATTTTTTTTATGTATCCCACTCTTTAACTTTTTTGCCTGGTTATCTAGGGCTTTGTACTTATGATAAGTAGATTTTATGGAGTTATTGGATACATGTCTTGAGAATACAAAATGTATTAGTGGTTAGGAAAAGCCCTCGCCAAAAATACCAGGAGTGGGAGATACTTACCTCAACTTCCTTCCTGCCTCATTTGGACCTGCCTTGTTATACCAACCACCTTATATCTAATATTAAGAGTGATGGCTCAAAGGTCCCTTCGCTGCTGTACTTACTTGTATATTTTGATAACTTGCACTCTTAAAACTATTATGCTACTAGTATGTAGGTAAGAACCTTTTCTAGTTCACAAAAAGCTAATTTGAGTGTCAGATTTTCTGTGTTGTCAATAGACTTTCAGTTACTTGAAACTTTCAATAACTTATATGCTCCAAAAAGAGAATGTGTGTTGAAAACTTCCATGTACATGTTCACTGGAAGGATAATTCTGTTAAGAGAGTAACGATAGACGATGAGACTGATATTGAAATTCATCCTTTCGGGTGTTGCTGTACAGGAACCAAGATATCTCATAAGGAACTCTGAGGCTAGGATCAGATTTCAAGATTACACAAATCAAGGTAAAAAATCTGGAGAACTATACCTGTATTTTTTTTCTAAAGTTTCATAATGAGAAAAGTCTTTAGCCAGCACTGGGCTAAAGTATGGTAAGTTATCCCCTTCTTTCTGAACAATATGTAATGAAACATCACTCCAGCTCACAGTTGCTTCAGCTAAAGCTACTGCTGTGATAAATGCTGTAGCTCAACACGGAGGATTATATCAAATTAGATTTCAAAAATTCTCCTTAGGAGTCAACTAAGCAAAGTCATAGTTGACAGAGTTTCTAAAAAACAGCTGTTCTTCTAAATACCTGCTAAGTTTCATGGCTCTGTTTATTTGGGAAACAAGAACAGCATAAGAAATTTAATAAACATCAAAGGAGTTTTAAAATTTAAATCTCTATAAAAATCTCCTTATTATTGATTTCACCCTCTCCTAGGAAAATTCCTAAAACCCAATTCACATACTTAACTCTTAGAATAATTATGGTAAACTAAGATTGTATATTCATATATTAGATATTATAATATCAGCTGTTTTTACATTCTGAAAAGGAAACATTAAATCTTTAATATTCATGAACTTATGACATAAATTTCTATTTATGACAATGTTGCTTTTCAAGCAAGGAAGTATACAAAATCATTGACACCACAATTGTGATAAGTGACCCATCCTGAACCTGAGCTAAGTATTCTGTTTAACTAGCATGCCCTTTAACCTGCTAATGCATAAATTCTTGTTTTCAAATGTCAGTTTTGCAGGTCATACATGTTTAAGCAACATTTCAGAAAATCTGTGAACTGTAAATTTTACATGGACAACAGGGATTTGATGACATTAATTTCCATTCTGTGAAATAAGCCATGTATATTTTAGTGCTTGACATTTAAAAGTAAATACTTACATCCAATTGTAAAAACTATGCAATTTTAGACAGAAACTTATTCTCTAACCCACTCAATTAATTAAAAACACTTGTTAGTCTCTCACAGATGGGTTCTTAGTTCATCCACAAATTTCTGTTCAATTTTGGTCATAACAGTTTTTCATGAATAAATTACATTTTAATTCATAGTTACTCTCTTGGCCTCATAGAAATTTACCTTAGCTATAATAGATTATGTTTATTCTTCAACTTCGGTTTTAATTTATTTTTATCTCCCTCACTTAAAACTCATTAATTTCATTGATTTAAAGGGTTGCCTTTTAGTTTTGGCTTGGGTTTTTATTTCTTATATTTTCCTAAACAATAACAACTTCTTTAAGAATTCATTTCTTTAACACTTTACTTGCATCTTGCAGATGCTCTTCTCCAGGAAGTAACCTTTTTTTGTCTTCAATAATTATAATAGTAGATCTGACTGAATCCAAAGAAGCATAATGATAAAGCTTAAGTTGGCCAAGTGTTCAGGATGGAAAACCCCATTCATTGAGCAGACAACAGAAATGTAAAATATACTTAAATCTAATAGTTTTACTTATGTCAACCATGGAAGTAGCTCAAAATAAGTAAAACAGGAAATCTTTTAAGGAATTGTCCTTATGCATGGCTGAATCACTGCATTGATTAACGGAGTTTTGTCAGAACTACGATTGATACAGAAGTCTCCATGGCTTTCAACCAAAAGCATTTTTGTTGGGACATCTATGTGTTCAGCAATTGTGTGTTCAAATTTGGACTAAGACTTTGGTTGTAATTATGAGAGCCAATATTTTTATGTCAAAATATTTGATGCAATTCTTATTTTTTCCTGTATAACTTCAGCTTCTCTCATGTTAATTGACTATGCTCAAAATTTACTATGACATGCACTTTCCAATGATCATACTCGACTGTTTCCCTTATTTGCATCTCAATTTATTTTTCCTGTGGAGATGCCTGATTAGTCTTTTATAAATTTCAGGATTCTTTGAAAAAGTTTTTCCCCAATGGCTTTTTGTCCGAGGGAATGTATGGTGCCTGGTCTGGTCCCCAATATGCGTCTTTTCTTATTTTTATATTTCATTTTTAAAGTGATCTTATTTTACATCCCAATCTGAGTTCCCAGTCCCTCTAGTAATGATTCTAATATGTCTCATTCATAACTCTGTTTACCTCCTTCCATATTTACTTCTATGAGAAGCTTTGGACCATGCCAGTCATGTGCTCTGTACAACTTCATCTTATGATAGTTATGAGTCTTTGATTATTTGTAGAAAACTTTGGAATCGTTTGTTTTGATATTTTGTGAAAAATAGTGTTTTTACTCTATTTAATGACAATCAGTAATTTTGTTTTTTTTTCACTGCTTTATCCTCCGATAGTTTGTGTTATATGGAAAATATTGCAATGTCTGCTTAGCTTTTCTCAAAAGAGTCACTGATTTGTCCTTGGTAAACTTAAATTAACTTTTCCCAATGTTGCTATCATGACATTACACTTGGAATTTTCAATTAAAAAGAAATGGCCTAAATAGCATAGTTAATGACATTTTAGAAATTGTATCAATTAGGCCAAATTTTGGTATTTGCAACCCTGATTTATAAAAACAACTCCATAACATTACAAAAGGTTAGAATTATGGGATTTAACAATATATCTGTTATACTGAATATAACTGAAAGGTATTAAAATCTGTATCCAAAGCACAACAAGTCTATGTACCTAGATGCCTTGGTCCTAGGGAAGGAAAATGGCCTAGTTCTTGCTAAGACAGTAGGGCTTTGTCTGGGTTTTATGCTCCCCGTGTTACTTAGGTAAAGTGTGGCTGTCAGACACCCAGTGAAAGAAGAAATGTACAACAAGAGTGTATCTGGGGCCAAGCAAATAGAATTTAGAATTCATACTATCATCCTGGATTTGAGTGTGTTCTCTGAGCCAAATGTTTGGCTCTTTTTGAGGTTTGTGAATGACAGGAAAAAATACTGAAGCTGGGCAAAGTGATTTATGCCTTTAATTCCATTAATTAGGAGGCAGAGGCAGGTGGATATCTGTGAGTTCTAGGACAAGGATCAAGTAGAACTGTGCACTTTGTGCTCCGTGTATACTCCCCTCACCCTATGGGTAAGCGCATAAGTGTGCTGATATATACATATGTGACTATAGCACAAACATTTGTCAAGAAATATAGTATGCATACAGTAAACAAATATAAACTTAAATAATTTCTAAAGAAGGATGAGGTGAAGAAAAGTTACCACATATGGAGGGAATAAAAAGTGGAATGCGTATCTGAGTAGAATGAATATATTCATCTCTCTTTTTATTTCTCTTTATTCATTAGCATGGCATATACACACATGTATGCAGGCACACACAAACACACACACGGACCAAAAATTCTTCAGTATGTAGTTCCTATCTAAATTAGCCTTAGATTCTTCAGTCTATTAAATTATATTGCATATCCAACCTAAGTAGTCCTTTTCGGGAACGGAAGACCGGAAAAGATTTTCTTTTTTACTTTACATTTAGCTCAGTGGAAATTGTTTGTTTAACTTAAATAAATGAAATTGGAAAGAACAGGATGTATAAAAGAGCCAAATGACTCGAGTGAGCATGTCTGTGGTACTTCCTTTTTCAGCTTTGCTGCTTATGTTGCACAGCATTGTTATGTTTTAGAACTTTTATGTTTCCTGAATGCTGTCATAGGAGAGTCTGCAAACAAAACAAAGTATCTGAAATATTATAAATGTGATAAACATTTTAAATTACACCATCTAGAGGGAAATGAAAGTCCCTTTCCCTACGACTTTAATGGTGATTGGATCACCAAGTCTTGGAGAAATGAACACTCTAAATCATCCTCTGAGATTCTTTGCTGTTCTTCATAGAGTTTGAGTCTAAATCACAGCTCACACACCTGTGTTTTTAAGAGTCTGTTGAGAGGGCATTAAGCCTTTCTGTACCGTGTTGTCCTCGGAGCTTTGTTTTCTTAGTGTGTGTTATTTAGAGTTCGTGCAAATGCTGAACAGCTTAGAAAACATAAGCACACTTCAATCTGTAGCAAGCATTCTTTGGTAGCTATTTCAGTATAATGGAATGCATTCATTTTTCCTTTCTTTCTTTGAAGGAAAACAAAGTATATTTGGCACGGAGCTTTGCTATTTTATTCTAAATAGATAAATATAGCAGGAGTTTTACCACCTGCTTTTTTGATCCAGTCATTTTACTGTTGATTCAGAAAGTAACAGAGAAACACAGAGTGGGAGGGATTGTTAAAAATATTTTTTAACAAAGTCCAAGGTTTTTCTGAGGCTGTTTGTCCCATTTCCTGTTCCTGGTGTGAAAACCAACAAGACAACAATAAAACAAGGTTGGGACTGCAGCTGAATACCAAAAGATATCATGCTTTGAAATTTCAAAAACTGTTTTTTTCTAAACTAAGAAATTGAGAATTGGTGAGGTAAAGTATTAGATGTAAATAGAAAATGCCTATTAAAAAATAAGGGATAGACTCGTTCCAGAGACAATTTGGAAGTATTTATAATACCACAAACTTTGTTTACTCTAAATGTATATGTAATTAAGACCAAATTTGGTGTCGCCTCGTTACAGGAAGCCCACCAGAGAGTATTACTCAGATACAAATTAAAACCACTGAAAGTATTTGTTCCAGCTGGCTGGGACAACATTCATGTATTGAGGAAAAAAAAAACAATACTGTGTTTAGGGTAAGGAACTTTTAAAGACAGAAAAGACACCTCTTGGTATCTCGCTAGGAGCTGTAGGGGGAGGTTATTGCAAGTAGTTTAACAAAAACTAAGATAATCTCTTAGTTGGAGATTTTGCACCAATTTGACAGAAGTTTAAGAAAGCTAAAACAAATTAGCTGGGGCATCTTGAACTCTGTTTTCTAGAATAGATTTGGCCAATTTTTCACAGGTATCTCCATCAAGGGAATCAAATTATAGTTAAACC
Source organism: Neodon shergylaensis (assembly GCA_025134845.1). NCBI lineage: Eukaryota > Metazoa > Chordata > Mammalia > Rodentia > Cricetidae > Neodon > Neodon shergylaensis. The sequence continues at coordinate 16,532,860 of JABTXL010006268.1, forward strand.
TAAAATGGTCTGAGCCAGAAAGAAAAATGGAAGCTCTTCTGCACTGCTTTGTCCTGTCAATATTTTTTCATATTTGTAGAAAAAAATCATATTCCAAACAAATAATGAATGGCATTCTAAGATCAGAACACCTAAATTATTTCATATTCAAAAATATTAATAATAATTATACAAATACAACTTTAAGCTATTTTAACATTAAATAATAATACAAAGATTTCATGTTAGCCATTTAAATAAATTCAACAATAAAATAATTTTATTTGTCATTTATGATGCAAATTTATTCTGCATTTATCTTTTCATGATTATTTCTAAATAATTTTAAGAACATTCTATGAATAAAAATATATTGAAATAAAAAGTGTAAATAAATACCTTGTACATCTAATTAACATTGGTTAACTATATACAGCCCAAATTTCTTTATTTTCTAAAATCTAAAGATGAACAATATGAATCACTAAAATATATTGAATAATGTTTGAAATATGTTCTACCCTAGAGCTCTTTAATACAATATGAAAAAAATCTTAGTATGAAGTACATCAATGTATTTGTAATGCGTTTTGTCTGACAATAATTTTGTAGATGGTCAAACTACTGTAACTGGTAATACCTCCCTGGGATTGGGATCTTAGCATGTGACATTTCGGTTACAATCACTTTAGTATGAGGGGACAAATATTGTCTACTTCATCATCTCCTGTATTCTTGGTCTGGCATGAGATGCTCAGGAGAATTGAATAAAGTAAAATTGTCCTAACTTTAAAGTCTCATTTTTCTCTAGATGCTCCTTTTAAGTCCTTTTATTACGATTAAGTGTTATTGATGCTATAGAAAAGCTTTGGATGAAGTAAAGGTAGAAACAATCCAATACAGTGGTCAGCCTCCATCAAATAACCATATGTTAAATCGTAGGAATCTGGTAGGTTCAAACTTTGAGCAAACAGATGGATAAGTTTTAATAAAAAATTTGGAAAACATGAACTCTAATTACTGTACACTGATGAGAAGTCAGCTTGACTTATATATATATATATATATATATATATATATATATATAT
>JABTXL010006268.1:16533936-16570772 GCA_025134845.1 Neodon shergylaensis
TATATATATATATATATATATATATATATATATATATATCTTCTGTGCCATAAATTACATGATACTCATGAGAGCTGTACATTAGAAATTTGAGATTAGGTACATGATGAAAACAGTAAAATGCATTAACAGAAATCATAGTAAATTCATTAATTTTTCATTTATTTATTTATATGACAGACCTCAAGTACTACACAATATTTTGGAATGATTTCCCATCCCTGAAACACAAAATAATGAATAATTACACAGTTATGTGTACTAGCAAAGGTTAATTAATGCACTATGTCATAATTACTAAAGAAGCAACATTACAACAAATAAGGATATGCCGGTATATTTTGTGTGGGAGTGCAATCTAGAAATGTCCCTTATCTTGTTTGAATTACTTTCAAAGACACTCCTTATCAAGACCTAGACTAAGTCTTGAAGGTAAATTAAATTGTTTGTGGCCCTTTGTACAGGAGACACTTGCAAGGTACACTCTAGCTTAAGAAAATTGAGAAAATCATATAAATCTAGTAAAAAACCCATGGCTAATGCAAGTTTGATGACTATCTCTAAAGAAAATCAGATTTGATTAGCTGACAATAACAGTGGAAAATGCAGGAGGAAAATCCAATGGGGAAGAAAAGTGCATCCAATTTCTCCAAAAATTGATGACTTGGAAAACAAGCATCACTTTTTATATATATAATATTGGAATCATTGCAAGAATATATATTTTATAAGAATAAATATTTTTGTGTTTAAATGTTGATAGGATTTGATTCATCTTCTCCTATTCCTGGGTATTAATTATATTTTTAGAAGTGGAAAACCTAGTTAAGTGTAGACCTTAGGATCATATTTTCCAAATATCTACTTCAGATAAGGAAAAAAATATCTGAGAATGAAGAAAACATCAAATTCTGTACATTCATGTCTCATATATTCCAAGGTTATTTACAATGTGCATTTAAATACTGACATGTTTATTATTATATTAATATCTAAAAAGTATAACAGATTACAAAACACTATAAAATATTTTGCTATAAATTATAAACAAAAGAAACTGGTTTCTCAAATATAAGCAGACCCAGGAATTTCAAATGAAGGCACAAGTCTGAAATCCCCTGAGAGACTGTCTTGAGACCAACAGATGGCAACTTTCTACTGCCTTCTTGTGCTGCAGAAGGAAAAAATACGTCTCTTTGGTATAAACACCTTGGTACACTAAATAAAGACTGAGACCTTGTGATTTAATCACCTCTGAAAGCCACACTTTCTGTTGTCATTCTGAAGGTGATTATCAGGGACCTAAACAAGATCTGAAGGATTATAATATCAACAGCCACTCTAAAGCAAGGAAAGAAATCTCAAGGGACTCCATCCCTGGATGAGGATCTATAGCCAACAAGCAACTACTGAGAATGGAACAAGGAGCTTTTCTGAGGCGTGAGCCCCTTAATTGCTTACCCTATATCAAGTGTTCAGCCCTGAATCATATATAAACAACAAAAAACTGACTCAGTCCATTGTACTTATATATCTGTGCATTTGTATATATTTAATCATAATAACTAATGAAATATATATAAAGAACTTAAGGGAGTGAGACAGATATGGGATGGGTTGCTGGGAAGAGAATGAAGTGAAAGATGATGTAATTATACTTTAACTTCAAAAAATCACCCAAGATTCCTTCTCAGTGAAGCCAAGAAATGCGTTGGCAAAGCCGATGATCTTAACCTCAATTTCCTCGAATCTTTTATTCGCTAGTGAAAGTTGCCATTTATTACCATTAACTCTTCTCAAAAATAATGTAAATCATTTTTTCTTTCAAGAAATAAAATTATCAATGGTAAATAAATTTACTTTTAAAAGTAATGTTACTTCTGAGGAAAAAAATGAATAACAGATATGAATACATATGATATAATTGCACATATTTCAGTGTGAACCCAGGCAATATTTCCAGTACAATAGACACTTGTCACTTTGTATTTTTATTGTATGTATATATGTGTATGTACTTCTTTATGTGTGGGGGTGTGCATTATATATATACATATATATATATATGTATATGTATATGTGTGTGTGTGTACGGGGGTAAATGTCAGGTATTTTCCTCTATTGTCAACTTTTTTTTAGAAACAATGTTTATTAATTCTTTTTAAGTTTTATACAATGTAATATGACCATATTAGTCAGATATCAATAAATTGGCCCACTGACTTACCAAAAGGACAATATGATGGGATCAATCCATCAATGACATTTCCTCTTCTACCCTGAAAACCCTCGCTTGTATCTTGTTTACAAAAACTAATCAGCACTCTCAAACAACATTTATTCCACTATTGTACGAGTGGGTAAATCTTGACAACCTTGTCATTATTTTAGTTCTAAAAATTCATGGTTAGGTGATATTTATGTTTATTTGTCTCCTCTTGTAGCATTCCCAGAACCTTCCAGCAATATGAGCTTTAGCCAATAAGGATAAAACTTCAACTGAGGAGCACCTAGGTTTTTCCAAGTTCTAGATCTCTAGTATACAATGATTTTTTTTTTAGAGTTTTACAGTAAACTTCTTGGGAGTAAAAAAGTACACTGGCATAGACTACAATGGATTCATACTGTCCAAAGATTCTAAAATAAACTAGCCATTTCTTACACTGGGGATTTTATTTGCTAGTGCATGATGTCTAGTTAGGATATTGTTCTTCATTGTAGGAAAACTCTCTTAACTCTTTTTTTTTTTTTTGATTTTTGAGACAGGGTTTCTCTGTAGTTTTTGGTGCCTGTCCTGGAACTAGCTCTTGTAGACCAGGCTAGCCTCAAACTCACAGAGATCTTCCTGCCTCTGCCTCCCGAGTGCTGGGATTAAAGGCATGTGCACCACTGCCCAGCTCTCTTAACTCTTTCTACATGTAAATACTTCAGGAACATTTCCTAGTATAAAATCTCCACATGAATTTTGTAAAAGGTCTTTAGCATTAGTTACCCCTCATATTCTTTCTTGTACTATGTCTTCACATCCACCTCTCAATTTAATCATTTCATTTCCCCCTTTATCCATTTATAACACTATATTCTCCCTTTCTCTCCTTCAAAGATCACCGTCTTCTCTGTGGCCTTATATAGCCTAGTTATCTAAACTCTGTAGAACTGATAAATATAACACATATACCTAACACTTAAAATCCAACATTTGAAGGTTAGAAAAATAGCTTCGCATAAGTACTGACTGTTCTTCTCAACAAACAGGGTTTAATTTCTAGTATCCACATCGCAGTTTCACAAATATGGTAGTACATTTTCATTTGGACTGTCAACCCACAAATAATAACACAGAGAAATATTAATTATAGACACTGGGCCTCAGTTTAAGCTTGTTCCTGACCAGTTCATATATTTATTGTATTGTATAGATGTCCCACAACATTTCTCTCTCTCCATCCCATGTGAAAGACTGGCATGTAATAATAAGTCATGAAGACTCTATAGCCAACAATATTTATCATCGAGTCTCAGATCTGTTCATATCGTAGAGGAATCAGATATATGCTACCTGTCCTGTAGTATTTCTTGTCTTCTTTTTTCATGTCTATAATCTTGGTCATAGTCTGCACCCAACATTTTCAGGAGGTCTGATCTTGTCAAATCTGATTTTATTAATTTTGGAAAAATCCATAGCTTTTTTGTTTCATGTGGGATAAAGACACAAACTGTCCCCCAATAGAACAAATAGTTTCATAATTGTTACTATAAGTGAAAACCTTCAAATTCAAAATCTCCCAAACAATACAAGATTAAGTCAATGAATATTTTTTCATATAAATGATTTTACTTATTTTATAAATATATCATGAAATAGCCATGTACCCATACTAATAATTGTATGAAGCAGAAATTTTGTTAAGTTTCTTACTTAATCTACTGACATAAAACTAAATAGATTTAATTCTCTATTTAGTAAGATGCCACATATAACTACAAGATTCATATGAATTCCATTAAAATCTGTTTTAAGATAAACATTTTGTGATTTGTAGAAACAAAATTTTATTTCCTTTACTTGTATCATCTAAAAACATGAGTTATTCATTTTATTTAATTTTAAAATGAATTCTATTTAATGTATTTTAACACATAACAGGAATTAAAAATATTACCTATATTTTTATTTTAAGTAGTAATTTATTTGTTCATTAAATATTTTTGTATATTTTCAATATGTGTTGATAATATGTTCCCCAATTTACTTTTCAACTCTCCTTTTCCACCACATTTTCCTCCCAACTTCATATCTTTTGTTTTTACATATATGAATATATATATATATATATATATATTCATATTTCCAGTTAGTACTACACAGATACACAGCTTTGAACAAATAATTGTTACTGAAATACAGTGAATAAAGATCTATTTTTCAGTCTTCATACTATATTACACCTGTGAAGAAGGATGATGAGTAAGATAAATCTCATAATTGAAGATCAGTAATTATAGACATCTTCCAGACAGGAAATCAATGATTAAGATGGAAGATATGTCTTTCAAAGAGAGAAGAGTGACTCTGCTAGGATCCTGAGTTAACTTGAAGGGAAAACAAAAGATACCCTTTCATCTTTCCTGAGTTAAATAAATACTGTCTGGTAAAAATTATCAAAATGATTATTGTGATAATTAAGAAGTTAGTGTGTATGTGTGTGTGTGTATGTGTGTGTGTGTGTGCATGTGTCTCTGAGAGGTGAGGGATTTAGAACAATGGATTTAATAAAAATGCCTATTATATACTAAGAGACTGAAACTCCTTCTAAACCTCAAAGCCAGAATTGATAGTACTTCTTGAGGTCACCTAAGACTTGAGGCTGTGTATTCAGCTTGTTTATTTACACTGCCATTAATACAGAAATGTAACAAACTACCTTATTTGCCTTGGATTTTACATTTCTAATATAACCTATTGTGTAACTGTATTGATAAATTTTGTCTTACTCCATTCCTGTGACCCAAGGGGTAATATATGCATGTTTCTGGGCATCTTACAATAATCATTTTCTGAAGTCAGCAAATATTTGTTTAAAGCAACCTTATAAAAAGAATGTTCGCCATAAAAATATTTAACATGAAATCTGAATGGAACACACAGATACTGTTTGGTAAAGAATAGTTTTTATAATACTGTTTGTTATCTGGCTCAGTTGGAGCCAGTGACTTTATACCAGGTAAAACTCTGTGACACGTTTCTTCAAAGTATCCCTGTCTCTTCCCCATGTGAAACTTTATTTGCTGGTCAATAAAAGAGAGCAGAACCCCTTTTTAAGGACACACACAGGGGTTATACACAGAAACAAGGACAATGTCACAAGAGAGCCTTCAGGCAGGCACCAATTCAAAATTATAACAGGCAGATAAGAATGATTGAAGACACTGAGACAGTAAAATAGAGAATGCAAATCTAGACTCCCTCAGTAAAGTGATACAAAAAGACAGAGCTTTGTTTCTTGCTTTAATGTGATGCCAACACATTACTAGTGACTCTGAGACTGTTGCTAATGAATTCAGATTCATGCATACACCTACACATAAACACACATAAATACATAGCACACACATGCATGCACATACAAACTTGTAAACAGGGGAACTTGGGGGGCAAAATAGACCTGTTCCATAATTATGTCGGGCTAAAAAAGAAGCCAAAAGTTCTCTAGAATCAGGCTATGAAGCTCTCTTGTTCATTGAATGTGATTCCTGTTTTATACTTCGCATATTTTTACAGTCCTGAGGTGGTAAACTTTATGGCTCTTAAAACAAAATCTGATTTATAGAGCTCAGGCTGTAGTGCAGTTTTAGAGTACTTGCCTGGTGTGGGAAAGTCTCTGAACATGATCCCAGTATCAGTGTAATGAATTTGTAGCCATTTATGATTTTTCAGGATGATAAAAATAAGTCCCTTACAACTTTGTATAATTTACATTCTGTAATTCATTTCATCATATGCTGAGTGTAGTCTCAATACTATTTTGAAATGAAGTATATTAGTACCAAAGAGATCATGTATTGACCCCAGAAATAATATATTACATGATTTTTATGATAATTTAATTCTCTATTTGACAATATTTCTGTTATAAATTCAGCCTCTTGGAATCTTCATGTCTTTTAGCCTTTGTAAAAGAACTGAATCCTAAATTAAACTCTCCCAGAATTTAAATTACATCATTAATACTGATAAAATTAATACTGAGTTTTACTACTTTTTAAATATTGCATTGTGTAATTGACATACAGATCCTGAATTGTGCATATTCACCATGATGCCAAAGGACAAAGAAACAATTAACAATAACAAAAAAATCATGGTCCTTCTATTGTAGGGGATAGGGGATAGTTTCTAGAATCAAATATGAGTATCCTTTGCCCAGGAACACAGATATCCATTACTCCAAATACCATATTCCAAAGTAGAAACAGTTTCTTGACATCTTCTGAGTAATAGAACAGACAAAGGCATAAATCATTCTGCTTTCAAATACATTGGTTGAATCCTCAAGTGGAGAGGTTACAGCAACAGGGAGAAATCTTTGCTGTAGATCTCAGATGCTTACTTGCCCAATATCAAAACTTTTGAGTTAGTGGAAATGATTGACTCTTAAGATACAATCCAAGAATCTTATCAACTAAGCACAAAATTATTAGGTCTTTTTTGGAAGTAGGCATTCATGGCTATTTAAAAGCAGTTAAGAGAGCCCAAAACGATTTGGTTCTCAATCTTCAAGATTCAACCTCTCCATAGTGAGTAAGTCTTGAGTAAGCCTTTGCATAGTGTTTGAATCAGGTCTGAGTTCTTTCTATAAGATTTGGTTCAACTAGCATGCATTTTCAGATAGTAACACTTTGTCAAAGGGAAAGATTGACTGAGTTCTGAACTCTACAGAATATACACACAATTCCACTTAATTTGGGTTTTGTTAAAATTGCTTTCTATTTGTTGTAGAAAGGGAAATATCAAATTTTCTGATATAATAAAAATTGGTTTATGATGGTATATTTGTTATTTATATTGCTATTAATAATTAATATCACTTTTTAACAATGTTCAGGTTCTTTTTGTCAGAAATGATAATCTTTTGTACATTTCCAGATGCCTTTCTTTTGCCAGTTGTTTTGCCTTTCCAAATTAGTTACTGCTTGCTATAGATATGAATACTTTGCATTGGTACGGATCTTGATCTATTGATAAAAATTTAAAATCAATTTTATTTGTATATTTCTGCTCTTGATTAAGATATTGTGTTTGTGCAGCTCATTTAAAATACAACATATAATTATGAAATATAGTTTAATAGATAATCATCTATAATAGTTAAGCTTCTAGTCATACTAATTAAGTTTTCTAGATATAGAGAGATATATTTCAGTTAGGTAGGTATCCTTCAACTCCATCAAAGACTCCAGAAAAATATGATATTACCTAAGATAACAGGAAGTGTACTGTAAGCAACTTCCAAAACTCCAGAATTGACAGAGACATCTAGCTACCTGGACATTGACCCAAAGTTGTTCTGCAATGTTGGGGCACCCTTCTTCAGCAACTGGCCCATAATATCCAGCAGACTTTTCCATGAAATCTTAAAGACAGTCAAATCCTTCAAAGACCTTCAGAATATGGCATATAAAATGTTTTAAGAACTCGGGACTTTTCATGACAGTGAGACATATCTGCTCCTGACAGCACCAATTACTTTAAGAGGAAGATGGGCACTGAAGAGACTCCTTATGAAGTTTGCTAGCCATTTGGGCAAGAAATGCCCTTGTCTGAAATGCCTGACTGGACTTGCAGGATCCAGAGAAAAATAACTGCTGAAGCTGCCTAAAGAAGGTGAGACAGCCCTTCCGGACTCCTGCTTCATGAACGAATCTGCCAGACATTCTGAAGGACACAAAAGAAAGTGACAGAAAAACTGTCAATATACGTGGAACTGTCTTTGAAGTTTCCTGCTTTATGGAAAAGTCGGCCAGATACTTTGTACCAGTAGGCTGAATATGGATGTCCCAATGTTACAGGAGAAGTTTGGGTGACTGTTGAGGCAGCTCGATGTCTCTGTCAATTCTAGAGTTTTGAAAGTTGCTCACAATGCAATTTTTGTTAACTTAGGTAATACTATATTCTTCTGGAGTCTTTGATGGAATTGAAGAGCACCTATCTAACTGAAATACATCTCTCCATCTCTTGAAAACCCAACTAATATAACTAGAAGCTTGACTATTATAAATGATTATTTATTAACCTATATTTTGTAATTATACATTACATTTATAAATGAGCTGCACAAACTTAATCAAGAGCATATAATTACAAAATATAGGTTAATACTATATATATATATATATATATATATATATATATATATATATATATATAGACCTTAAATTTTTATCAGTAGACAGGGATCCATACCAAGCAAAGTATTTATATCTATAGCAACTGTTTTTTATTACTTTATCACATATAGCTCTTGATTTAATTTCTTCTTTTTATCTCCCACCTTCTGATTTTCCCCTTCAGTTATTTTTGTTTCTTCATGGATTTTCTGGTTAAGCTTTTATAACTTTATGCATAAAGAATATGAGACAAGAATACAGGTACCCTCTCTGGAGTTCAATGTTCAGAACCCTGTAAGCAAACGCGAGGAAAAAGGGTGAATGAAAATGCAAAAATTACTAAGCGTGCCGGGCGGTGGTGGCGCACGCCTTTAATCCCAGCACTCGGGAGGCAGAGGCAGGCGGATCTCTGTGAGTTCGAGACCAGCCTGGTCTACAAGAGCTAGTTCCAGGACAGGCTCCAAAACCACAGAGAAACCCTGTCTCAAAAAATACAAAAAAAAAAAAAAATTACTAAGCGTGAGCATGCAGGGTGTAGATGATCAGAGAGAAAGTCAAAGAAACAAAATTGTTCAGGAAATTGAGAGGGTGATGATTTAACAGAGTGTACAGAAAAGGAAAAAAAAGTGTTGTGTTTCTCTAACAACAGCATCATTTCGATTCAGTAGGTAAATTCCTCAAGGCTTCTAAATACATTACAGTCCACTCTAAATGCTGGGCAAGCCAGTTACTGCCATTGATCACCACTGACTTTGAGAACGTCCTTCAGTTGCCTCAGAAAGCGATTTGAAACACGTGCCACTTCTTGGTTCCCTTGTGTTTCTTAAAGCTGCTAGTGAACATCAATAATATGAATTCCATTTTAATTTTTCTGTAAGGGAGCTTATTTATAGGGCAATTTTGAGTGCTGTGTCTTGTCTCTATGAAATGATTGCCAACTCAGGCAGCCGTTAAAGTTTACAGCCTAGGCCTTTCTTCAAGGTGCACTATGGATATTACTTTCAAAAGTAATTTGTAATATGAAGTGAAAAATGTATGTTAACTCTTAGCAAACATCCAGCTTAAACAAAGAAATTTTAGCCATTTTTATTGATGTTGTGTTTGGGTAAAATAGCAAAATGATGTGTTAAAGCTTGTTTTTATTGACTTTATAAATTAATGATTCCCCCAGTAGCATGGGAACATTACCTCACAGATTTAATTGAAGGAAATGATCATTTTATTTCATTTCAGCTTTCCTGCCATTGGTAACCCTCACCCACACACTGTGATAAACTACAGATGCTGTCACAGTTTTATGAGCTTCTTGGGCAAGCATATATATATCCACTCAGCAGCCATTCTCCAAACTCCTACACAAAATTAAATAATGAGATTCCCAAGATATAACCCAGTTAGTAAAAGGTTCTATTCAGAATGGAACCCGATCTTTCAAAGTTCACATCTGTTCATTGAAAAGCCGCAGGGAATATTTTGCTGTACTGAAATATCTCTAAACCACAGACTCATTTCCTCACGGCTGCCAAGCTCTATCTTTACCCATTCCTCCTTGGTACTATTGCAATCTGTGAATGAGAGGAATACGGCATTCAGTTTGAGTGACAGAAGGAGTCCATTCTGGCCCACGGCTAAATGCAGAAATGAAGTATTCCATTATTTCAACTGAAAAGAATGTTTCATCAGTAATCCACTTTCATCACGACTCGTTAAGATATTTCCTTGATCTCTATTTTATGACTTATTTTTTTTATTATAAACTTTTTTATTAAAAATTTCCACCTCTTCCCATCCTCTGATTTCCCTCCCACTCCTCCCACTCCACCTCCCCCTCCCTCTCCAGTCCTAAAAGAGTCAGGGTGCCCTGCCCTGTGGGGAGTCCAAGGCCCTCCCCCCTCCATCCAGGTCTAGGAAGGTGAGCATCCAGACAAACTTGGCTCCCACAAAGCCAGTACATGCAGTAGAATCAAAACCCAGTGCCATTATCATTGGCTTCTCAGTCAGCCCTAATTGTCAACCACATTCAGAGTCCGGTCTGATCACATGCTCGTTCTGTCCCAGTCCAGCTGGCCTTGGTGGGCTCCCATTAGATCAGCTCCACCATCTCCGTGGGTGGGGGCACCCCTCACAGTCCTGACTTCCTTGCTCATGTTCTCCCTCCTTCTGCCCTTCATCTGGACCTTGGGAGGTCAGTCCAGTGCTCCAGTGTGGGTCTCTGTCTCTATCTTCATCCATCATCAGATGAAGGTTCTATGGTGATATGCAAGATATTCATCAGTGTGGCTATGGGACAAGCCAGTTCAGGCACCCTCTCCTCTGCTGCCCAAGGGAAAATAACAAATCCAACAAATTCTTAACATATTTTATGACATACAAAGATCCTTCCCAGAGAATGCTGTATTGTTTTAATTAACTGATGCAATGTTCATTAGTATATATCAAATATAATTATTAGTTGTTGTCTATATGATATACATTCAGACATGGACTTCCATATTGCCCATTTTGAGACTTTGAATTTCAAGAAAGAGTACAAAATTTACTTTATATTGTAGTATTTAAAATATGACTAAATTGTGACATGACATTCTAATTACTTCTGGACTAAAGGCCTCATTTTTTTTCAGCCACTTCCCATATAACTTTAGTTTCATCTTGAAATATTTGCATTCTTCTAGGCATATTATCTAAAGTACTTATTCCAAAACACATTGTCTAGATATTGGGAGAATGCCACATACAAAGCTATGGAATTACACAGAATGCTATCAGCAAAAGTTTACGAGAAGTAAGACAAACGCTAGATTTCTCCTTTGAAAATTTAAGGTCAAATTGGCCAAAAAAGTATCAGAATCTGCAAGTGTTTTCCATTACTTACTTCTATAATACCTAATAATTTTTGAATTTTCTTAATATGTTGGATCCCAGTTGACAAATAATATTATTTACTGTAATGAATTTATTCCAAGTTAACACATTGGGGCAATAATTCTTTTCTTTATCTTCTTATTTACTTAGTACATTATATGCAGAGTAATTTATTTTTATAAAGCAGACAAATGCAGTGCACATAAAGGAAACCCATAAAAGTAAATGTAAATGTGTTTAAGAGCACATAAAACAGAACTAAGTTAAATATTTATATTATTTGTATATAATAAAATATTTAAGGTATTTTAAGCAAAACCCATTGTGTGGTAATTACTCCAAAGTAATATTTCCCTACTGATTATATCCTCCTTTTTTATAATTTTAATTTAATGTTTTCTAAGATCATTTGACTTGGTACACTTAAATTCTTTTTTTCTTTATTTAATTTTTAAATACAATTTTTAAAAATTGATTTACACCATGTCTCCTTCTCTCTTTCCTCTCTGTAGCTCCTCCTAACTACATTGTCTCGTTCCATTCTATGTTTCCCAAACTCTCAAGGTTATACTCTGTTTTCTTTGATTATTACATGAATGTACATGCATGCATAAGCGCACACACAGAGAAACACACACACACATACACACACACACACATACACACACACATACACACACATTCTGATTACCCCACTTATTGGTGGCTTTTATATGGTTCATTTTTCATCATATATGAAAATAATATATTTAATTAACATGGTGTGTTAATGATATGGAGAATTCTTATACAACTTTTGTAAATTTATAAAATGTTAATCAAATAGTAAGGTTTATGTTATTTTTTGAATGGTATTCTTAACTCCTATTTTCCCATGAATAAAAAAATTATCAACTAGGCAAAATTATTATTTGTGGAACTTTCAGAATTTTCTAACATTTTAGTTGTAATAGATATCTTTGTCACTATAACAGACTTTATGCTTACATTCTTAACCACGGTGGTTCTAAATTATTGCATACATTTAAAAAAGTATTATAGAAATATTGTCTATATTCATAACCATCAGAGAAAAAAACATGTAGAATAGTCACTGGAAAAAAATTCTTTATGATTATGATAACATGCTGTGGATTTAAATTTAGGATCATGTGATCAATAAATCATTATCTGTAATGTTAGGTTACTCTTTTGTCACAATATATATTCTATTAAATTTAAACTTTTTAAGCAATAGTAGACAAAATGCTAATCATAGGGTAAAGAACTAATTGTATCTGGAGGACACTGACTGAGGGACAGGAAATGAATTCTAACAAGTTACCTGTAGCATCTACATTTCAGTCAGCTTGCAGAGAGTTTATGACATGGACTCTTGCTGTATACCTTTGAGTGTGATTCTCTATATATGACAATAGTGTGAGCCACTGTTCACTGTCAAGTGAAGGTACTTGCAGATTTACAAATAAGAACACTTAAAAAGATTCCAAAATGTATTACTCAGTAAGGTGGTTCCTCCAGAAGAATGATTTCCAGGAATCAAATTTCCTACACTCACATCTAAAGCCAGGCATGCATCACACACCTAACATTACAGTACTGGGTGGGTGGACCCCTAGGTTCCACATGAATTGTATATATGTGTGCCCATATTTATTCATATACATATTTACAATATGGTTCCACATTTAATTATTAAAAATTTTTCAATAATAAAATTAAAGAATCAAGCTTTTATATATTTTATAATTATTTTTTGAAAGTAAAATGCTGATTATTAAGTGTGTTACTATTTTTAAATACATACATACACATATACATTATATACTATATATATATATATATATATATATATAGAGAGAGAGAGAGAGAGAGAGAGAGAGAGAGAGAGAATCAAGTGGGTAGAAATAGAAGCAACATAGGACTTAATTGCATTTTGAAATACATGGAATCTTATAGGACTTAGAATACATTTAATGATTCACCTAAAATCACCATAATAGAGTTAGTGGGTCATCTCTTCTGCCACTTGATAATCTTGTTTCGTTTGTCTATATGCGCAATCTAACTGCCTGTCTTAGATTATACTTGTCTTCAGAGTTGTGACAAAAGCACTCTAAAAGCAATGGATGAAAGGATTACTATGTGCACAATCTCAGAGGCGTTTCTGATGAATATATTTGTGCCTGTATGGTTCTCTGTTGGGAATTATGGTGGCAGGAGTAGGCAGCAGAGAAAATTACTTACAGAATAGCTTCTAAGAAAGAGAGAGAATGAGAGGTGCAAGGGGGCCAAGGAACTCTGCTTTTTCCAAGGTAAGACTTTAGTTTCTTCTTTATCATATGTACCATGCTCCCCACAAACACCAAACTGCTATGAATTACACATCTATTGATTAGAACTGTGCCCAATTTCCAGTTATCAATGAAGTTCCAAGCTTTCAACAGATGCACTTTCTTGAAAAATTTTTGAATCCATAAAACTCTTCATCTATGTGTCACCCCTCTATACATACATCTGTCTGTTCTCTGTCTTCCATCTACTGCTTAAGTCCTGTATGGTGAATACATCTACCAAGATCATTAGCATTTGAGCTTTTCATACACTTGGTAAACAAGAGAATGTTGTTACTTGACTGTGTTTAATAACAGAACACTCTTTACTCTTTCCGTACTTTATAAATTAATTCTACCATACAAATTAATAGACTCTTTAATGCTTTGTGTACCAGATATTAATTTCTCCACAGGTTTGGAGGCTAGAGGTCAAAAAAATTCTCAGATGGGCTTTGGAAGTAGGTGCATATTTCTATCTTCTTATAAAAGCACCAGTTGTACTGAATTTTAGACCAATGATCAATTTTAATAAAAAATGTAAAAAACATATTTCTAATAATAGTAACATTCTTAAACCTTAAATAATAGAATTTCAGTGTATATCACTGCAGAAAATGCTACTGTCTATTTTTTGGCTCCATTTATTCACTTAATAATAATTGTATACATTTAATGATACATATTTATATATGTGGATATGTTTATATAAGCCAATAAATTGCAGAAGGGGATAGTTCTTCAACATATCTAGTCTCTTTAATACAAAAGTAAAGAACAGGAGGTTTTAACATCAAGAATGAAGGTCTAATGACCTTCAGACTTTTAATTTGCCTTACTTAGTAGGATAGTAAATATTTTTATCTTTTATACAGGAGAAACGTTTCCAGTGTGAATCCATTCATTTACAGGGGTTAGGCTCTCATTCTCCAATGCAGCCAAGTACATAGCCGTTCAGAATTTCTTGATGGTTACTTGTCAAACGAATGACACCCAAGTTTTCAGGATGCTGAGAACCAAGATATCTATAAAATCAGCAAATGATCTTAACTTCTGGGCTTAGTTCACAATCCACTTTTTAGCTAATCAAGTGATTTGAGAAAGAATTGCTTCTATAGAGAATATGTCACAGGAACTTAATAGGTTATGTATACTCACATACACAATACATATCTTTTTTTAAAATAATAATGATGAGATCACAGGGCACAGGGAAGCTAATGGTGATAATAAGAATGCCAAGTATCTATCAATTAATGAATATTCAACAGTTTTCATACTTCTTTGTTGGGAGCAATGAGACCCCAGATCCTGAATTTCTTGTAATCCCCTGATCTGAGTGCCTACAGCTGCTCTGAGCACAGCACGAGAGCTTCAGGAGTTCCTGATGGCAGGAGAGTGGTTTCTGGTGGGTTTGGCTGGGACGTGGCTATCTCTATATAATCTGCCCCTGAGCACAATAAAGGGGGCATTCTTGGGGAATTCAAAGATGACCCGTGTCGCTGTCTCTCTGTCTCTGTGTGTCTGTGTATTTTAACCTCTAGCCCCCTTGCCCGAAGCTCGCGAACTGGGTGCCAGTGCACAGAGAGCAGACACGGGGAAGCGGGGGGGGGGGCACAATTGGAGGTCCCCACCGAGATATCGGCACTTCTTAAAGTTTAGAATTTATGCAGATAACAGCAAAGAAAATAGATTTAAAAAATTTAAATTTTAAAAATTTAAAAACACAAATCACCACAGTGAAAACAACTTTTCAGCTTTTTTTTTTCCTATTTGGATAACAACTGGAGATAACACAAGCATAGGCAGGATTTGAATCAAGGTGAACTATGCAAAGCTATTAATTCCTTCATTTATCACACTTGGAGATCATCTCTTATTTATAAGTGATAGGCATAACATTTTGATAACCATACTTAGGATGGCAACCATTTATGTTGTTCCTTACAATGAACATTCCTAATGTATGATCGCTCTATTTTATACTCCTTGAATATTCTTGATTATAATTTGTACAAAATTAATGTCATATTAATGAATTCATAAAATGTAATGAATATAGATGAAAATCATGAAAACTTAAAATATAAATTATTCAGAAAATAGTTTATGGAACTATTGAATATGAATTATCACATGGAACAGGGAGAAAATAACAATCTGACTATCTACAGTATGGCATTAGCAATCAGATAGGGTCACAGAGAAGTGGTGTCATTATCCTTTCATTGTATTCATGAAAGTGTCTTTAAACTTCAGTCAACATGGAATTTGACTTAATTAAAATGCCTTACATAGATTGGCTGGAATGACACACACTTGAATATATTAATTCATGATGTTTACAAATGTGCTTTATGATCATCAAGGTAGAAACTAAAACAGTATAAAAAAAGTCAATATAATTAACTCTAAAGAGCATAGATAAGGTAACTGAAACCAAAACAGGTTAATAAAATCAGCCAATTAAATTTAAAGCTGAATGTATTTGTACTTTAGAATTTTTCAATTATTTCTTTTCACTGAAAGTGGGGACTCTAAGTTCTCTTTTTATTATTTGCAATTGGCTCATATTAATATGTAAAGGCTATACATAGACAGTTACCAGGTACATAGTATTGCTTCATAATTGATCTAGAAATGTCAGCTACCATAAAGAGACATCTCCACAGTTGCAGTGTATTAAACCAAGAAAAGAGAGCAGAAAGAATGATCAGGAATCTGCATGAATTTAGAGGAACACATTTAAGCTAAAACAAAAAGTTAACATATTTCAAGCATGTGAATTCTTTAGACTTGGCATGAATAGAGTTCATCTGGAAAATTCTGTTGGTTCCTACTTGTAATTTATGTTATCATGTCTTGTTTTTATGTAGACTCATGGCATTCTTAAACAAAATTTGGGATTAATGTCTGTAATGAATTTTTCTGGGGTGCTGATTCTGTCCATGTAATGTCACCATAAAATTCTTGAAATGCGAAGTACAAAGCAAAAATCTACTTCAAAAACATTACAGTGGAAATATTACTCTCTAAAAAGGCAGACTACATGTACAATTAAGAATTTGGGGAAAAGAAGATGTATGCTAATGGTTGACATGGAAACAGACTAGTATATTCACTATGAAAACTTCATAGATCCTCAAAACATAAAGAACTATTGAAGGAGTGACTAACGAAATACCCAAGGATATTTACAAATGAATTGCTAAGTCTAATAGATATATAGAAATATGTTTATTATAACAGTATTTGCAAAGACCATATAATATTCCTCTCCTCTTTTTTTTGTGCCTGTTTGCTTAAGCATTTTATTACAAGGACAAAACAATATCATGGAAAAAAATTTATAACTAACATATAAGAGATTTCACTTCATTCATGATACATAGGTCATGACAAAGCGAACCATCTGTCATGGAGACAGACAGAGAGAATACCCAGATTGGCAGGTTTCTTCCCTCTCAATTCTTTCACACACCCAACTCTAAATGCTACTTTTGTCTAGTATATACTACTCCTCTCTGAAAAACCATTCACAGAAACAGAAAAAAGTTCACTGGACCAATCTCCTAGGCATTTCTCAATGCCTAATGAAGTCGAAATTAATATTTATCATGCCCATGAACAAGAAACAGGAAGGACCTAAATATCCTGGTATCACATTTTCACTCAATATCATAGAAGTCTGTGGTAGAATAGCAGTAATGAAAGAAAGAAGTAGTCTCTCAGTTTTTATATTATATATGAGTAATATGTTTATAAAACACTTCTTTATTGATGTATATTTGCAAAACTTCTAATTCTTTATAATATTTCAATGTTAAAAATTTGAAATTAAGTTTATTTAAATTGTTTTATTAAAAATAAAATTTTCAGTGTCACTTTGGCAAGCCTGGTGTGAGAAATTGTTATTCCTTCACTGGCCATGATACTCTCCAAATATTTCAATGCTTTTGAGAGTTTGATTGTCACTGATAGTTCTTATTATTGCATCTACTAGTTTTCAAATATCCACGTTGCAGTTGTTTGAGAACATTTACAAACATGAAAATTTCAGAAAATACTCTGGTTTTACTCTTCCATAAAAAGGAAAATCATATTAACTAAGTGCCTATGTAATATTTTGATTTACTTCCACCATTTGAATTTAGTGTGCAAATCACTTCACCTAAATACTTGCTGTTTTGTTGATGGCATGAACATTCGAGATAAACTCTACTAGATGCTTTGGACTATACAATTATCATGTATGGACTCTTGATAAGTGAGCAAAATACACTCCATTATAAGAAAAAAAAGAAAATAGTGGAATATTCTTTTAACAATGTTTTCCATTTTCCTAATGTTTTGTTTTCTTGTTTGTTTTTCTTTTTCCATTTTTATCAATTCTCTGGAATTCACATCATGCACCCTAATACCACTCAACTTTCAGTATCTCCTCATCCACCCCTCATTTTTATAGTGCTTCCTGATGGAAAGCTGAAAAAGAAGAAAAATGAGAGAAAAATAATCAATAAAATCTTGAAAAGAAAATAAAACATTATGATCCTCTGCCTTTTCTATCTCACCATTGCCTCTTCCTTCATCTAAGTGGCACTGGGAGCTCCTGTGTATCATGCAGTGCCTCCATTTTTCCAACCAGTTTTACTTGCAAATTTTCATTTTGTAATGAAGGGTTGGTCAGTTTGAGCATGAGACTCTTAATCTCAGGGTCATAGGTTCAAAACCCACGTTGGGCACCATTAGTAAACAAACATTGCACTTTTGTTTGCTGGCTGTGCAAGCCCAAATAATCACAAGGATACTCTATTAATTGCAATACTGTTTTGCTGATGCTTCAGGCTTATTAGTTAGAAAGTAGCTCTTACATCTGAACCCATATCTATCAGTCTATGTATTGCAACGTGGCTGTGTCTTGTTTCCTCCATGACTCTGCTTACTCTCTCTACATATCTCTGCTTGGATGTCCATCTTGGCTTTGCTCTGCTACTCATTAGCTGAAACAGCTTTATTTATCAACCAATCACAGCAGCACCTATACAGAAGTACATCCCACATCATCTTGGTACACTGTTAATTCTGAACCCCCATCATTATTTCTCTTCTACATCCTGCTGTTGGCCCCAGTCATGAAGATTCTCTGATTATGGTTCCACAGATTCAGTACCTTTACGCACTCCAGAAGATCTTAACTATGGTAGGTGTTGTGGTGTGAAAACTCCAAACCCTGATGATGTGTATGGGTAACAGCTGAGCTGGTCAGTCCACTCTTCTCAGGTGGAGGGGGTGATCCAGCTCTTCTAGGCTTTATAGCTTACAGGGTTAACAGTTGAGTAAACAATTGATGAGTCCTCTCTTATAGCACCATCAGGCATTTTGAAGATTCAATATAGATACACAATATGGAACAATTATTCCTCTCCTATTTCTCATAAGATAAAAAACAAAACTAATCCACTGCCAGAAGTGGGTCACTTCCATTTGAGTTGTTAATCATTCAGATGCTATAGACACTGTCAAAACAATACACATTATCGCTCTAGTTAGTCTCCATAACTTGATAGGATGAAATTGCTGAAGACACCTGTTTCTGAAATAAAGAGACACAGACAACCAAAGCTCGTCTAGATCTTCAAAGCCTATCTTAAAACTTTAAAGACATCACATACAAAAGCCATGTAAAGTATCTAACCTGAAGTAAACAGGCCAAAAGATATGTCTATTCTTTAAAGTTATTTTTATTTTTACCTCTGAGCAATGCTTTATACATTTTTAATCAAAATATAAGCAGGAAAATTAGTAGAAAATATGATGGGATAAAAGCTATCAAGAGAAAAATAGTGTTGCAAAATACTGTGAGTTTTATAATTATAGTGAAACCAGTAGTTATGATTTGTTTAAATCTGTTATTTCAATTTAATTAAAAAACCAGAAGGATTAGCAAGATATAGTCCCAGAAATCTAAGACATTTTGAGAAGGATATAAAACATAAAAAGTAGCTTAAATACATTCTATAAAATAACTAGCCTGCATTATGATTATGAATAATGTTGCTCTGAGCAATTTCTTTTAACATTTTCATTTAAAAATAAATTTGCACTATTAACCTTGAGAAGAGGATTAATTTTAAATTAATATTTTATAATCATTATACATTTAACTAAAACTTTAATTAGATAGGCTCTATTAGTTCATAGCCAAAGGATTTAGGAACAGCTCTCAAATGTTACACATTTTTCATATACAATGTTTTGAATAAAAGCTACTTCTGGAGTAGGTAAGTTTTACTATGCTTATTTGTAAAATGCAAAGTCTTTGTTTTAAAAAGGATAAAAATAGCAATTTATTGCTGAGAAGAAAATTATACAGGAATGGTGACCCATTAAAATATTTAGATAAGATTCCAATAATTCATCTATTTATTTTCTTAAAGCCTGTTATTCTACAAGATCAGCAAGGAGGTAAAGTATAACCATTGTCTTGCTACAACAAACTTTGAATAAATGCCTGAGGAAAGGACTGATGATATTTTAAAGATATTTTTGGAAAATTTGGATAAAACACATACACACAGATAAATAGGTAGGTTATAAGCAGATAATTAATAGATGAAATATAGATAAAATAGCAGTCATGCTGCCTAATGATAAGGAACTAAAATGGCAAAGTTCTGGTGAGCTGATCAGTAGTAATTTATTTTGACTTTATTTAACTTTTGTAAAATATATGTTGATCTTATTCTTTCTGCTCCTCAACTATTCCCAGACTTTCTCCAAATACCTAACCACCAACATTTATGATTTTCTTTCTATCCTTCTCAATTGCAACCCAGAAAAATAAGCTATAATAAAAATAATTTAAAAATAGACAAAAAATTAACAAAAGAAAAATAAAGGAAAAAACTATAGAATCCATTTTCTGTTAGTGACTTTCTCTTTAGGATGAGTCCTGCCCTAAAATTGAGTTCATATATGTGGTATCACTCCTTTGGAAAAAAAGTATTTTACATTTCGTACAAGGTATCAGGTGCAAATAGCACCTTGGAGAGGGGAGGGCATTTTAGTTTTATTTACCATAGTCCATGGTAATTTTTTGTCAGGTATGAATTTATAAAGGTCATCTTTGTGCTGCCACAGATGCTGTGAGCTCATATGTATATAAGCCCTGGTAGGACTGGAAGTTTTTTTCCTTGGAGTCATCCATAACCTCTGACTCATACAGTCTTTCTACACTTTCTTCTGTGTAGCTTTCTGAGCCTTGAAGGGAGGGGTTTAATAAAAACATCCTATTTTGCACTGGCTGCTCTAATGTTTCTTATTTTTTTTTCATATTTCCAATGTTTGCTTCTGTGTTGATTACTGTCTACCTTAGGAAGGAGCTTTACTTATAGGGAGTGAGCAAAGCTGTGGTCCATCTGTATAGCAATATGCTTTAGGAACCATTTTATTATTGTATTTCTTTAGCAGAATAACAGAAGTCAGCTTTCCCTGAGGGCTCCTTACCTAACTATTCTTAGATTCTTAATGACCTTTCAGCAGTGGCAGGTATGGGAGTCGTCTCATGGGGAGGAGTATAAATTAAATTTAGAAAGTAGTTGTTTACTTCTGTAACCTATTTGACACTGTTATACCCATGTATCACAAAGGCAGAATAATTCTCAGGGTTTCAGAGTGATATTAAAGACTACTTGTCTCCTCTGGTAGTTTGTTTGTCTGTAAGGGTCAGTTTTCCAGTTGAGCAACTGCTTCATTATTTCATGTTTGGTGACATAAGTGCATTGTGACTTTCAAAATGAGGGCTTATTATTAAGATGTAGAGGGCAACCAATAACCTTAAAAATACTCTGCTACTTTTTGAGCAGTTATTTGGGACCCCTTTTTACAATGATTTGAGTTATAATTCATGCCCCTTCCTAGAGGTTTGTTCAATGGCATAAGATGTCCGTCCAGTCAAGCCTTTTTTTCCTATTATATGGTGATAACATTTAAATGTTTTACACACACACACACACACACACACACACACACACACACACACACACACTTAAGGAAGTTTCTACACCAGTAAGTTATTATATAAAACACAGATTTAAAAAAAAATAATCTTTAGTGCTATTTGTACCTCACCATTTTCCCTTCTTTGCCTGTTCCTCCAAGCTTTTTACCCTCTCATCTTCCTATTCTAATTTTCTGCCTATGTTTTTATAAAATATTTCCCATTATTGGGAGACCCAATCCTCCTTCATTGTCCCTCCTAACTACCAAAGACAATTTACAGCAAGCTCACACACAAAATCATCCTGAGGAGAGTGAAAAAGTAAGACATTTCGGTTAATACAATGAACAAGACAAGGTTATCCACTTGTCCCATCCCTATAGAATAGTTTGTATTTTAGAGCAATTTGATCACTGAAAAGAGTTCAGTGCTTTTAGTTGTACCAGTAAGAATGTCCAAGATAAATAAAATATATGACAGTACATGATGACAAGGATGTGGGGTAAGCAAAACACTCATCTATAACTATTAGAAGTGTAAAGTTGTACAGTGGTGTGGAAGGTTCCTCTAATAGCTGAAAATCAATTTACCACTATGTCCAGCTCTTAGTCATTTACTGAAAGAATCCTACATCCCACCAGTAAGATAGAGCTCACACATGTTCATTGATGCTCTATTAATAATATCAAGACACAGGAAACAGCAAATTTGCCTAATAGTTAGAAAATAAATAATGAACATATGGTACATTTATACAACAAAATATTAACTAATATGAAATTATGTAAGATGAAGCCTACAGGCCAATGAATGGTGCAAGGAGCAATTTTACTTAGTAAGGTAACTAAGACCCCAAAACACAAATATTGCTTGTTTTTATTAATGTGGATATTAGTTTTTGCTTTTCTCTCTCTCTCTCTCTCTCTCTCTCTCTCTTTATATGTATATCATAACCAAAGAAATTATAAATTTAATGCTTCAATAAGGCATTTTGCTTCCCATATTACTTATAAGTCTCATTAAAACATAAAATCTGAATATATTCTTGTAAAATGACATTTTTTTTTTGGATTTGGAGGCATATATAATTACAAAGAGAAAGTCCAAAACATTAAAATGCAAAATATTTATTGTTGGAAATGTTCAATAATTAATCAGTTTATAGATTTCCCAAGAGCAAAACCAGTATTAGAGGAAAGCAATTAGTTTGGATTTGATTGGTAAATCTAAACAAACATGATTTGGTTTGTATTCATGCACATAAATATGCATGTATTGAAAAATATATCTGAGGTTAAAATATATAAATATGAAAAAATTGAAAAATTTTACTCCTTATACATAAATGTTGTATAAAATTTAGAAATAAAATCATAAATTATATAAATATGCAAGATATATGTAAAATATTTCAAATATTTAAGACTTTTCATAAGATAACAAACTGTTTTCCTTATCATAAGCTTGAATCCCTTCATAGATGATAATCCAAGGCATAAAATACTCAATAATACTGAAAACATTAAATTTTAGCTTGATACATATGTATATAAATATGTGTATACCTATTTAGTTACATATGCTTGTATATGTAAACACAAATAAAATGGTATATATGTATACACAAAATGTTCAAGAAAATTTTCTCATATGACATACCACATTGCTAATTTCATACGCAGAATAGAACCACATTCCTAGTTGTTAGTTAAAAAAAAGTTTATTGATCCAAACAATGAGGACTTTGTCTCTTCCTGAGTTGGTGGTACATCTCTATAGTCTCAGAGATGGGCTGGCAGTAGGGCAGAGCCTGAGGTTCTTTTAGAGAATATCAAGAGTTTAAGGACTCTCTGCACTCCACAGAAACATGTCTTATTTTTTATAATAGTATTTTAACGTAAAGATCTGCTCTCACTGAATCTCAAGAAAGAGAAGTAAAGAACTGCATCTTTACATTTGTACAGACAAGATGGTTTCTGAGAATCCATCCTTGAAACATTCACATTATATTCAGAAGACAGTGGGTTTTTTTTTTTGTTTCTTGTTTCTGGAAAATGAACAAATTCATTTACAGACACTTCACAGAAGAAGAAACTAAAATGGTCATTAAACGGAAAGAAAGGTTCAACATGGTGATTCATTCATTGTTGGTCACAGAAAAGAAAAAGAATATGACAATATCACTTTGTAGTTTTGCTTTGGTAAAGATTTACAAGCCCAGTAACATCAAATATTCGAGAGGGATAAAGGTCTACTCTATGTTTGTTTGGGGTCAAAATACAAATTGATGTCATCATTTTAGAAGCCATTAAGCACTTTTGGAAAAGTGGCTTCTCATATGTCTTATGACTCAGAAATTCCGGTCTAGGTATCAAATAACTCTTATTTTGTACAACAAAAAGTCATGTAAGAACAAAGGGAGTTTATGGGGGTTGAAGAGAGAAAAAGAAAGGGGGAAAGATGTATTATAATTTCAATATAAAATACATATTATTGCTTTTAAATGTTCTGTTTCTATTTTTACTTTTTCCAATTGTATGTATATATATATTTATGTAATAATTTAATTTTATATTCAAACCCCAGTTCTTCCTCTCACCCCTTACCTTACCCCAAGCCTAACCCTCATATACTTTCTCCAATGGGGAATCAACAAAGCTTATCACTGTTCTGAACTTACAAGATGTCATTCAGGGAACTACACAGTTAACGACTTGGCTTGACATTTCCATAAAATATATTTTTTCTAATTTTAGCACTTTTGTGAGAAATATTTATGCATTCCTAGTGCAGTCAAATACTAATTAGATAGAAGTAATTCTTTTTATTTAGTCTCTTAAATCTTAGTTTGCATTATTCAATCACTTACATAATGTTATTAAATTAATGATGATTTTAGAGAACTGTAAAATCAGTGTATAGATTTTACCACCACTCAACTGCTGAATGCTGAGTAATATCTCCTCGCTGCAAAAAAATAAACTTGTTGTGCTTGTTTGTGACTAATCATTCTTGTTGGCCTCCACTGTACCATTAACACATTCTAAATCTTACAACTGCTACATCTATGATTTTTAAATTCTGTAGACTTTTTTCTCTATATCCCAGTATTTTCACAGTCCCTGAGCCTCAAAACTATTTATTCTTCAATCTTACCAGTTACTTGTAGCATCTTAGTCCTTATATCTGATAATATGAGACATACACATAACAAAATTACCCAATTATCAAATGTTTAAGTGGGTAAAGTACTCACCACACAATATGATGACCTGAGTTGAACCCATAGGTCACACATGAAGTTGGATGGAGAGGACCTACACCAAAGATTTGTCCACTGACCTCCACGTTTATGTCATGGCATGCATATTCTCCTCACCCCATATATCATCCACACAATAATAGCAAATAACATATTTACATTATGGTGAATTTATCTGTTGGTATTATTGGTCACTGACTATTGAAACTAATGTCAACATGTTATAGTTATGATTTCCAAATCCAACATCTTTATAAATGTTGAGTCGAAATATGCTCTGCAAGAAAAATGATTATAAAGTTAAATGTGGAATCTCTGGGTTGTGGAATATAACAAATAGGAGGGAGGAGAATTAAAAGAAGAGAAATGAAAAGGCTGTGAGTGATAAAGATATAAAGATATGTACTGGTAGATACATATGAAAATGAGGCAATAACATATCTTATTTATGTGTTAACTAAAAAATATAAATGAACTATATCTGTGTAGTTTTATCTGACAAGCTCTAATGCTTCACAAAAGAAATTGCATAATTTACTTTCAGGTATGTCTACAGATTCCAGCTAATGTAATATTGTGCTCTAAAACCCAAAAGGCTTAGCTTTCAAAATGTATCTGTCTATAAGAGTTGAACAGGGCACTCTGTAAATATCTTAGTATATGAGAGCAAATGAGTTTTACATGTTGTGTTAGTCACTGTCAAGCACGCTTCTGCAAACTACTTAGCTTCAGTGGCTCAACAATGAGAGCTTTCATCAATCATATGCATAGCATTTCAGGGCCTCTGCATCTATACAGAAATTTTCTGTTTTATTATGTTTCTAGAATACAAATAGCTTAATGTGTTCGCAATCATGGTTCCTTCCATTGCTAGATGTTAGAATTGAATAGAGTGTGATATAGATTCTTATAGAAGTAGTGTTTATTAATATCCTTCATTTTTCTGGCATAGAATTATTGTCCAGTCTTAACTGGCTTAAGGGTAAATTAGCACTTGATATGACTGGACGTCACCTTAAAAATGCATATATCTCTATTATAAAAAAGTATGCAGCATATGGGACTTTGGTAATATAAAATTTAATGTGATTCAGACACTCTAGATGATATGACTTCAATGATTACAAATCATTGAATTTATCATGCAGAACTATTTTTCTTTTTTCTTGGCAATTTTTGTATACTTTGTACAAAGCTGGATGTGGTAATCAGATCTCTGACTCCTGATTCCCTAATGCGTTGTTTCCAGACACAGAAAGTTTTCCAATACATATTATTATAGTAACACTGTATATACATAATCAATCATTCACAACAACATAATTATATGGTACATGGATCTATATGCATGCATAATGTCCAAACATAAAACAATTATATATGAGGTGTATTTTCAAACACATAAAGTAAAAGAGATATTTATAATTTTGATCACTTTTAATTAAAATGAGAAGAAAAATCTTCTTTTACTAATTTAAACAAACAACTACACCACCAACAAAAAAAATATATTAAATTGCCTGTGGGAAAGAACTTTACTTTTTAGATTGAAGAGAGTGCCATGAAAATTGAAAATGGGAAGGGTTGTGTGTACATACGCTACAACATATAGTAAAGAAAGCATTGCACATGCTATAAAAAAACTTTACATCTTTTTATTTATGTCTCTTTAAGTCAGTTTTTTTTAACTTAATTCTGTGGTGTTGAAAATATCTTGATGAAGACTCATTTTTCTCAACAGGCTTATTTAATAAATTTCATTTTCACATGAAACAATGTAAAATTTTGGAAGAAAATATAGTTAGCAAACAGAATTGATTGACTATTCAATAACAGAAAACTTTCTGTGTAGCTTAAAATTTATGTTTGTTTACATCCATGAATTTTATTTTATTCTTTTATCATCATTATGATTATTCCTGAAGTTGCCTTACCATTACATTGTGGGTAATTATTTCTGGTATTCAAGGAGGTTTATTATGTTCTTCATGCAAGTCATCTAAATGGTTTTCAAAAACCCTTGTTTGAGCTAGATTGTCATACGATATGAAACTCTTTTTCAGATAAGAGAACTATAAATTCCTTTGGAACTTATAGGCCTTTGGGTAATTATCAGGTAATTCAATACCAGAATAGGAGCTTTGAAGACAGCCTTTCTCCTCTAGTGGTGTAAGTCACATGACAAAAGACTGAATGCCTTCAAAAGCAAGCATTCAGGTTCTATTAAGTGTAGAATGTATTAACCTAACATTCTTTTCTTTTCTTATTGACTCTTATTTTTAGAGACATGTTAGGTATTTTGCAGTTTTATTTTTCCTCATTCTTTGAATGTATCCTCTGAAATTTATTTATTGTTAGTTTTTTCACCTGCACTTAGTTTTTGAAACAGGATGCTGCTGTTTCAAAACAGCAACAAGACAGGCATCAAATCTCCAGCTATTCTCCTGCTTCGTGCTGTATAATTTTGTAGTTACAGGCAAGTTCCTCAATGCCTTACTCATTATTCTTATTTTGATAAAATATTGTTGTTATGTAAGCTATGGATTGCTTTCATAGCGTGCGCCTTACATTTTGAGCAATTTCAGGGTGTCGGTGCATTAAATTTTTTGGTCATGAACATGTTAAGTGTATCTAAGATGCAGAAACAAATTATGATTATTCCATTTGGTTTATTCAGCAGGGTGAGTGACATTGTAAAATATGTAACTTCTAATTTGGTAAAATGTTATCGCTGATATGTTGCTGGCAGCAACAGAAGTAAAAGCAATTAGAGACTGCTAAAACACCTTCAAGATAATTTCTCTAATTTATTCCAAAAGAGCAAGAAATACACTTAGTATTGCTTTTCTCTTACTTAAGAAATGATTTTTATACCAAGTAGCGTACTAAAAGAGCCTAGTAATGCAAGATTGCTGTATGAGTTAGAAGCCAATTTTCTCATGTGGAATAATTGTCTTCTCTAGTTTAGGAACTGGCAAAGGGTATTCTCTAAAATATGTAACACAGCCAGAATTCTCAGATATATTAAAGTTTGTAATTTTTTAAGCAGTCAAAGAAGAAAAGGAATTTTACCTTCTCTGCTTAGAAGGCTTGTCTTCAAATGTATCAAAATCACTGTGTGCTGTCTCCCTCAGAGAGATGAACAGGAATCAGATGGAGAATGTGGAAGCTGGTGTACCCATGGGACCTCATTGCCGTGTTACCTCCCTGCTACAGATAATGCAGTTTGCTTTATACTGTTTTCTTTTACATTTTCTGCCAGGTATCCCTGATTGAATCAACTCAAATTTTATATTATAATATGCTCACTGACATCCTCCCATGAATTACTTATGTGAGTTTTTTGGTATTTCCATAACTCAAAAGACCTGAAGCAGAAGAATGAAGAAGTTTGGATCAAAGAAAGAGATTTTTTTAGATGTTTTACAAACTTTCTCAAATTGCTGCAATATGTTGCCATTAATTTATCTTTTATTCTCCAGCATAGGAGAAGTCACGCTCCATTATTATAATATAACAGTCCTATAAATGTGACTCATTTGCTAAGTGACATCCTTCATTATTATAATCAGCCCTTCACATGAATATAACTTTTTTATATTAGTTTAATTTTGTGAAGATTTTGTTGTTTGTTTGGGTTTTTGCATTTGTATGTGTGAAATCTGTTCATAGTTTCTGTACTAGGATTAATAGATAATTATATTTATCTTTTCTGCATTGGGAATAGGATGTTTATATGGATATATTCTTTGCTGTTACTGAGTTTTCATATCAATTTGAATCTTAGTAACAAGTGAGAGGTTTTCATCATTGCGTGACAATGCATTCTACAAAGAGTTTCTGTTTTATCAAAATGAAATGAGATTTTGAAACAAAATATAAGGGGAAACTTGAAAGCGCAACAGTATTTTCCCTCTCCTAGGCACCTGGTGTGATGGATAATATTATCAATTTGGGTGAATCTAGAATCATTTGAGAGCCAAGTTTCTTAGGACCCCTGTGAGACACCATTTAGAATCAGCCCCTCGACGTGCTAGTGTGGTATCTTCTAGATTCCTGTAATTGAGGTATTAAGACATCATTTGATTGGAAGGGATTCTGAGCTGAATAAAAAAGAGAATGTATTAGGAGCACTAGCAGGATCACTTTTTGCTTCCATTGTGTAGATTCGGCATGGCCAGCTGTTTCACACGCCTGCTACCATGACTCCTTCACTATTATCAACTTAATGCTCTTCAAATATAATCAGAAATAAATATTTCATCACCTTGCTTCTTGCAGAGATATATTGTCAGAGCAATGAGACAAGTAGCTACCACATTGCCTCTGATAGGAAGAAAGTGTGTGTGTGTGTGTGTACCTTTTCTTATTCATAAGCAAGGAAACATTTTAATCCATTAATTTATAAGTAGTACTACAAACTAAGACTTATCTTAGAAGGAATAAACATGAATAGAAAACAAAATTACCCAATCGAAAATGACTTTTCATAGCCTATGTATAATAAATTGTTATAAATTAATTGTTTTGAGGAACTGCAGTCATTGTGAGAAAATAGTTCATGGTGGCATAGGCCCCAAAATGATTTTAAAGAGAATTCCTTTGTCATCTGGTAGTGAGGATGGAACTTAGTCGTGCCCCATGAACACAAGGCAAGACCTCTATAATTAAATTATGATTGCATACAATACATATTCAACAATTACTTCTGGAAAAAAACTGAAATCATCTGAGAAATCTCAAGGTAAAGCACATAGTGACTAGCACATTTCCATGACCATGAACTACATAAGGAAGGGTACTTACACAAGGCAGGTGATTATCTAGTGTGAAGATCTGGGTTCAGTGGCATCACAGTAGCTCTTCATTGCTGTGATCTTACATAGAGAAGTTCAGTGTCACAATCGTAGCTCATCACTGCTTGGCTGTGCCCCATACACATCCTAACAGACGGTGGATCATATAGCAAGGAAAGAATGAGAGCAATATTTAGGTGTTGAATCACTGGTTATCACAAAGCCTCACATATTAATTCTTCTGCAATCTTAAATGGCCATACTAAGACATCTTAAATTTTATGGATATTAGAAAGGACTGTTAAGATATTATCCAAGTAATAGCAACATGTTATGTGTACTGAGTGGAGTGAGGTAACAAAAAATAGGCTATGATTGGTTATTCTCAGTTATCAACTCAATGAGATTTATAATCACCCAAAAGATGGTTTTAGAGCATTCCTTTGGAGAAATTGCATTGATCAGGTTAACTGAGCAGGAAACGCCTGTTGTACAGAGGCCACTAGTTAGTTCCTGTCTGCTTAGCCCTGAAATAATCACAATGCAACTGTATTAATTAAATCACAGCTTGGCCCATTAGCTCTAGTTGGCTAACTCTTACATATTAATTTAACCCATTTCTACTAACCTGTGTATTGTCACGTGGCTGTGGCTTACCAGCTAAAGATCATGCATCTCCGGCGAGGCTACATGGCTACTCTCTTGACTCCACCTCCTATTTCCAGCATTCAGTTTAATTTTTCCTGCCTAGCTAAGTTCTGACTTGTTATATGCCCAAAGAAGTTTCCTTATTCATTAATGGTATTCACACATCAAATACCTACCTACTATGGGTGGAACTTATTCAGGGGTTGAGATCTCAAAGTGCTTAATGAGAGAGTTAGCTAAAAACATCAGTATTTAATGTTTTCTGTTTCTTGATGTACTTGATGCTTTGACTTCCCTACTATGACAGAGAGCACTATGCACTATGAAAAAATGAACCATTTATCTCTTTTTTTTTCTTTTTTTGGTTTTTCGAGACAGGGTTTCTCTGTGGCTTTGGAGCCTGTCCTGGAACTAGCTCTGTAGACCAGGCTGGTCTCGAACTCACAGAGATCCGCCTGCCTCTGCCTCCCGAGTGCTGGGGATTAAAGGCGTGCGCCACCATCGCTCGGCACCATTTATCTCTTAAAGTTGATTTTATCAAGATATTTTATTATAGAAGCTGGAAAAACAAAACCAAACCCAACAAAAATGACATAGACTATCTTATAATCATAAGCATGGCATAATGGTATAAAACAGTAGGACATCAGGAGAACACAAAGAATTTAACCATGTAAACAGAGTTTCCATGGGCTCAGGGAAACTGAAACCACAAGCATTGTACTTGCATGGGTCACAACATCAGGACCTTTGAATATCCGTTATGGCTGTTAACGTGGTGTTTTGTGGAACTCCTAATAGTGTGAGCTGGTATATCTCTGAAGCATTTGCCCACTCTTGGGTTATCTTGTGATGCCAGCTCTTAATTTGTCTTAGTATGTCTTTTCTGAGTGTGTGTGTTGTTTGGCTATAGTCTCTTTTCTGAAAAGGAGTCAAAGTGTGCATGGATCTGAGCAGGAGGGAGAGTAGAAGGGAACTTAGCAGAGTGGAGGGAAGAGATGTATTTTATGATGAAAGAATCTATTTTCAATAAATAGGAAAAATGAAAGCAATGTACTAGTAAAAGCTCATCATTGTGTGTGTGCCACTAATGATCACAGTAGTAAAGAGAAGCAGGAGAATATAATCAATCTTAAAACTATAGTCTTTTACGTAGTGTTCATTGCTAGTCTGTCATGTACCTACATCAGTTTTTAATAACACGAAATTATGTTATCTTGTTATGGCTCATAGTACATGTTAGATTCCTTGTGGGTAGCAGTTTTGGTTATAACAAAAAAGTTTCTCCCAAACTGAATGTCTCCCAGACTCCACCTTACTCTGTTTATAGGTTAAAAGTTAAATTCATAACAATGAAATTATTCTCATCTCTAATTTATCTTTGGTCAGTGAAGTTAATTTGAAACATATAAAATCTTTATAAATACTTTATCTTTCGTTTATAATAATTATTTCTAAATGAGAACAGAGTCAATGTGTTCATTGAATTAACAGTATATTCAGTATAAAGACTATATCTGTTTTCTATGGAAACAGATTTCTGTTCAAAATGATGAAGATTTACTCAACAGCTACTATAGATTAGATTAAATTGTGTGAAAGAAAAATGATCTAATCTTAAAGATTAGAGAGAAAATAAGTATATAGAATAAATGTTAAAGATTCTTCTGCACTAAAGTTTGAAATTTACAATTCCATCTGATGTCTACTTACTTGAGTATACAGAAAATGGGAAACATAAATGTATTAATGTGAAAAAATATAAATAAATCACATAACAATCATGAGAAATTAAGAAGAGCTACATCGCATTTGAAGCTTACATAGAAGTAAAATGATGGAAAGTGGGTTAAATAGATGTTTGGGAAGTGAAAAAAGCCATGTAATGTTGGTAGCTGAACTATATAACAGCAAAGTTTACCTTGCAATGTTGACAGTTTCTTACAGATCGTAGGTACCTTTCAGAGTTTCTACATGGACTTGCACCAGACTCACAGTCTCTCCATCATATGCGAATCCTTTCTTAGGTGACATGAGGATTCTAGGTTGATAATCTTCAGACTCCATTCACTGTTTTCAAGTGCAAATTGATGCAAAATGTTATACTATAGGAAGATAACATTTTGGGGATACATCTGTGTCAGTAGAAGGCCATAATAATAGATTTTAATAATGAGCACAAACTATGCAAAGAAAGCATAATTGAATTTTCTAGCATGTTTAGGACTCCCTCAAGATGCAATATTTTAAGATGAATGCCAAAAGACCAAATATATTTTTGGAAATTTGTTGCCATGTTTTATAATATTAATTGTCATAACTTATGAAGAAACAACTTTCCATAGCTACTTTCTCCTGAAAATTGCTCTAAACCAGCTGGCCAAGAAGCCCTAGGGACATGCCTGTTTCTTCTCTGCTGGCCCTGGAATTACAAGCATGTGCCATCATGTCTGGCTTTTGATGTGGGTGGTGGGGATCTGAAATCATGTCTTCATGCTTGCATAGCAAATACTTTACCCACTGAGCCATCTCCACACCCCCAAATTTATTAGATCTTAACATTACTGAGGAACCTATCACATGTGGGGCTAGAGAAATGCTCAGGGTTAAGAGCACATTGTACTCTTGAAGAAGACCTGAGTTTGGTTCCCTTCATCCATGTTGGTTTCCAACTACCTGTCTCTTTTGGACTTCACAGGTGTCTGGTTCATACATGCATACTGCCCCCATTCATATGCATATTATTAAAAATACTTAAAAAGCGAATACTCCAAAGGGTATGATACCTGCAAGTATTAACAAAATGTTTTTAAACATAAATTGTATTTTTTACAAATAAAATTTCATAAAAAGAAAAAAATGAGGTTTCACTTTAAAATACCATCAGAAAGAATAGTACTATGTTTTTACACTTATTGAATGACGATGCTTTTAAATGTGGGAGTCAAGGGAATCTATTATGCTTTTCTAATGGAAATTTCCTTTAATTGTTTCCTGTGATCTTATTAGAGTAGTTTGGATTCGACCTGTTTGATCTCTTATATAACAGAGTGTGTTTTTCTTCTGTAACACTACATATGACTACACGTCATTTTGTAGACTATTAATGGTTAAGAGAAAATATATTGAATGTGAAAAGAGCTCATTTGATTGCAATGTCAAGTATGATATAGAGACAATTCATTAGCTACAATTGTATTTTTAAAAGAATAAGACATGTTAATTGGCAAAGCATGATGTGAAATAAATCACTAATAAATTGAAACAATTTTTCTCTGTAAGGTCACAATATGCATTTGTATATATCTATCATAATTATTTAGCCTGATAATGACTTAAGTGATTTTTGCTTTGGTTTGTTTAAAAAATATATGTATCATATGAAATACTGGTGAATTTCTTAAATATATACCATTAAACTTACTGTTAAAAGAACTCATTGACCTTTTTATTGTATATTCTTGCAGAT
The DNA here is from genome assembly GCA_025134845.1 of Neodon shergylaensis. Taxonomy (NCBI): domain Eukaryota; kingdom Metazoa; phylum Chordata; class Mammalia; order Rodentia; family Cricetidae; genus Neodon; species Neodon shergylaensis. The sequence goes on from JABTXL010006268.1 coordinate 16,567,697, forward strand.
TTAAGATGCAAAATCTAGATAAATTAAATAAACAGGTCTTCGTGCAATGGGAATGATGGCGGGGAAAAGATAAGTGTGCAAAGGAGTGAAGTTATGAGCAGCTCTATGATCATTCCTTCTAAGAGAAGACACTCTAAAAAAAGGATGCGTGTGTTGTCTATACGTGAATAATTTTTGGTGCATTTCTCCAAGTCTCTCCTTTCCTTAAGAGTTTCTTTTTCTGTTTTACATAAGATTATATTTTGTATTATCATCCTGACTTATTTTAGTGAACCTATGAAGTTTATGGAATGTAACAGATTAATACATATGGGGAGGAAGAGGAGAGAAGAAGAAGAGTAGCTAGAAGAACTTGAGGAAATAGGATGGACAATATGAGGGAAGGACAGAGAGAGTTATCTTGATTGAGAGAGCCATTATGGGGCTAGCAAGAAACCTGGCACAAGAGAAATTCCCAGGAATCCACAAGGGTGACTCCAACCAAGACCCTATGCAATTGAGGAGAGAATTTTTTTTAAGATACTCAAATTGATGACTATTTTAAATGTTATCATAGAATCTTCATCCAGCAACTGATGTTACCGATGCAGAGATCCACACTGGGCTGACATCCAAAAGTACAGTTGAAGAGAGAAAGGAGAGATTATATGAGTAAAGGGTTTAAGACCATGATGGGAATATTCACTGAAGCAGCTTACCTGAGATAAAGGGAGCTCACTGACCCCAGCCTGAACCAGCATAGGACCAACTATGCCAACATAGGGCCAAACTGAATGAGGGTAACAGTTGTATGGCTTGGACAGACTGTTGGGCCACTGGCAGTGAGACCAGTATTATCCCTAATGCTTGTACTGGCTTTTCGGAACCTATTCTCTCTGAAGTGATACCTTGCTTAGCATAGATATAGTTTGGTGGGCCTTGGTCCTGCCTCAAAGCAATCTTTAGTGAATTCCCATGGGCAGTCTTACCCTCTCTGAGGAGTGGATAGGGGATGGAGGGGGAGCAGGTGGAAGTGAAGGAGTTGGAAATGGAATTGGTATGTTAAAAGAGAAAAGACGTTTTTTTTTAAAAAATAATTAGCTCATTAAAATTTTAAAAAATAAAATGTGAAAAATTATTTTCCTAAATTAAAAGAAAAATAAGAAGAAAATCCTGACAAATTTAAAGTTAGGGTCCACACTGAGAAGGTCTGAACTCTCAAATCTTTTCTTCCCAGATTCTGTATGAAGTCTATGCCTCAATGAAGCATTATTTTCAATTATGCCTACAAATTAATACAGAGTTAAGCACTCTGGAGTCAGATGCCAAGAAAGATTTATGTTTTTTTTCTAACAGTTAATTCTATTTGATTCACAAAGCTGAGCTTTCTTAAATTATTTCCTGATTTTCATTTTCTGAAACATTAATTTAAAAAGTTAAATCATATTTGAAGATTCATGAAAGATAAGAAGATGGAAAATTAAAATGTAGCAACTAAAAGGTGGGGATTTTCAACAGTGTTAATTGTAGATATAGGAAACAATGGCTTAGCTTCTAAAAAGAGATGTAAAATAACCTACAGACAGAAAATCATTAGCACATTCTGTATGTATATGTCTAAAATCCATAATATGTAAAAACAATATAAATTATTACAACAGTGTGAAATGATACTCAGTGATACATATGCAAAATAGAATAATTGCAAACCTAAGACAAAATAATAAAACTTGACCTTTAGAAAATTTTTTATGTAAAATATTTAGACTCCAATTTTAGTGTTTTTTGATGATCGTAACTTAGACAGTGTTCAGAGTAGAACAGTTCTGTGATTCTGTTCCTCTGACCTTATTGTGGAGAGTAACTTTCAAACCAACCTGTGCACTGTCACTCTCCACTGAGACTGTACACAGGACACCACGTGGCATTCTGTATCAGTAAAAGTAAAGAGAAAATATCCCGCAGGCCATGCTAGAATGCTGAATACAATTCAAGCACATTGTATATCCTATTTAGGAGCCCTATTCCCCCACTTCCTTTTCACAAGTTTACCATGCTTCAGTCAATCGTGTACCTGTTGTGCTTTTTCTTATATTTCCCCCCTTTTTTTTGGATTTTTTTTTTCGAGACAGGGTTTCTCCGTAGCTTTTGGTTCCTGTCCTAAAGCTAGCTCTTGTAGACCAGGCTGGCCTCGAACTCACAGAGTTCCGCCTGCCTCTGCCTCCTGAGTGCTGGGATTAAAGGCGTGCGCCACCACCGCCAGACCCTTTTCCTTTCTTTTATATTCAGGTTTTTAATGCTATAATACTTCCTCATTTGACTGCAATGCCTATGGACGGCTGAATCCCATTTGTATGTATTTGTACGAATACTGTTTTGAAACAATTATATAATAATGCAAATTTCATTTGAATATTGCACAAATATTTCAAAGGAGGCATGCTAAATCTCTGTTTACTGCATTCTATTATATTTGTTTACATTTCATAGTTGACTTAGAGCAAGATCTAAGATCTTCTTTACATAAAATTAGCAGCTACTACTGAGATTTTTGAGTATTTTCATCTGTAATGTCACTATAATCCAGCAATGTAAATTTGATAAGAATTATCCATCTATGTGTCTGTATCCTTACTTTTACTCTGCAATTCTATTAGCCAGTCATTATTTGCATTTACCTCTATTTCTGATTTGCTTTGCCATGTATTTATTATGTATAATCCCATTGATAATCTCTAACTTCATTTGATAGTCTTTTTTAGAATTCGATTACTAGAGACTAGCTCTCACTTGATTAGTCTTTATTCTGAATATCAACTAAGTTTTGTCAATTCACTCGTTTTATTGCACAGTTTTACCATCATATAATATATAAATATCATTTCTTCCTAATATTTAATATATTTGATATTTCAAAAAATCCACATATGTCTTCAGAAAGTGGACATAAATATACTTTACTTTTGATTTGTGCTAAATAAATGAATTCAGAATATATAATTACTCTTGATATTTGACTGTTTCTTCAAATGCTACATGCGTTCTGCTTTCTTTCTTTCTTTCTTTCTTTCTTTCTTTCTTTCTTTCTTTCTTTCTT
>JABTXL010006268.1:16570782-16720077 GCA_025134845.1 Neodon shergylaensis
CTTTCTTTCTTTCTTTCTTTCTTTCTTTCTTTCTTTCTTTCTTTCTTATTTACAGATTTACTGTAAATTTCCGTAAACAGAAACCCTAGATTTGTGCTTATTATATTTTGATTTCTGTTGCTATTGATTCTTAAGATGCAAATGGACACTCTCATGACAAATTTTGTTAATGAACTATCAAAATACTTAAATTTGTATTATCACTTTACTTTTCATTAATTGTATTTTTTTTCCAAATCTCTCCTTCTTCAGTCATTTTGGGCTTGCTTGACAAACACTTGTAGTTACAAACTTACGTCTTGTGCCTATAGCTTCTAAGAAAGGTGAGCAGGGTGTGATGCTTTTGATACAGCTAAGTGTATTTGTGGACTCTAAAGAAAATGAGGACTCTGTTGATTTTACATAGTGTTTTATGTGGGATGTTTAAGTGCTTTATAATAATATTCGAGATAGAAGTCCAGTATATAAACCAGTAGTTTCCAACACTATCATATTTTTATTTGTTAATTTTTTTCAAACCTATTCATAATTTTTGTTTACTATCAATTGTTGATCTTTACTTTATTTGTTCCTAAAGCACATATTATTGCATTTTTATGAATTTTAATGATACACTTTAACAAAAAAATAAACATTTTTTACCTGATAAAGTGATTTTTTATTATGTTGTACTTAATTTTCAAACATTTTTTTTCTTTGCACTAAACTATAAATTAACATACAAAGGTGGAAATTTCTATTATTTTCAATTAAAGTTTGTGTAAAATATTTTCAAGCCTTTCTAAAGAGTGTTCTTTGTCTTTGTGTTTGAAAGTTATCCTGTAGAAGGTTATGAATTACTGACTTCTGTGTCCTTTAATTTATTGTGCTATGTAATTTATTGTGTATAAAATGTGAATTAAGTATAACTGTTGATACCATTGCCTTTATAAAGTACGCGATGAGTGTCAGATGAGCAGCTCCTTGGGTAGCCTGTGCTCAAGCTTGAATGTACAGTACAGACAGATAACGATGTTTTGAAATACTTTCCACATAAAGTATTTTCACCGAAGCCTACTGTAAGATTTTGAACTTTCTTCATTTTCATTCTAGAAGTGTAGAATAATATGCCAAATATATTTGTAGCTTTGCAAAGATAGTTGGCTTGTAATATATATATATATATATATTCTCAAGACTCTTTGGCTGTTCTGATATATATATATATATATATATATATATATATATAATCTGTAGGTAATAGTATAATGAATTCAGCCATGCTCATTTTCCTGCTTGCTTGTGATCAACTTTATTTCTCACTCTTAGACAATACAGCCTCTCAGTCAAGAGAACAGTGTTATGCACAGTGGACTGTGTCTTCCCACATTTACTACCCACATCTGTATGTTAACTAATTTTTATACTTATGAAATATATCTTTCAAATAAGAAAATGAAGTAGAGGGTATTATTCTAAAGTGTCTATCCAAGAAAGTTGAATATGAATGAATGATCATTTGTTTTACTCTTACCTGAATTACGTTCATGCAGCACAACCGCTGGCTATTACGCACATAAGGTACTATCTTAGGCTTTCCAGTGGAAAGCGTAACATGGACAGACAGGTGTATGCTCTTTATAAAACAGTTTGAGGGCTTAGGAAACTACCATCCAGATTTCACCTTCTTTTATTGTGTAATTTATCTTTAAAAACCTGAAATCTAGTAGAAAGGTAACATGTTAATTTCTGTTTGATGATGTGTAAATCTGGTCCCCCCTTTTGTTTCTAACAGTTGTCCAAATGCATGGTGAAGCATAAGCCACAAAATGAAATGTTTAATTTTTAAGATTTGTATTTTATCAAACAAGAATGATCTTAAACACATGGCTCAGATATGAGCAGGCCTGAAATTTTTGTAGTCAAAATAAAGTATAGAACTCAGGTACAAACGCCAAGAGATCCAGTTGGTAAAATTCTCAGAACTTAGGTACAAATCCATACCATTTACCTACTGGAGGAGAAAAGGACAATACTTTTTGATACAAAAAGTTCACATCCTGAAAGACTCCAGAAAACATCTGTTCATGGGAAACAACTGACCCTTGAGAATTGAAACATATCTTATATAAAGAATATGATATTATGACATTGAACACCACAGAAAATGTTTATACGCAAAATTAGAGATAGCAAAATTTGATGTAATCAAAAATTCAGCTATAGGAAAGCTTGATAGAACTAGAAATATTTTTAAGCCTACATTTTCATAAGGGCAAAGGGAGGGAGGACAAAGTGTATATTTTTATTTTACTTTGGGTGATCAGATTATACTACTTCTACATCTCACAGATGGGAAATCTGAAGCACAGGATGGACAGATCAAATATCAAAGTCACACAGATCCAAAAAGAACAGTACCCAAACCTCTTCAGAATCCTGTCCTATTGTGATCTACAGTGTTCCTACTGTGATCTACTGTTCCTCCTCAGTGTACTATGTATTTCTGGAGCTTTTGCTCCTTTTTAAATTCCATATATTTGATAAGGATATATAGAATATCTATAATGTACCAGAATTTTCTGAGACCTTTTTTATTAGTTTTTTTTTAATTTTATCAATTTGTGTTGGTGAGAGTGCTTAAAAGATGAAAAATTTAGTTGTTTTAGTTTCTTGGCTAAGTTTCAGTTTTGCAGATGTATGTTTATGCAAGTAGTCACCCAAATTTATACATGTATACATGCAATGCGTATTCCAAAATATGATAAAATGCAAGGAAATAAAAAAATCTGTACTGTTCACACCAAACATCAAAATATTAAGTGAGAATTCTAGAACAGCGTCTTAATCTAAAAAAATCAATAATTGATTTATATTATCATGTCATTATTTTCCATTTCTTTAAAATACGAGGCTAGTTATATGTTCTGTTTTCCAGTGAGGACAATGAAGCTATAAAAACTGATTGTTCATACTTATGCAAATATATTTCAAGCAGAAACAAAAATATGAATGGCTCATTTATTCTGTAATAATAGGAACAACAATATCCTCTATTTTTCTCAAACAGAAAAAAATGAAAGCTCATTTCAATTGAATACTGTGGTCAATTATGTAGAAAGAACATGGTTTAGAAAAGTATAAAAATGGTTGAAAATTCGTGTGTTATTACAAAAAGAAATTAAAGCCAAGAATTCTTTCAATATATATACAAATATACACATATATATGCAAAACCAGAACAGTTTGCATTCCTTTAAAGAAAAGAAACACAAAGCTAGATAGACAAGCAATGTCACAGCAATAAGTAAACAAAAAAAATCAACAGAAGATGTTTGACTTCTTTTATGGTGCGTGTCATAATTCTAGAGATAAATATTTTTAAACCAGTGTTTTGTTATCATAACTCTAGGGCTGAAAATTAAATCATCATAAATATTTTTTTCTGTTGTTACACAAAGAATTATGTCTGTCAAACAATTTTAAACATAAATTTTAGGAGAAATTACATTATAACTTCACAAAGAAAATGTGTTTTAACTGTTAATTACTCAAAGTTTTTGCTTATAATTTACCTTTTGAATTGCAGACTTATGTGATTATTCATCTATATATTTGATTTTTGTTTTTTCTTTATATTGAAATGAATTAAAGAATGGGGAGTCATTTACTTCTACATAGTTCAACTGGCGCTAAGATGTTAGCACATTTTTGTGTATCTTTTCTATTTTGTTTCATTATGTAGAATATAATAATTTAATTTCATATGGTATATCTAAAACAGGATTGGCAGATTATATGAGAATTCTATTATTAAGGCCATTTTTTAGATTGTATTTTTATTATAATACTTATTCCTGCCTTTTAATCCCTCAAAAACAGTTCCCAATCTCCTTTAAAGTATTTGGCTAAATTTTTTAGTTAATTGTTATTGCAAGCATGCATGTATTTATATTTATATACGTATTCCTATGCATTACTTGTTTAGTTCCTATTGCGTTATTTGTATGCATGTTTTCAGGGATGACCATTTGGCTCTGGACAACCAGTTGGTATTTATCTATCTGCCTGTCTGGCTATTTATTTATTTACTTATTGGATAGCAAACTCTCCCACTCACAGCTTTGCCTAAATGCCCATAATTCTTTTTGTGTGGATGGGACCATGGGACCTTCTGAGATTTCCCCCTTGCAGCATGTAAATTTTTTTGTATGTCTTTTTCAACCCAGATTTAGTCAGTCATGCTTGTTAGAATTTATGGTGCAGCTTCTTATGTCACTAGGTGGCAAAATCTCACAGAAAGTTTCATGATGGTATGACCCTTAGAATATTTTGGCCCCTCTACTGTAATATTCCCTAGGCCTTGGATGTTGCTGTTTATGTAGATGTATCCATTGGGGATAGATTCCACAACTCTGCATGTTGATTGGTTGTATTTTCTATCTTTTACAAAGAGAAGTGATGAGGGTGAAGACTATACGTATGTGAATATAACAGCATGTTTTTAGAGATTGTTGTTAGGGATTATGCTGGTTTAGTCCGTGGTTGTAGATGCTCCTCCAATAATCATGATTTTGCTAATTGATTCGTCAGCTAGGTTTTCCGCTCAAGATATAGTATCCTTTTTGTCTTAAGTTCATTTAGAGAGTAGTTGGTTGCCACCAAGGTATATGTAGCACTACTGCACTCATAAAGTTAATGTCCATACTGTACTTATCATTGATTTGGCTCATAAACATCATAATTGGGTAGTTTGGTTGTCTCCCTCCTTTGAAAGCTCTCATGGAGCCTTCTGGTAGGGGTCATTTATGCCAGTCCTGTTCAGGGGCCTCTAGCACCTGTTTTAAGTACATAGTGTTTGCACTTAATGGAACTTAACTTCTATCTCTCAGGTAGGGGAACAATGGCAGCAGTAATAGGCTATGTGATCTGGGAGCCCTTTAACCCTGGAAAATAATCCAGAAGAAGTTTCATGTTTCCAAAAAATCAGTACAATCAGTTAGGTATAAATCCTGCTTCCACTGACAGAGATCCTGCAGTCTGCCCCAATCATGCAGCTGTCTCTTACATTCTTATACTGGTTATACTGGTTCCTTTCCTGTCTGACCAGAGATAGTGAGCTCATTAGCTCATATAAACTGTTTCGGTGGGTGTCCCCATCATGATCTTGAACTTTTTGCTCATATACTCATTCCTCCCACTGTTCAAGTGGTCTTTGGGAGTTCAGCCCAGTGCTCTTCTGTGCTCTGTCTCCATCATTTGCTGGATGAAGATTTCATGGTGTCATTTAAGATATTCATCAATCTGACTACAGGGTAAGGCCAGTTTGGGCACCCTCTCCACTACTGCTTAGGATCTTAGCTGGGGTCATACTTGTGAATTCCTGGGAGTTTCTTTAGTGCTAGGTTCCATGCTAGCCCCATAATGGCTTCCTCAATCAAAATGTTTTTTTTTTTCCTTGCTCTCACCTCTGTCCTTCCTACAACTCGGTTATCCTGTTCCCTCAAGTTCTCCTATCCCCTCCCCTTCTCCCCCCAGCCCCATGCTACCAATTTTGTCAGGTGATTTTGTCTATTTCCCCTTTCCAGATAGAACTATATATGCTTTTCTGATTGTTCACCTTGTTACTTAGCTTCTCTAGTGTCATGAACTATAGGTTCGTTATTCTTTGCTTTATAGCTAGTATCTATTTAGGAGTGAGTACATACCATGTTCATCTTTCTTAGTCTGGGTTATCTCACTCAGGATGTTTTTTTTTTCTAGTTTTATTGAAGGACATCTATTCCCCCCACGGCCAGTTTCTGGCTATTATGAAAAAACGCTGCTATGAGCATAGTTGAACAAATGTCTTAGTAGTCTGATTAAACATCCTTAGGGTATAAACCCAAAAGTGGTATTGCTCAGTCGTGAGATAGGTTGATTCCAAATTATCTGAGTCACCACCATACCTATATCCAAAGTGGCTGTACAAGTTTGCATGCCCCACTATCAATGGAATAGTGTTCCCCTTATTAAACAGCCTCTCCAGCATGAGCTATCATTGAGGGTTTTGATCTTAGTCATTCTGACTGGTGTAAGATGGTTTCTCAGAGTCATTTTGATTTGCATTTCCTTGATGGCTAAGGATATTAAACATTTCCTTAAGTGTCTTTTGGTCATTTGAGATTCTTCTGTTGAAAATTCTCTGTTTAGTTCTGTACCCCATTTTATAATTGGGTTATTTAGAATTTTAAAGTCTATTTTCTTGAGTTCTTTATATATTTTGGAGATCAATCTCTGCCTCACATGGAATTGATGAAGATCTTTTCCCATTCAGTGGGCTGCCTTTTTTGTCCTTTTCTTTAAGGAAACTGTTCAGTTTTAGGAGGTCCCACTTTATCATTGTTGCTGTCAGTGTCTGTGCTACTGATGTTATATTTAGAAAGTGGTCTCCTCTGTCCATGCAGTGAAAATTGCTACCCACTTTCTCTTCTGTCAGGTTCAGTGTGGTCATATTTATATTAAGGCCTTTAATCCATTTGGACTTGAGTTTTGTGTATAGGGTTAGATATGGATCTATTTGCATTCTTCTACATATTGACATCTAGTTATGCCAGTTATGTTGAAAATGATCTCTTTTTTCCATTGTATAACTTCGGCCTCTTTGTGAAAAATCAGGTGTATATAAGTATGTGGATGAGTTAATTTCTTAAATAAGATTTCCTAAGGTATAAAGAATTATGTCTAAAATCATATCTCTAAATTAAACTTACTCTAATTTTTATCTCTCTATATGTATGGAGAGTCACACAAGCTTTTAAAGACTTTTTAATTGTTTTACAAATAAATATATGGCTTTATGGATATTTTAGTTATTATTTTTTAATGTTCTAGCTAAGATTTCTTGAGTAAAGTTCAGGTTTCTTTGCTTCATTTCCTTTGCTTTGAATAACTATCCAGACAAAAGGAGCAGATATTTTAAATTTTAGTTTTAGTTCCCATTTTCCAGAAATAGGGACATGAAGGAAGCAGGATTAAGAAGTACAAGTAGCTAGGAGCAAAAAGAAAACGAATATGTGTGCTTAGTTATCCCCTGACATTCCCTGATATCATACAGTTTATTTCCCAAGTCCATGGAGTGGTGAAACAAGAGATGGTTTTGTCTTTCAGTAACAATAATATAAACACCCCAATAGCAGGTCAGTCTTTTCAACAAAATACTTCAATGAAACTCTTCCTGGGTGACCTAGACTGTGTCAAATAGACAAAAATCACAACTAGCTAAATGTCCAAACTAATTAATTCAAATCACTTCAAGTACAATTTTTTTAACTTCATCTTGTCATATAGGCAACATTTTGAATAAATAGATAAATTGTAGGATTTGTTTCCAAAGACAACTTTTTTGGGGACTTCTAAAAAATGTTCTGTATAAAGATTTGCCATGGAATCAGTTCATTCTTTCATTACTTTGAAAATCTCTTTGGAAGACATGAAATAAAATGGCAGTTTAGGAAACTCATAAGGTACCATTCACCATAAATTATATTTCTCCTTAAATATATATCATACATTTTGGAAAAATTTTAGTGTTTTTTCTCATTATCATATGCTAGGACATATGTCCATTGTCTAATATGCTATGAGTTTATGGAAATATATTCCCTTATCATGCGGGCAAAAAGAGGCAAGAAGAACAATTTTATGAAAACTGTTATAAATAAGCGAATGGATGAAGTGAATGTCTCTAAAGTTATGGCACTTTTTTTGAAGCAACTGGCCATCATAAATTATTTTGACTTTGGACAGTTTTTTTATAAATAATTTTATAAATAATTATTATCAAAAAAACACTTAATTTTCTCAAATGAGATTGTGTAAAAGGATAAAGTAATAACCCTTGATACCTTAATTTGTACTCAAATATTCTAATTATTTCAACACATTCAGCAAATTTCTTTCTCATAATATAAAGATAGAAAAATCAGAATCTATATGATTGTTTTCAGTAGTATAAAGAATCATAGGCTTTTTATTTTCTTCCTTATTGTAACTGAAGATTGTATGTGTGTGTATCTGTTTTATGTATGTGTGTGTCTGAATTATGCTCAGATTTTATGTATTTATATGTGTGTAAAATAAATGTCATAAATTTGTGTAATACCAGATCAATATGATGCATTATATGTATTTATATTATTTTGGTTACATAAAATTAGAGATCATCAATTTATATGATATTTATGCTATTTATAATAATTAATTATTAGATTATATTTATTTACACATATATGTATGAAATTTAAACTCTAGTAACCATATAAATTGATAGAATAATTTTTCTAATTATCACAACAATGACAGTGTTTATTAAATGCCTAAAAAGTAATTAGAAGTTATATCCTATTTATTATTTGTGTGGCTATTGCTTTGCATCTAATTACTTTATGTTTTATTAGGGGACATAATTCACAATCTAGAGCAATCGATCTCAATGAATAAATAAACATTTGAAGTGTCCTTCAATATAAAGTCACCAACTGAGAGTTTTACATCAAGGTCCACATTGTTGACTTAGCTTAAGAAGCATGATTACTTTCCCACCTGATTAAAAAAAAGGTGGCAATGGTCATTGAGAATAAGACTTCTTGCATTTTTAATTCATCCCTTTGGAACCTTGTCACTTCAGAATAAATTTCAAGAAAGATGATAAACTGAATGAAACTCATTTTCAAAACTCCAAACTTGTAAGATTAGTTATTACTAGGTCTATCTTTTGTGAACTTTGTTCCAGGATTATAACTTCAAGAAGAAATTGTTTGTAGGTATAGTGCTTACTCTAGAGTTGCATAAGTGCTGAATGAATGAAAACATATGTTTGTAAGTTATCAATTTAATGTAACCTAGAATAATCATATCTGATTAAAGAAATAAACTTATGATTAGTACTTAATTACTCTAACAATTTTCAAAAGTATATGGATTTTGTCACATTTAAATTCTCAGTGCTCAAAAACCATCTTCAGAAGAAATATAAATTAGTTTTTCAACATTGTTAATACCAGAACAATGGCATACAAAATATTCTTTATAAATGTATTTTTATATTGTTTTTATTAAACTTTCACACAATATATGTTGATAATCTTCCCCTTCCTCACTTAACCCTAGATCCTCTGCACGCCATCTGTACTGAACTTTATGCAACTCACCAAGCTTATATGTTATGATTTTATACAGAGGTGCTGTAGGCACACAGGTTAAAATTATGTACTGCAACCTGCCTGTTCTTCCTTGGTCTACACCACTGATCAAAGGCATCTCCTCCACTCCCTGTAAACACCAAAAGGTGTCATTCCATGAAGCCATTGACATTGGCGCTTACAAATTTTCCATTTATTCTCTAGAATAAACCCTAAGACTTGGTGACTGGTTGTGATGTACCATTAGAGCTGATCATTTTAGTTTCTCTTTTTATTGTTTTTATTTTATGCATATCTTTTTTTTCTTTAGTGAATGCATGTGCACCACTATATATAGGAGCCTGTAGACATCAAAAGAGATGTTCAATCCTCTGACACAAGAATTCCAGACAACTGTGAGCAGATGTGTGTGTGTGTGTGTGTGTGATGAATTAAACTTAGTTCCACAGCAAGAGTAGCAAATTTGCAAAATCATTGAACCCTGTCTTCTGCCCTACTTATCTCCTTCTTATTCTCTGCACACTGTAGGTCTCTGTGTTCATTTCCATCTACTAAAAATACGAGACTCTTCAGTAATTTTTGAGAAATGCACAAATTTATGGGTGCAACCAAAACGCATCAGAAATAATTTTAGTACTATATTTATTTAGCAGAATGTAATAGGATCTCTCCTAGAGGCTATAATCTATCCATCCTCAAGATTTTAGATGAATTAACTACTGGACATGAATGATTTCTATGTTATAAAGTAGGCTTTATATTAACTTTTGGAATGTGGTTAGTTACCCACACACTAGTCATGTGACTGATGCACGAGTAGGCATATCTTGCCAGGAAGGCTTCATTTTACCTTGCAAATTTTACAGCTGGGAAAGATTGATGATAACTGTCCTCTCTGGAATGAGGCCTAGAAACTTCCAACTTTATGTAAACTAGCCAGTAGGAATGTAGTTTTCACATGATACCAGCTCAATCACTGATCACCTTTCATCCTATGGCTCTGACATGAAATAGCATCAGTCATAGTTTTTAATTATTTTATTTTGAGATTATAACATAATAACATTATTCCCACCTGTTTTTTTGTCCTTCCAAATGCTCCTTTATATCCATCCTTGTACTTTATAAAATTCATAACATGTAGTTACGATGCTTACTTTTTTTTTTTTTTTTTTTTTGGTTTTTCGAGACAGGATGCTTACTTTTATACCTTAAGATCATCCACAATTACGGACTTCAACCTGTACTTGTAAGCAAATGAACTATTCTTCCCCTAATTTTAGTAATGCCATGACATTTTTATGAACAAAATTTAATTAGAATAGAAATTGGTATTGAGAAAGTAGGATTGTAGTGTGACAAACCTCACTATGTTTTCGAAGAGTTTTATAAAAAGACTTTGATATTCTGGGCTGGGAAAGCCAAAAAGCACAGTGGGAAAATTTAGTAGGGCATTCTCATGGAATCGAGGGAGACAGTAATGTTAATATGGACTTTCAGGACTTCCATAATAAGCTTTCAGGGGGAAACCAGGAAATATTATTTTCTCTACCCATGCCTGGGAATGAGTTGCTTAATTTTCTTCCTTATTTCCTGAAATAAAGATCGTTACTTTGAAATGCTAAGTCAAATAAATCCTTTCCTCTCTAGGTTGGTTTTTGTCAGGATATTTTTATCATAGTATGACAAAGGATAGAACATATAAAAGGACAGAGTCTACTCGCTCATGGGAAGGACTGTCAACAGTATTTATCCATCAGTACTATGTTAGATTTCCCTTTATGATTTTCTCATTCCAGATTTATTCCACTTTAATACTCGATCATTTTACTATGCTGATCAGAACATGTCAATGAATACCTGTGACCCTAAATTGTTTCCCTGCTTTGTTTTCAGCTTTTATTGTTAAGAAGAACCTCTTTATGCTGGGCTGGTGTCATGGTCTGAAAACAAACAAAAACAAGCAAAATCATGATTCACACTAAATTTGTACATTCACCTCCTCATTTTATTTATTTATTTATTAAAGATTTCTGTCTCTTCCCCGCCACCGCCTCCCATTTCCCTCCCCCTCCCCCAATCAAGTCCCCCTCCCTAGTCAGCCCAAAGAGCAATCAGGGTTCCCTGCCCTGTGGGAAGTCCAAGGACCACCCACCTCCATCCAGGTCTAGTAAGGTGAGCATCCAAACCGCCTAGGCTCCCACAAAGCCAGTACTCCTCATTTTTATGCTTGGGTTTCAGATAGGTGCCAGTGAGCTGACCAAGAATATATTAATACACTTGTCAAACTAGATGGGATAATCTCCTATGGTCTCTACATGAAGAACTATTGGCAAGTGAGGAAAGGTGGATGGAGAAGAGCACACCATTGGCTGTCCACTGCTCAAGAGACAGCTATTGAAACCATATATATATATATATATATATATATATATATATAGTCACAGTACATCAACTGAACAGGATATAACTTTTATTGCATGTGATAACTTAAATGAAAAATGATGATGTTTTTGAAGAACTGGAAGGGTGTGTAGGGGAGGATTTTGAGAAAGGGGAGAGAAATGTTATAATTATAATTTCACAATTAAAAGCAGAAAGCTGGGGAGTAGGTTGGGAGAAGTGGCCTACATGCTTTCGGATGTCATGAAGAAGATATACTATGGAATAAAATGGGAACACTGAACATGGAACATTGATCATGGAATATTTTTTATGCCTTCAACAGGGTTGAATATAAAAGCTGATGCACATCTATTCACTATGAAAAATAACCATAAAATTTACCAACTTAAAGTTATCTTTCTACCTTAATCACTAGAAAAAATGCCTCTTTTCCAATGATTTGGTAATTTCCACATACAAACTATGAAATAAGCACCTGGATTCTGTCATTTGGATTTCTAATTGTTTTGCTGTTCTCATTTGCTTTTAGTAATATCTCTAAGCATTCAGAAGCTAAAGCAAACTTGGTAACTGTTAACTTCCAGAATATTTCCCAAAGTGCCATCTTGTCCATTATTATCTTCCTGAATACATGGGAGTTAAGTAATTATCTAGTTATATTTTGACTAGGCATTATTCATTTCAGAAATTTTTGCTTTCTTGTGCAAAGGAAGCATTTTTTCACCTTTGGCACTTTACAATAAACTCATTCTGATGTAAATTGATTGCTGTGGGATTAAACAGGAGTCATTAAAATATTGCTGTATTGACATTCACTAATGTTTTTAATTAGCATTTTCAAATTCCAGTGTTTGTCATCAAGCATAAACAGATATAATTAATTATACACCTATAGGTTGTTGTTTGTTTTGTGTATCCATTGAGTATATCAAATAATTATTTCATACGCTGTGTGCTATATTCCAACCATCAATCCTCATAAAAATTTCTGATTATCCTGTTACTTTTTTAATGATGTTATTGTCGAAACTGAGAAATTCTGAAAATGGATTTCAAATGGAGGACATAATTTGATTTTGTTACTTTCAGATAATTACTTTTTTTCTTTCATAAATTAAAAGAAATCATAAAGAAGGTGAATAGATATCATTTACTAGAGAGTTGTTATTTTCATGAGACAGATTTCCTTCTGTAGATCAAAAACAATGTAACCAATTGTCTTAGTTTGAGTTGCTATTACTATGATGAGTCAACATGACCAAGAGAAATTGGAGGGGAAAAGGGTTTATTTTGCTTTTGCTTATATCCATGGCCTATCAGTGAAGAAACTGAGGACAGGAGCTCAAACATGGTAGAAACACGGTGGCAAGAGCTGATACAGAGACCATGCAGGGTGCTGTTTACTGACTTACTCCCCATGGCTTTGCTCAAACTGCCTTTCTGAACAATTCAGAACCTGCAGCTAGGGAGAGCCCCACCCACAGTGGACACAGCTCTCCTGCATCAATCACTAATGAGTAAAGTGCCCCACAGATTGGCTTACAGCCAAACTTTAAAGAGTTTTCAATTGATGCTCCCATCTCTACAGTGACTCTAACTTTTGTTAAGAAGACATACACTAACCAGGATACCACGGAATAGGCGAATGTACATGGGGGACATCCACAATTCCTGCATACCATAGGCAGGCTCCTGACTGTTGGTTTAATTGTCGTCTTAATGAAAACTATCTAGAAGAGGCTGTTGGGTAGGCACATCTATGTGGGCTTCTCTTAATTATATTTGTTGTAGACAGATTCAGATTAATGTGGGGAGGACCACTCCCTAATTAGCCTGCTGCAAATTGTATTAGAGAAAAGCACTAAGAGCAAGACACACACAGAGATAGACTGATCCCCTCTTTGCTCTTCACTGTGGTGGTGACATAGCTTAGATTCTTGAGTTCCTGCCATAATGTCCCCCAAGTTATATACTGGAGTTTGGAATTATAAGCCTACTAAATCTCTTTCTTCCCTAAGATGCTCTTTATCAGAATATTTCGACAGAATAACAGAAAGGAAATTAGAAAAATGGACACATTTAGCAAAATCCCCTTTATACTATCTTTTCATTAGTCTCTCTTGGAATTTGACATAAGTTTTTATATGTTTTAATTTATTCATCTAAGAATTCATAAAAGAAGAGAATTTTCACAAGAAGTCAGTTGACTTACTACACAGATACTAAGAAATTTACATGAAGTCTTGTAACACTTTTTGTTAAATGAGCAAATATCACCTGAAAACATTTTATTTCTGGCTGGAAAGTAAGGTAAAATATAAAGTGGCAGTTAAGACGTCTTTAGAACTCTCCATCATCTACATTTTTCAAATTTAATTAATGGTTTTTCCTTTATTTTACATATCTATCACAGTTTCCCCTCCCTCCTATTCTCCTGTTCCCTTCCTCAACTTCCTGTCTACCCCTCCTCCATACACTCTTCCTCCATCTCCTTTCAGAAAAGGGCAGGCCTTCCATGGTCTTGAACAATGCATGGCACATCAAGTTGAAGCAGGGCTGAGCATCTGCATCAAGGCTTTAAGGTGATCCAGCATGAATAATAGGTTCCCAGATGAGCTCCAGGAACAGGTCCCGATCTCAATGCTAGGTATGTTACAAACAGAACAAACTGCATATCTGTCACATACAAGCTGGACCGAGGGTCTAGCTTGGTCCCATGCATGCTCCCTAACTGTTGGTCCAGAGTTCATGAGCTCCCATAAGCTCAAATCACCTGTCTCTGTGTGTTCACCCATCATGAGCTTAACCTCCTGGCATGCACAATTCCTCCCCCCTTTCTTCAACAGAACTCCAAGGGCTTGATCCAGTCCTTGGCTATGAATCTCATTTTTGTCTTTCTAGTTCTGGGTTATCTCACTTAGTATAATGAGTTTTGTTTGTTTGTCTGTCTGTTTTTTTTTTTTCTGCTTCCTGGCTCTGGCTATTTTGTGTAATGCTAACTATTTCTCTTTCATATTCATTAGTTATCTTAAGATAGAATTTTTTTATGGAACATAGAATGCTGCCTCCTGCCATCTTTTATGGCTTTACATTTCTAACACATTTTGCTAACATATAAAGCCACTTTTTTGTAATTGCTTACTTTATATAACTGTTCTCCGCATCCTAGTTGAAGAACATATCTTAATGTAAAGTCCAAATTTTTTGCAATCCTTACATTTTCCTTGTACCAAATACTGACTAGCTGGTAACATTTGTTACAGAAGATCGGACTCTAAGTTATTTATCTCGTTTCTGCTTCTCTAAATATCTTCCATAGACTTTCCTTTCTTAAGGGTTCTGAAAACACAATTGTTCAAAATTCTAATTTCTAATAAGCCGAATCAAAAGATTTTTGTTTTGTATAATGTTATAGAATTTTACAATTCTATAGGATAAACATGGGCTCTCATCTGTATGACTAGGAATATATAACAGGAAATGTTTACCACCGAGAATTTACTTTTCATGGATATGGGAACTCATGAAGAGTAACACCCTCAGATAATGTGTGAAGAATAATTTCATTATTTTTGACAGTTACTGTTGTTGATCTGCTTATGAGTTTTATAGTCCTTGCATAAGCAAAAAAGGTATGACATACTTAATATTCATGATCTGAGAATGTTTTAAACTGGTATATTTGTGCTAAAATACATTGAACAAATAGAAAAATACACATACTTCAGGAAAACTAAATAAATAATAAGGCTTGCTAAGTAATTATCTAATGAGTATCCTCCTAATTTTCTGGATGTGATAACTAGGAGCTTCAATATTTAATGCTTCTATTGACTTAAATTTGAATAGATATCCATGACATATTTTGTACAATTGTAAATATTTAATGTGTTATTTACCTCATTTTCCTGCTAGTTTTTTTATTAAAATTTTAATTATATGAGAACTGCCTTATTGTGGTTTTGTTATTTGTTTTCTAGCCATTGGCATCTTTGTTTAATGAATTTTAAAATTATTACTGTAGCTACTTTGTTGTAAAAATCTAGAGACATTTCATTATTCAACATTCAGTGTTTCCGCACAAGAAATGTAATTAATCAAACTAGTTTTTATAACCTCATTACTTCCTTTGATACACATTTTGATAGTGAGGATATTACATTTAAGTTGATTGAGAATTGCCTCTAAAATTTAAAAACTTGGTAAAATGACAAGGTATTGTCATTTTATTTAAAAAAACTAAGTAATGGTTAACAATAACAGAAAGACAAAATAATTTATTTATGGCTCTTAAGATTTAGTTTATGAAGGTTCATTGTGAACAAGAGGGACTGAACAGTGCCATATCAACTAGAGGAAATTTGACCATGTTTATTTATCATGCTGGAAAAGAAAAAAATAACTATAATCTACTGCTACAGAAGACATCACTCCATGAACCACAAACATCAGCAGGAAAGAAGACGACTTCAATATGTAAGACGCCTTGAACTGTAGAAAAAAATAACACTGATTTTAGCCTTGCAACACAGCAGCAGATAAACTGGAAGAAACCAATATTGCAAACAGCACCTATTTCTAGAGCCAGGTCAATATTCATAAGTTATCCCCTTTGAATCAAGATGCCAGTCAAGTAGCAGGCATCTCTTGTTCTGCTGAACCTTAGATATTAGAGGTAGTTGATCAGAACTTCACCTACATGGGAGACAATTGGTAACTTTGGAAGGAGCTGCTTATAGCTTGTCATATTAAAGCCCAACAAAATGTTCCTGTCCTCAGATCAGAGTATCTTGAGTTGCTTAGTTTCATAGAGACACGAATGCCGCAGAATAGAGCCATGTTACATCATTTGTCTTTGCAGGTCCTTTAGGTTATCATTCTCAGGTGCAAGCAAGCTTAGAACTCATCTTTCCAGACATAGAACTATCATCACTATCAATTTCCTAACCTCAAACACCATACTTAACTTCTGTATAGTGATTGCTATTGGAGCATCTAAGTCTGGCCCCTAGATGTGGGATCAGGGAGAAACGTTCCCCTCAGTGAAACAAGCATGCATTTTTACTTTGTTATCAACAGGTGGGGCCTGAGTCATGGTGTTAAGTGGATGCTGGACTGGTACCAGAAGTTGTAAAGCTCTGTGAAGACCCGGCTTCATTTCAGTTTACTTAGTTAATATGTTACTTTTACTAATACTATGTCAAAGTAAAGAGCAGTGCTATTATCAAAAGTAAGTTAGACTAGTTAGAATATTACCCTGCCTTGAAAACAGATGATGAAACATGAAATTAGGGAGACACAAATGGTCACATTCTTAAGTACCATTACTAACTCAAGGAAAACAGGAAAAAGGTGTAGAAAAAGTACTGAGGTAAAGAAAATTCAGAAAAAGTGAAATCCTCAGTATTATAAAACACCAAGAAAATTGATGAACATTGCTAGAATTGGAAAAGAGGAAGAGAGGAAGAGAGAGGGAGAAAGAGAGAGAAAATAAATATGATTTGTAATATAAAAAAATAACACCATGTTATTTTGCTGAAATAGCGAATATCATCAGGCAGTGGTGGTACACCTCTTTAATCCCAGCACTCGGGAGGAAGAAGCATGTGGATCTCCATGTGGTTGAGGCCTGTGTAGCACACAAAACTACTTCCACGACAGCACGGGCTGTTACATAGAACAATTCTGTCTCAAAAAAATCTACAAAATATACTGAAAACTCTTTCTTCATATACCCATCAGATTATTCAGATAAATCTGATGAATTTCTATCTTGAATGCATTCTATTAAAATTGAATAATAGGAAAAACTACAGTCTTAAATTGTCTATTCATGTAACAAAGAGAGGAAAGATTATTTTGGAAGTAAGATAAAGTCCACGCAAAACACACCAGTAGAAATTACTTAATTGTGCATCCTACAATATGGAATAAAACTTAACACTAAATTCTCAGAAACTGTTTAAATTTGCTTGGCAGTGGTGGCGCATGCCTTTAATCCCAGCACTTGGGAGGCATATGGATCTCTGTGAGTTCAAGGCTAGCCTGGTCTATAAGAGCTAGTTCTAGGACAGGTCCTAATATTACAGCAAAACCCTGTCTCGAAAAACCAATAATAATAATAATAAATCCTAAGAAAGAGTACTGTCCAAAGCATTCCACAATGCTCAGTACTTTAGTATGAAAATGCAAAACAAATTCCAATAAAAAATAATGAGAACTGAAGAGACCATACCCAGATTTTGAATACATGAATATATTCCATAAGGAAGAATAGAATATCATATAGCTTGCAGTTAATTATAATTTTATTTAAATCATTCTTCAATGAAATGGAGCAAACAATACCAGTGACATACTATTATTTTGATGCAGGAAAAATGTCCCTCCTATTGTACTTTGTCCACTAAAGAAGAAACATGATTCTGCTGTGTTCACAGTATTTGCTTATGGTTGTCAATTATGTTCTTGTCACCTCCACAACGCAACTAGAAATTTAATCCTTGGCACAATATTAACAAACTGTGAAGAGCATCTTATTTTTGAGTTTTGTTTCTTTGGTAAAATAGCCTAATAAAAAAGCAACTTATGGACAAATATATTCATTATAGCTCAAGATTCTAGGTAATAGTCAATTGTAGGGAGGGCAAGGCAGCAGAAACTTAACATATTTTCCTCGTATCGCTTCCAAATTCCAGAGTAGAGAGAAATGATTTCATGCATGCTCACTGCTTGATATCAGGTTTCCCACTCTTCTACAGTTCAGAACACTGTGTCTAGGGAATACAAGCTGCACACAATGGTTTGAGTATTCCATAACAATTAAGATAATCTCCCCAAAGGCTTGCTCATAGACAAACCCAATGTTAAAAGTTCCTCATTGAGACTCTTCTCAGGTGCTTAAAGGTAATGCCAGGCCAACAGAAGAATCCTAAAGTTCGTCATGCTATCTTTTCATATGTGGCCTTATCAGTTTCTTGTGTTTATACTCTGAACATAAGATGTTAAGAGATTAAAGCCTCATTTTTCAAAAATAGATTACTAATTTTATTTAAGATAAATGCAACATGATATTATCAGTCCAGAAGATTAAAGCATATTTTATAAGAGACATCAGCCTCAGCTCACCAGAAGGCAGGTCCACTAGGCACCAGATACAAACTTCCCTGAGTTTGGTGTGAGGCAAGATAAATGAAGTGCTTACAAAAAGTGAGAGTTGAAACTCGAGAATCTCTGTGAACCCACCCCTAATTTCTGGAGATTTTTTCAGAAATATAAGAGTACTAAATATTACATGCTTTACACAGAGGCTAAAATCCATATATATACATATGTGTGTGTATATATATATACAAAAGTAACATGAAGTGCTTAGATAAAGAGAAACCGAAGTTGATGCTGCTGTCGGCTGCTTCTACGTTTCAGCATGATTCATTCCTTATAATACTACAATCACATTCTAGTGGAGGACTGTTACCACTCATATATTTATTCAAAAGAACATTGTTTTCAATATTCATGTTATTTGCTTGCTGAATTTATGTTTAAGCTCCTTCAAGTTCCAGACAAAAATGGCTTTAATTTTGAGTTTAGTTAAACACTAGGAAACTTGAGAATATGGGTAGGTACTTAAGTTTAAGTCTGTTTTAATTCCAAATATTCTGAATTATGTTTTGACATGAATGGATATTATACAGTCTGGAAATGTGTAAGCTTATAATTTAACCACCCTGTGTTTCTCATACCAAAATAACAAAGTGACATACTAAAAATAAATTATTTGTTAAACAGGTTGGCATGCTTAGAAGCACAGAGAAACTTTATGGTGTTATTTATGTCACCAATTGTCATATCCAGTTATTCCTGAAAATATCACAGATTTTTTGGGGTCAGAATCATTCTACTCTAATCTTTGTTCCCATGATAAATCCTTCTTTCAGGCAGATTCACTCTGAATCATTCTGGAAATCTTCACATTGAATTAAAACATCATACTCCAGAAAAACATAGCTTCATAATTCATATTTTGCCTTAAGTAAAACCAAGAATTTACACAGAGAAATGTAGAAATAGGTAGAGAAATTAAAAGATAATGTCAGAGAATGACATATTTATAGTGATCTAAAGTGAAAATAAAAGATGGAAGCCCATATTTGTAGACCTGGAATGACAGGAATTTATTAAGGTTACAAAATATCTCCTCTAAAAGAGTTTTTTTCCAAAAACATTATTGTGATACTAGCCATGCAGTCACATGATTGCACACACATATTGTAAAATTTATTAATATAATATAATATTTGTGTCCCTTAGTTGCATTAGCTTCAGACTCAGAAATGGTTGAGAAAGAATGATGTATACAAAGGCATAAGGATATAAATATTTATACATGTGCATATGTGTATACATTTATATGTATATTATATATGTTTGTGTATGTTGTTTTATCTATATATATACTTACATATATGTCCCTAAAATATAAAATACTTAAAATAATAAAAGATATAATACCTCAAAAATATTTTATTAATAGTATTTGATTAAAAGCATACTTCTTGTTGTGACGAAGACCAGGCACGTATAAATAATTCCTAAACAGTTTAGAGCATCCATTTGCCAAAATACAGGAAAATGCTTTAAACAGTGAAAGAGTAGATTTATAAAATGCCTGAGGTCCACATAAGAAAAAAATAAACATGATCTTACCAAAAATAAGTATGATATGCAAAATAAAATAAAATATGCAAGAGAACAGTGTGTAAACTTATGTACTAAGAAACAATCCGTATGCTAATAAGTCAATGAAAATAACCGGATTTAATTATTAACTAGAGGAAAAAAAAAACACATTCAAACCTTAATGAGACTTTCACTTCTTACGGTGATGGAATAGTTTATATGAAATTAACCCTCCCACTGAAAATAATTAGCAAAGCTCAATTACATTCAAAAGTGAACAACAAAACTGAGAAGAACAAACAGCAAATGAGACTGTGAGTAACAAAGACAACCGGAATTTTATGTGCCAAGAGGTAAGGGTTGAGAGAAAGAAATTGTATTCAACATCACTTCATACCTAAGATAATTGACTATTCCCATTTCAGAATGCATTAGTAGAATACAGAACAGATGCATACAGATTATGATGTGATTGGAAGCAAATTTTAAAATATAATACATGCATGAGACAATTGTCTTGACAATCTGTAGTCACAGAAAGAAGATCTTTGCAGATGTGTAGTATAATACTTCCAGATCTTGGAGATTTGAAAAATAAAAACCTGTATCTCTTTGTTTGGAGAAAGAGGGAGGAAAGCAAGGAAAGGAAGAGGGAAAGAGAGAGGGAGAGAGAGAGAGAGAGAGAGAGAGAGAGAGAGTGAGAGAGAGAGAGAGAAGACAGAGACAAAGAGAGAGTATTAGAGTAGGATTGTGATCAAAAGATCTTAAGAGATTATCTTTGTCAGTTTATTTACATAATTAAGAGAAAGTTTGTAATACATATAAAATATTGAGATCAATATAATTACATTTTCCCTTCCCTCCCTTCAAGTCATTCTATATACGCCCTTTCTAATACATGATCTCTTGTTTCATTGTTATTACATGTATATAATTACATATATAATTATATTATATTTATTATATAGTACTGTACTGTATTGCTAAATTTACCATGCACTTTCTGTACCTGGCTAATAGTGTATAGGTTTTGGCATTGGACAACTAATGATTATGCTCTTCCCCGTAGAAAACGACTTTTCCACTCTTAGCTTTCCCCAGCTGCCTGCAGTTCTTTGTGTAGAATTGAGACCTCAGGATTTTCCCTGTACAGTTTACCATGTCCTTTGTTGTCATCTCTGTATAATTATATTTGATATTTTAATTACCTGTGAAGAAAATAAGGATATTAATATTTAATATTATTTGATTAACATGGAAAGAAGCTTAAAGACCATTGAGGAAAACTGGTCAAAAAGGAGAATTGGAACATTGGGAGCCCAGTGAGTTATTCTCTCTGGGACTGACATGACTATTCCATATATGAACAACTGCTGTGGTTATCTGAACAAGATCAATCCAGTCATAATTCCATAAAGGAGAAAGGTATGAGGTACTGCACCTTTAATGAGGAACTATTGGCAGTTGGTAGTTCCTGCTTTAACAAGACCATATTACTCTTGGGTGTAGTGACTGGTAGGTTGCTTATATTCCTTCAGATGATACCATGTCCATTCGCCATGCACATATTGGGAGACCAATATGTACTCAATGGGATATTAGACTTGGGTGCACTTATAGGATATTAAAAGAGAGAGAGGATAAAAGAAGATGTTAAATTAGGGAATAGGAAAGTGGATATTCAGTGAGCACTGAAAAAATGCAGGCTGGTTGTGATAAAACTCACTGTTTGTGTGTGTAAATTTTAAAGAATAAATAAAAATAGTATTAAAAATAAAGATCATACTCTGGAAAATGTGGTACATTTACACAATGGAACACTACACAGCAGAAAATAATGACATCTTAAATTTTGCAGGCAAATGAATGGATCTAGAAAACATCATTTAGAGTGAGGTAACCCAGACCCAGAAAGAAAATTATATCATGTACTCACTCATAAGTGGTTTTCAAACATAAAGCAAAGAAAACCAGCCCACAAATCACAATTCCAGAGAGCATAGGTAACAATGAGGACCCTAAGAAAGACATACATAGATCTAATCTATATCTAATAATCTAGTCTAGTAGAAAAAGACAAGATCTGAGTAAATTTGGAGCATGGGGACCTTGGGAGAAGGGTGAAGGGGAGGGCAGAGGCAGGGAGGGGAGCAGAAAAACATCTACACTTAATAAAAATTAATATAAAAAGAAAAAAATAAAGATCATACTCATGGAAATAATAAATCTTGGTGGCAAGATGTATCCACAGGAAAATAAGAAAAATTAGAAAATTGAAAGACAATAAATAATAAAATAGCAACAAATATGGTATGCTAGTAAAATCGTCCTTTAAATATCAATATTATAAATACACCAATTAAAAATCAAAGTCTATAAATCTGTCAAATATATGCAACAACTATATCATCTGAAATAGGTTAATTATAAGAGAGCATATCAAATCAGCAAAGTGACTAAGAAAGTCTTACTCTGCTTTCCCTAAGCAAGAGAGGACCAGCGTTTTCATGCTAACCTCCTACAGAGCTGATAAGAACAGGAGTGTGGAGCTCATGGGAGACTCCATTTCCATCTGAAGTCAATTCTGACTTAAAGAAGTCATTTGAATACAGGCTCCCTGCATCCTTGAGGGTTATGAGAAAGTTCTGATTAATCCCTTTATAAAGAAAATGTTGCCCATTAGAAAGAACACATTATCTATTAAGATTTGGTTAAGTGAATGACGCATCCAGTTAGCATTAGAAGATACTTGCTGCTAGCTGAATTCTCATGAGCAATAATGCACCTCCTTGCACTTCCTCCCAAGTAAAGTGCAGGGAAGCTGTAAGCTGACTGTTTTGCTCTTTGTTCTGCCTTTAATCTGTATAAAAGCAAGTTCTAAAATAAAATTGGGCCTGTTTGATATTCACCTTCTTCCTCATCTATCCATGTATCCATTTTTTTTAATATCCATTTCTCTCAGTCTGTCATTTCCTTAACCTCAAACCTTCTCCCATGTTGGTTCCTCCCTGAGCAGTCACCAATAAAATACTAGTTGCAAAATATGAGCTAGAGTATTGCATGATGATAACTAGGGCCATTCTCAAAATGCAAAAACTCCACTAATGTATATTAACTTAAAGAGAAGATTACAAAACATTAGACACATACAAAGAAAAACTGATAAGTAAGTTGGAAATAACACTATTAATGATTTTAAAATCCTAGAGAAGAATTCAGTCAAGTCAGTGATGAGCTAAACAGCAGATTGACTGAGGAATAATCAATCTATTGACGTTCATAGGATTCCTCAAAAAAAAAGAGAATGCACGTTCTTCATGTTTAAACATGCATAGGTATTAAATAACTTAAAAATAAAATAGCTATCAAGAGTAATTAAGAATGTTTTAATAATATTTAAATATAGCATCAAATTCATAATAAAAATAATATCCTACTACCAGTTATTTGCAACTTAAAGAAGAGTGATCTAACATTACAATATTATTTATATCTTAGGAATACAGCATAAAAACAATTAGATTATAGCTAAAACATGAAAGGAAAAATATAAAATGAATGGTTAAGAAGGGTATTATTATAATTAGGGAAATTTCTAAAGATAATTTAGTAAACCATAAGTAGGTTTTTGACAAGCTCCAAGAAACTCGTCAACCTCTAGTCAAGTTAATCTACTAAAAAAAAAAGCACATGATGATGGGTGGATAGATAGATGGATAAAGAAATGGATGGATGGATGGATGGATGGATGGACGGACGGACGGATGGATAGGTGCAAGTGGGTGGGTTGGCAGTGAGTGGGGAGACGGATGGACTGACAGACATACTTAAATGAAGTAAAACAGTGCTGTGTGTTGTAAAGGCATAGTTCAAAATGGTCGATTAACACTAAGAGACCAATGAAAGCAGTAAAAAAAAAATGTTCTTTCTTTTGTTGTTGTTTTTGGTTTTGTGGTTTTGTTTTCCTTAAACCACTAAGCTTAAATAGTACTGCATGCATGCACACTAGATTGGTATTATTTATTAGAAATTTGGCAACATTTCAAGGACTACACTACTGAAGAAAAAGTATCCCGACACCTAACAAGTCTTTACTATCATACTACCTCAGGAAGTGGTCAGGCTTCATGAGTCCCTTATTCATTCATGGTAAAATAGTTTGTGTAGAGAGCAGGTTTTGAACTGCATAGAAACTCTGTGCAGAGGTGACTTGAGGTAGCATTTCTACTGAGAGACTTGGCAAACCAAGTCAGGAAGAGACAAACCTCTCCCATCAATAGAATGCCTTGACAATGGTCAGTCCTTGAGAACACAGATGTGCACTGTAATTCAAAAGCTCTGATTAGCTTGTGCTTTGTCTTCTGATGAGGTGTTTTTGCATTATTTCACAACAAGAGTTATTCCCATAACACTGAGATTTTGTTTAGATTAACTAGGGCACGAAGCTTTTGAAATTAGTCGCAACCAAATGACTAGTCTTGAAACTATTTTCATGTATTATGGGAACCTAGTTTGAATCATGATTTGAGTATTATAAAAAGAGCACTGGCTTTGCAATAAAGTATGTAGTTGTAACTCCTACTCTGCAACCCCTGTGTCCTGATTTCTGTGGCACTACCCAGGGTCCTCCATAGCCGAGGAGGTTGGGGAAGGGTCCTTAACAAGTTTGGACCCATTTTTCTACAAGATTTTTACTAGTAACCACAAGTGCAGGAAGGTTAGGAATATGATGGATGTCTCATGTACAAACACACTGATTTGACAAAATTATGCCTCTTCCTTAAGCAGTGTTAATAATGCAAAAACAGCTACCAAAAACTAACACACTAATAAAAATTGTTTTATGTAATGGCCACATTCAATTTTTTTCTATTGCTTCTTTATTATATATTATATTTCTTTCAGAAATCTTCAATTTAGCCTATGAAGGACCTACTTCCATTTTTGGCCTGTCACTTAATCACTGCATAAAGTCAAGATGGATCTTGATTTCTCAATTTTTCCATATTGGCCTATTCTATTACACTTTTTCCTGTGTCAATTAATTTTCCTTGCTCACATAATAAATTCACTCTACTTTTTCCTTTTCTGTGCAGTTAGACATTTTCAGTATGGAGCCTTCTTTCCAATGAAGTGACAGATTGCCCTGTGGCCCACAAATTTTCAAAGTCTGTTCGGTGTGATAATATAAGTCCTCAGAATTCTTTTTTGCTAAGCAATACATGTGCACAAAAGAACATTATTAATTTTGTGCATTTACAAACTCTCATGATTTAAAACTGATGTCATTGTTCCAAACATATATCTAGGTTGTATAGTGACTGATTAAATTCTGTTTAAGATTTTGCTAGGAAATGCTGCATATAATGACATTTTATATATCTCTGTGAAGAGTACAATTTTCTAAATCACACCCCATTGTCAGTAGCATGTTCATCTTCCATACAGAACATACTGACTAAAAAGAAGATCAAATCTGCACATTTGGGTTATAAATTTTTAAGATTACTACCTCTGGTACTATATATCTCTCTTGTACCTGAACTTCTAAATCTTGCACTTTTTACCATCTTTTGCTTTGAAGATTTATCCCCTGTATGATTTGTTTATTCTACGGCTAAATATTGTCTGTTCTGTTGCCTTTCTTTGCTTGTAATTTATTTTTAAAGTGCAAAAGGGTTTAAAGTAAAATGGTAATGTACTCTTTTAAATTGTGTTATATATTCACTAAAAATGAGAAAAACAAGCTTGTAAGTATACACACAAGCCAAGAATATAAGTACTGACAGCATTTTTTGTTCTCTTCATTACTAACTTCAGTCCAAACTTTGAAGTCAAATTTGATCACATAATTAAAGATTGATTACTAACTGAAAATTTTACTTTAAAGGAGCATACATGCATACTCAAATTTCTTACATTTTAATCACAAGCTATGTGTACATTAATACAATTATCGCATTAGAAATATCTGTTCTTTCTCCTATAGAGTTGTAACTATTGTTAATTGTGATGATATATACAAGACAATCAGTACAGAATAAAGAAGTTTTATTAGCTTTTTGTTATTATAATCCTAAAAATATTTCAATGTTTGGTTTTCAAATATGGTTATTTAATATATAATTAGATCAACCATGTATGTTTCTGAAACTGTATTTTGAACAGAATGATCAATAATATGTTTAACAGAATACAACCCACTAAGAATATAAACTCCTCAGAAACTTGAAAACACTAATTTTCAGTTGAGCTCTGTGATTTGTATTTTCAGGTCCTACCCTATATAGCCAACAAATGGATGATCATGATGTTTACGACTTACTCCAGTGCTGGGTGGTGGTGGTGCACACCTTTAATCTCAGCACTCAGGAGGTCGAGGTAGGCCTAGTCTACAGAGCAAGTTCCAGGACAGGCTCTGAAGTTACACAGGATAACCCTGTCTTGAAAAACCAGTAAAAGGAAGATTTACTCCAGCTTTAGTATTCACATATCCCATAGTTTAAATATGGTCTTGAAATAAGTGAAATTGACAAATATTCAGATGCAAGCTTAAGACCAACACACAATCTTTACAACATTGGAGAAAGTGATATAACTGTGAAAAATAGAATTTGATAGAAGAAAGAGAGCTGGATATGTTTTTGAAAGAGTTGAGAAATACAGAAGTCAGTTGAATGACTAATCAAATGAAAAACACTGAAAGATTGTGATTTTGTCCATGTAATAACTTGACTTAATATTTATAGGAAATCCAGATTTTAAGAATGTGTATTATCCACAGATCAGTGAACATGCTACATAAGGGAATCTTATACTAACAGTCTTGTCATTAAAGTTATTCTTAGAGGCTCATTTCACAAAAAAACTTAGTTGTTTCACATTAAGAATACTTTTTGTTAGTTTACTTCTTCCATAAAGAAACATTTATTATATGAGTTTCTTCTCTCAAATATAGATGTAGATAATATGATGGTACTAAGAGGTGGAGGTGAAACTTTGACAAGTTTTTAGGCCCCATAGTTTTTATTAAGGTAATATATGTCTTGTCTCTTTTTAAAGTTATTAGGTCTTAAGGGTTCCACTGTTATGGATACTATTAGAGCTCCCAAATGATAAAAAATAATATATCTGTTCTCTCCCTTTTTTGGGTTTCTACTGCACTATATGGCCAAAGTGCTCATTAGATTGTGTCCATCTGCTTGAACACGCCAACATCCAGAACTGTATAAAACAATTTTTTTCTTTCATATATTACCAAGTGCTGTATCTTCCGCCATTGCTCAGCACAAATTAGAATGAGTCAGAAAAGTAGAAGCCAAAGAAATTACTACTTCTCAATTAGTGATCACCTCATCATTAACATGTCTAACGTGAAGACATGTGCTACCATACACATTGTAAACACATGCAATGTAAGAACATGAAACCATTTTTATTTGTTCATTTTCTTTGAGAAATGCATCCGCTGGAGACATTCATTACAATTAAAGTAACACCTTTTCAACATAAAGCGTGACTTCTCCTTACCTATTGGCCTCGGATTCAAGCACTATACATTGTCATGATATAAATGTGTCCCAGGGTTGTAAAATTTAAAATTCAAACCTCAAGTATTTTTGGTCTATATTTCCTCCTTTCCAACATATCTGTGAGTATAATTGTCATAGCACTTACATCTGAAGTTTAAAATTGGAGAAGGAGAGATGACAAAGCATTAAAAAGAAATATGTTACTTGATAAAAATTTAGCGGTAGTTGAAATATCTATTTTGGATATAGAGTTTATTTAGTGCACATTGGAAGGGTATAAGATTAGGGAGGTATGGAGGGGAGAGTGAAAGAGAGAGGAAAGAGGAAAAGGGAAGAGGAGAAAGCATTGGCTGCCTTTTCAGAAGTATGGACAGAGAGAGAAAGAGTTTGATAAAATATGAAGATATTAAAATGTGAACTTCTTTATCACTAAAACACCTTTAAAAGTAAACCAATTGTACTAGTGTGATTCCATTGCATACAACCCTCATATCATGGAAAGAAGGATAATAAGACAGCACAGAAATCAAGGAACAGGCAGAAATAAAAATGAGGCCATATAGTAAGAGAGACCAAGTCTCTTCATTATAGGTATGGAAAGGTATTTTTGGCAAGTTTTTAAATGACAAATAAACAAGAATACATGAACTGCATGGTAATGTATACCAGTCATTATTGTGTGAAGGAACTGATATATGGTTGGGTAATGAAACTAGACAGGATCCAAGAAGGAGACAGTCTATAAAGAACAATTAATGGCAAGGATTTGTGATATAAGGAACTGGTTGAAAAGAAGAAAATTTTGTGGGCTTTATGCTTCATATTGTTTCGTTTTGGTATTTATATCTTATTTTTTTGTTACTTTATTACTTTGATAGTGAGACAGAGAGGGAGAGAGGAGGACAGAAGAGAAGGAGAGACAGGAATAGGTAGGGGAATAGGAAGAACAATTGTCCAAGAGCTGAAACTTAAAATTTTGATGTTACATGGGTAGGGAGGAGGCAAGTATCTCAGATCAGAGGAGTAAGGAAAAAAACATTATTCAAAAATATATCACAAGCCGGGCGATGGTGGCGCACGCCTTTAATCCCAGCACTCGGGAGACAGAGGCAGGCGGATCTCTGTGAGTTCGTGACCAGCCTGGTCTACAGAGCTAGTTCCAGGACAGGCTTCAAAGCCACAGAGAAACCCTGTCTCGAAAAACCAAAAAAAAAAAAAAAAAGAAAAAGAAAAACATATCACAAAAATTTTTCAAAACTCAAAAAACTGGATGAGAAAATATACATTATGTAAATGTGAAAATTGTTTTCAGTACTCACAAAGGAATATATCTTATAGCTCAAGTACAATATGATAAATTTACTGTATCTGAGAAAGGGAAGTGCAATAGATGGGAAAGCTAGTTATGACTCGCTGAATTGAAGCCTTAGAGAAGGGATTAGTGATGGCCTGAGTTACTGAATAGAAAGTCTCTGAAACAGAAGCAGGGTGTTTAAGATGCTGATCAAAGATTCAGTTACAGATTCTTAGCTTCAGATGCCACTTTGACTTCCAAAGCAGTTGTGAATGATGCTCAGAGATGTGAAATCAACTCAAGATATAAATTTGCATGGTGTGCTGAACCTAACTCTCAAGGGAAGATTTTATGATGTTCTCTAAGTATGGTAACCAATAAAATCAACAGAGAGAAAATATTAGACATACTGTTTTGCCCCGAGAAAGCCCTCAGTTCTTATTCCTGGGAGACTGAATTGCTAAATTGGGCATCACATTTGTCAAGAATATTGGAACTGGCAGATAGAGAGATTGGCTAGTAGATAAGAGCACATGCTGTTCTTGTAGTGGATCACAATTTGGTTACATCCTCCATGACATATGACCCACAACCACATGTAACTCCTGCACCGGGGGCTAAGAAACCTCTTCTCGTCACTATGGGACTGTAAACCTATACTTATATCCACACAGAGACATATACTCATAATTTAAAAGATACATCTTTAAGAAAAGTGTGAATCTAAGTTTAGGCAGGGAAGATATTGGAATCTAGAATACATCATAATCTCAGGTTAGTTGGTAAAGTACTCTAACATCAGTCACTGAGATGAAATAATGAGGTAAATATTTATCTACCACCTTTAGGAATTTATTTTGTTAAAGAATGTTAATGGTTGCTAAGCAGCTGATTAATTGTAACCAATTAATTAATAGTAATGCTACAATATGTCTGCAACCACCTGTAAAATTCCTACCCCTATCTACAAAATCCTATCCATGAATTCTCAAGGCATGATTTGAAGTTCTCTAGAATTTAAGATTACATGCTTTCAGCTGTGTCTTAATGAGGTTAAGAAAAGTCCACATAATTGCTCAAATTTTGGACTATTAATTATCCAGTTCATCAGAACTTGGTGAAAAGGTAAATTTTGTTTTGCCACAAAATAATATTCTTCATTAAATCTTAAAATATTTGGTCACCTAAACAAAAGCTGCACAACAGCATTTTCAATTGAACTTCTAAGTTATATTGACCAACCTTTCAGGGTCCCACTCCGGAGTGAAGCAGTACAGGCAATAAATCACTGTTCAAATGAGATCATTTTTCTCTATAGATGAGACACTCGTAAGATTTTTAATCCAAAGTGATCACTTCTAATTGTATATATATATCAATTATATCAACTCAGCAGGTTGCATTTTTGAATAAACATGTATAAAAATGTGTGTGCGTGTGTGTGTGTGTAACAATGTTAATAGAAATGGTCATGAAGTTGAGAGAGAATTGATCAAAAGGGTGGTAGAAAAAAATGAAATCAATGCTGTATTTATGGATGGACTTCTCAAAAATACTAAAATGAGTATAAAAATAAACTAAAATTATTTTAGCTATTCTAAACACATTGTTTTTGTCTTTTATTTTCCCAAAAGTAATGGCAGAGGAAATTTTCAAACTTAAAAAAAAATGATGTAGAACCATTTGCAAATGTTCAAGCTTCGGACAAAATATTTCAAGCTAAAAATTTATGATAGTCTTCAGAACTTGGCTGTTAAACAATAAGCTTTTCAGCACACACATGCTTTCATATTTTGAATATAGTGTCATATATTCACCGGGGGCTAAGAATATTGGAATATTCATAACTTAATTTCTTATGTCTTAAGTCTTTCTTATAATATACTTGATATTTTTCCAAATGCTGGATTCTAGAAATTAATTACTAACTGAAAGCCTATGTTATAAACACCATTTATACTATGTATTAATATTATAATAGCAAGGATGTAAGCTAAGTAATATCTCCAGTATGATAAGAAAGACTAACTAAAGAATGTAAAGTTTAAGAGCCATCTTTATGTTAGCATAATTGAACTCTCCATGTGAAAAGAAAGTCTTCACCAGGACCCCACTCAGAGATCAGGGAATCGTGCAGATGAGAGGAACAAAAGACTATAGAAGGCAAAGGAGATGGAGAACTCTAGGTGAACATGATCCACCAATCAAGTCAACAGGGCTCATATGGGCTCAGAGAGACTGACATTGCAAGCACAAGCCTGCGTTGTTCTTCTCAGGTTGCTCTGCCTTTACAGTATGACTGTTTTAAGAAAGGGAATGGGTGTATCTTTGACACTTTTGCTTGCTCAAGAGATATTTTTCGTCTACTGGGTTGCCTTTTCCAGCCTCAATAAATGGGCTTTGCATTAACTTATTTCATCTTGTTTTGTCTTTTTTGGCTGTCATCCCTTAGAGTCTTGCTCTTTTCTGAAGAGGAAATAAAGGGGGAGTAGACCTGGGAGAGAGGGTAGTTGTGAGTGAGGGAGCTGGGAAGAGTGGAGGGGGGGGAGAAACTTCAGTCAAGATTACTGTATGAGATACAAATCTATTTTTGTAAAAAAATAGATTGTTTGTATAATTGAAAATAATAATTATAGAATGTGAGCTCTAATTACTTTGACTTTACAAAAACATTTTGCAGTGCTGTCTTTCTATGAATCCAACCATTGCTAAAATATCCCTTTTGTAAGGAATTTTTAATCAGGCAACATTGTAAGAATTGATATATTGTACTGAAAATGCAGGACAAGTTTCAATTCCCAAAACTAATATTCTAAAGAAGATATTATACATAAAGAAAATATATAGTTAATGTATGTAGATTACATAGAAGCAGACACTATGATGAAACTATCCTGTATAGTAACAAAAAACATACATTATTTAAATA
This sequence comes from Neodon shergylaensis, assembly GCA_025134845.1. Classification (NCBI taxonomy): domain Eukaryota; kingdom Metazoa; phylum Chordata; class Mammalia; order Rodentia; family Cricetidae; genus Neodon; species Neodon shergylaensis. The sequence continues at coordinate 16,602,787 of JABTXL010006268.1, forward strand.
TTTGAGAGTACTTCTATGTAAAACTTCAAGAAGACTGGGGCAACTGATAGAAAATATGTTAAAGACACTGGGAAAAGCACACACACTCATGCCCAATAATGAAAAATCACCTGTTCTTCCTGAGATCTACAAAGGAAACACTATAACGGCAGAAAGTAGTTGGTAAGGACTTGAAGCTGAATGCTTAAGTTGTGTGAAACATTATGCAAGCACTAGTGTTTGTGAGGAATGCAACAAGAAAAACGGGAATTTTATGAGTAGGATGGTTGTGGTACAAGTCTTTAATCCTAGGAGGAAGAGTCAGTAAGATCTCTGTAAATTCAAGACCATCCCAGGCTACAGAGCAAGTGGAGCCTTGTCTCAAGAGGAGGGAATTTTATGAAGAGGAGGGCAAAATTATATTTTAAGTTCCCAAATATGTATTCAAGTGTCCATTTTAAGAGTGTTGGAATATTCTTGATGTAGAATCATTGTCATCTGTGATAAATGATCATGCACTCAAAATGATAAACAATGGTGAACAACACTGAAATTCATGGAATAGAGAAATCTCAAAAAAGTCCAAACTGAAGCACTGTTTTGAAGATACAGTCAATGTTGTTTACTGATGACCTAGAGATTGGAGAGAAAACTGACCTTTTACTTTAATTGAGAACCATATTTTTCTTTAGTGTTTAATAGGAATCCTAATTTTAAACCCTATATAAATTTAATAAAATTTGTCTTTATAGAGTACCTTGCTCTTTAACCAGATTCTCCTTTTTTAATTATTTTATTTTTTTTGTTTTATGAGCATTGGTGTTTTGTATGCATGTGTATGTCTGTGTGAAGGTGCTAGGTCATACTGAATATTCTTTTACACAGTGTGAATATATTCACTCTGGTTGGTTTAATAAAGAAGCTGACTGGCCCATAGTAGGAAAGGTAAAAGGTAGGCAGGATTGGCAGCCAAAAATGGGCAAGAAAAAGAAGAGGAGTCTCAGGATCTCAAGAAGGCAAGGAGAGAAGGAGATAACCTTGCTGTACTAATAAAAGGTACCTAGACACGTGGCATAGAAGAGGTAAAATATTTGGGTTAATTAAAAATGTAAGACTTAGTAACAAACCTGAACTATTGTCTGAGCATTTAAAAATAATTTCAAGTTTGTTATGGTTCCTTGGGGTACTGATTGGTGGGACAGAAATGTCTGCCTATGATGACCTCAGGATCTGAAGTTATGAGCAGACAGTTGTGAGCAGTCAGTTGAGTGCTGAGAATTAAACCTGGGTCCTATGGAAGAGCAGTCAGTGCTCTTATAAATTGAACCATCTCTCCAGACTCCCAAATTATATTTTATTGTTTGAAATAGCACTATGGTTGGAGTAACAAGGTGTGAATTTGAAAGGCAATAATCTACACTCTAAATTACATATCAGATGTTTTGATTTAAAATGCTTTACAACTGTAACTCTGAATAAAAATTATAAACGATTTTTGGATGCCAGTATTTTGGAAAATTTTCTTCACAAAATAGTTTAGCTAATAGTTATAAAATGCTGAAATATTCCAAATGGTTTTCTTTGTTTATTTTTGAAGCTCCCCAAAATACCTAACTCAGATGCTGCCATTTGCATATGTGAGAAAAATTATGAAACAGAGAATAATAGACATCTGCACAAAGACAAAAATATATGTCAGAACCAAGTTGAATTCCAGATACTATCAAACAATCTTTTTTGTTTAATGAGATGCCTTTGCAACCTTAACAATTTGTTTGATATGATGAATCTTAGTTTCCAAAATTAAAAAAGACAAAAGTACCTTGGCCTAAATTAAGCTAGTATACAAATATTTCCATTATTGGAGTATAAATTGAAAACAAGTATTTGTGTTTATGGAAAAGGCATAAATAATTTCTCAGTTATCCAGGATAAAGTAAAAATGGCATCCTGTGGAGCTCAGTGGATAAAATGCCATGATTGCAGAGTATTCTGGGAAAGGTATACAGTTAAAGAATTGTGTCTTATTTAATTTTATAAGTCTCTTTCAGGTTAATAACTTATTTCTCTCCAAGGAATAGTAAGGTAAAAGTGAATTAATTCATGGCATAATACAAGATAGGCAGTCATAAAATACTGGCATTTTCCAAATTGCCAGTATAAGAATTGTTAGAAGAACATGAATATTATTTTCAGATTCTCCAAGGGGTTAACCTTTATGTTACATGCTGAATATGAATTATGTATTAGCTTCTCATATTTCATATGTAGAACTTTTTTACTTTGGTCTTCTTCCTCAAGATGACCTTGATGTAATCAGAGATAATAGTGTACTTTACCAAAGACATTAATCAATAACTTCATAATATGAAGCACTATGAATTTTTAAAAGCTTTATCTTGAATTATTCAAATCTCGTATCAAAAAAATAAAGTCAGCTGAGTGACTTAGATTTTTATGATCCTACAAGTCCTCTTCTATGTTTTAGCACATTTATTTGCTGTTTAAGATAGAATTTGTTGGTGATGCTGTGTGAGTTCTACTCAATTTCTTGTACATATATTTATCATTAATTTCCATAAATACTTTGTATGAATAAAAGTTTCAAATAAGAATTTATGCATAAAAGAATAGCCTTAACATTTTAAGAATTCCAATCATATCAAAATTTAAAAGTTAATAAAAGGAAACACAGAAGAATAACATAATAGCAATAATGATACTCAGGGTATAGCTAAATGGAAACATCTTTTCAGGCATGCATATCATCTTAGGTTTGTCCTATATCATATTAAAAATAAAAGCAAAATTACAATATTAAACCAGGAACAGATTTTCCTGCAATCACTATTATTATTTACCTGTGCAAAGACATTGTTGAATATTATTTAACTTAATATCAATTTAGCAATATGGAATGTGAAGGAAAGTCTTTTGCAAACATACACCCAGATATTTTTTTTAATCTGAGACACATGCACCATATATATTCTAATGGTATTCATTAGCATCAAGCAATCATTTTTTTAAACCTATATGCAACTTTTAGATTAGGAAATAAAAACAGCTTTTTGATATATATATATATAGTGATATATATATATATACATATATATCACAATAACTCTGTTCACTCGAAAATACCTACAAATTTTTAAGGCACGTCTTTTATATTCAGGAAAATGTACTTTAGAAATAAATCTACAAAAGATATAAATATAGTTCACTTGAGTAAGACTGCCTGTATGCATTAACCCTATGAGATAACAGGTCAATATAAAATATATTTGTTAACATATAAAGCAGACTTATTAGAATTGCATATGACTTTTTAATTGAGACTCTATAAGCCAGAATGACCTTGGCAGATGTCCTGTAGTCTTTAAGAAACCACAGACGCCAGTCAGGGTTCCCATCCTATGGGAAGTCCAAGGTACTCCCTGCTCCCCCCAGGTCCAGGAAGGTGAGCATCCAAACAGACTAGTCTCCCACAAAGCCCGTCCACGCAGTATTGATTCTACCGAACTTTGTTCTTTACACTACTTTCATTGGGTCCCCTAAGTTTGGGTATGTTGTGCATTCATTTTATTTTAATTCTAGGATATCATTAAATTTTTCCACATTTCTGTCTTAACGCAATAAACATTCAATAGAGAATTTAAATAGACCTTTAATCCCTAAGGAAATAGAAATCAATAAAAGTCTCCCAACCAAAAAAATGTCCAGAGTCAGATGGTTTCAGCAAAGAATTCCACCAGAATTTCAAAGAAGAGTTAATACCAATACTCCTCAAATTGTTCCACAAACAAGAAATATAGGGAACATTGCAAAATTCTTTCTATGAAACTACAGTTACCCTGATACCTAAGACAAAGGAATATGCAACAAAGAACATTAATGCACAAATACTTAATAAAATACTGGCAAACTGAATCAAAGGACATATCAAAAATATCATCCATGATGATCAAATAGGCTTGATCCCAGAGACACAGGATGGTTCAATATACAAAAATCTACAGATTTATTGCAATCCCTTTCAAAATCCCATGACAATTATTAACAGACCTTAAAAGAATCACGCTCAATTTAATATGGAAAAAGAAGTAGAACAGGTAAAACAACCCTTTACAATAAAGGAGCTTCTGGAGTCATTACCATCACTGACTTCATGCTATTCTATAGAGCAATAGTAATAAAAAAAACACCCGCTTGATATTGACATGAGAACAGATACATGGACCAAGGGAATCAAATTAAAGACACTGACATGAATCTACATAACTATGAACACCTAATTTTTAACAAAGATGTAAAAGTTATACAATGGAAAAATAAAGCTTCTTCACCAAATGGTGCTGGCATAACTAAATATCAACACGTAGAAGAATGTACATCGATCCATATCTATCACAATGCATAAAGCTCAAGTTCGAGTGGATCAAAGATCTCAACAAAGATCCAACACTGATCCTGATATAAGAGAAAGTGGGAAGTAACCTTGATCACATTGGCACAGGGACCACTTCCTAAATGTTACACCAGTAACACAGACACTGATAACAATGATCAATAAATGGGACCTCTGGAAACTGAGAAGTTTGCCAGGCAAATAACCTGGTCAATAAGAAAAAACAGCTGCCTACAGAATGGGAAAAGATCTTCACCAACCCCACATCTGACAGAGTGTTAATCTCCTAAATATTTAAAGAACTCAAGCCAAATTATTTTTATGAGGTCATAGTTACCTCAATACCCAAACTACAAACGGACTCCACAAAGAAAGAGAATTACACACCAATTTCCCTCAGAAAGAATGATGCAAAAATACTTAGTTAAATACAAACTGTTTCTAAGAACACATCAAAAGATCACTTACCTTATTTTTTTACTCCAGTCATGTTTGATTGTATTCTTGGTCTCTGGCCATAATGTTGCCTAAACATATGCTGCAATGCTCATAAATTGGTGCCTACAGCAGTTGTCATAAGAGAGATTTCATCAAGTAATTGATCAAAACAGATGCAGAGACCCACAGGAAATCATTAGGCTAAGCTTGGGGAACACTGCTGAAGAGGGGGAGAAAGGATTTTATAAGCTAAAGGTGGTAAAGGACATCACATGAAACCCACAGAATCAAGTATCTGGGTTCATAGGAGCTCACAGAGTCTAAAGCGACAGCCAGGGAGCCTGAAAGAGACTGACCTCGGCTCTCTACATATATGAGAAAGTTGTGTATCTTTGTCTACCAGTGTGCCTCCTAACAATGGGAGAAGGGGTTGTCCATAATGCTTTGCCTGGCTTTTTTTAACCTAATTCTCATACTGCGGTACCTTACAGGTTTTAACACAAGTTTTGCCAATATCCGTAGGAGGCTTGACCTTTTCTACACACAAAGAGAGGAAAGTAGATGGGAGGATAGAGGGAAGGAGAGGGAGGGAATTCCAAGCAGATAGAGGAGTAGAGAGTAGGAAGAGTAAAAGAGATGCCATGTAGCCTCCAGGGAGAAAGACACCTATGCACCAGTACCTGTAATCCACGAGCTTAGTGGTAAAACATAAAATAATGGAAATGGATTAATGGGATAGATCCAATTTCTTTCCAATTTGAAGAGTTAGTTAATAGGCCAAGCAGTGTTGTATGTATACAATATTCAGTCTGCATGTATTCCTACAGGACAGAAGAGGGCATCAGACATCATTACAGATGGTTGTGAGCCACCATGTGGTTACCGGGAATTGAGCTCAGGATCTTTGGAAGAGCAGGCAATGCTCCTAACCGCTGAGCCATCTCTCCAGCCCAGCAGTGTTGTAATAATGCAGTTTCTGTGTGATTATTTTGGGTCTGGGCAGCCAGCAAATGAACGAGTAGCCTCTGCCAATAAGCTGGATCTTGCCCCAAAAGTTCAATTCCATTGATTCATAGATTTTTTTTTAATGATTTTATAGCAATTAATTTTGTAATTTTTAAAAAATTTTGGCAGTTTCTAGATTTGCTTTATACCTACAGCAATTGCAAAAAAAAACTGTTGCGTCGTCTACATTAACACATGTATATATGTTTGATTGTACACACAATTGACTTATGGTATGTGCCAAGCACACACACAACAAATAGCATTAAATTTCACTGTTTTCATATGACATAAAATATTGTCAACAAATTATTGAATATGCAGTGTTTTATACTTTTGATTCATAAATTTATTCTAAAAATTGCATTGATTTCATATTCATATGAAAACTTTGCAAAGTCACTGGAAAATTTGATATTTAATTGAAGTTAGTAATTAAACATATTATCCATTGCTTATGGATTTCTCTTTCCTAGAATAATGAGTTGTAAGGAACTCATATTTCTATGTAGCATGCATTTGACTGCTCTTCAGGCTGGAGAGGGAAGGGGAGAGGAGTGGGGGGAGAGGGAAAGGAGTGGAGGGAGGGGGAGGGAAATGGGAGGCTGGGAGGAGACGAAAAAAATTTTTTTTTCAATAAAAAATGTTTTATAGATACTCTCTTTTGATTCATATTTTAAATATTAATGTATTTATTATTACATGATGGTATAAGATTATACTAATAAGAAATAAACTTGAAACTTCATGTAAAATATATATACAATATTATAAAATAGTTATATGATAAATATCCTTTCTTTATATATAATGTATCTACTTATTATTATGAACCAATCAATGACATTTTCCATGGATTTATTATAATATGCAGATGTGCCACTGATTTCTTACATTGTTCTTTCATCCAAAATTTTTTAATGGTCCACTTTATGATAAGAATGATACATCAAGGGACCATCTTAACTTCTATCAATATTTTTCATATATAGGTTTACCATTTTATTTGTATCATTTTAATTTGTCTACTTGTATCATCTATAATTTGTAAAAGCAATTTCTGCTGATAGCATTATTTTTGTGCACCTAATTTTGTTCAGAAATAAAGCATTACTAATTTCATATCTATGTTATGGTGGTTTTTTTTTTGTATTTTCTAAGTATATACATGTCATGGTGGTTAACATGTTAATGTTCATTACTTATTAAGGTAGGAAATTAAATTATAATGCTTTACACTTTTACACTCATCGATTTTTGTGTATAGGTTTATTGACAAAATGTGTCATGTATTTTGTTATCTACTCCAGTAGATGGCCCTAAACTCACACACAAATTGGCTGTGCTGAGTGGGCTCTCTGGTCAAAACACAACAAACAAAACAAAACAAATCAAAAACAAACTAAAGCAAAAACATAAAGTTGTGAGACAAAAATGTTAGTAGGAAACAGGATGAATTGAAGTTGATGGAGCAAAGCATGGGTTGATCTGAACATACTCTATCCACATATGAATTTCTCCAATAATAAAAAATAATTTAACTTTTTCAAGATATAGAGTTTAGCAAAGTACCTGCTGGTTCTCTTTCAGGGTCCATGCCATGACCAGTTGTGAACTTTGAAAAAAACTTTTACAAAAATATTATAAATTAGTATTGTCCTTATAAGATTTCCACCTCTGTTTTCAACCTGCAACTCTGCCCATTTCCTACCACTTCTTCTCACATTTATATGTCCTTCAGTTATTACTGTAACATGCATACAACTACACGCACATACACACACACACACACACACTCATGCACATTGTTACATATGCCCCTTTTAAAACAATCTAGATTTTTGTCCCTCATTCCTTTTCCTTTCTCGTTATTGCTCTTCAGTTACTCTTTTGTCCTGCCCTAGTAGAAATCTCCCACCATTTTTTTGTCCCAGTTTCCCTCATCATGAAAGCTATGTCAAAGCCTCTTCCTCTCTAGAAATCCTTTCCTCCTACCCAATGGGTTCTTTGTACCTTTTTGTCTCATCTGGTTACTTTGGATTCTGAGATTACATCTACAAATTTGGAATTTGAACCCAACAATTTGGAATATGTGGTTTCTTTCCTAAGAGTATATTATCTAGTACATTCCATATGAATATGTCATGACATCATTTTTAGAGCAGAATGAGTTCCACTTCTATATATCATGTTCTCTTTTTCATTAATCAGTTGAAGGGCACCTTTGATGCTTCTGTAGCCTACATATTATCGATAGAATGACAATAAACATTGCTGACAAAGTATCAGTGTAGTAGGACATTGAGTCTTTGGAAATATGGCAGGGGGTAGTATAATTGGATCATATCATAGGTTTATTTTTATTTCTTTGAGAGGTCTTTACATTGACTTCCAGAGTGGCTCTCCAAATTTGCAAATTTAACAGGTAATATAGATTCACCTTCCCTGCTTTCTAGCCAGTATTTATTGTCTGTTGTATTTTTAATCTTAGACATTTTGACTCAGGAAAGATGAAATCTCAGAGTTTGGGGGATTTTTCCACTTATTGTTAAAAATATTAAACTCTTCTAAGATATATTTCTCAATCATTTATTTATTTATTATTACTTATTTTGAGAACACGGAATTCTAAGCTCTAAATGAGCTAATATTAATTCCATTAACTCCAAGATTCAGAGAGAGCCATGAGAAGAGATTGGAAAGATTATAAATGCTGTGGAGTGGGTAGGAGATCAAGGGAATGCAGTCTTCTGGACATGATGTGGATGTTTCAAACTTGATCTCACAGCAGCTGTGATTACCCACACAGTACTTATACAGATCAAGGCACCCAAAATTTCAGGATAAAATGTCTAGATCTTTACTCTCAACCCTTAGTGAGGAGCTATTGACAATGAAAAGTTGCTCTTAGTATTAGATTTTTTTATTGAGTATTTACCCACTACTTGGCCAAACTCATGCACACACAGGCTGTTCTCAATCAACTTAGTAGGTTACCAAAAATAAAATAAATTATGTGACTGCGGAAGAAAGTGTGATGATATTGGAGGAGTGGAAGGGGAGTTAATTATGAATATATTTTATTTACATACAATCTTCAAAAATAAAGATAAAATTTTAAATATACAAAAATAATGGTATTATCTCTAGGAAGATATTTAATCACTTTTGGATATTTGAAAGTACAGGAACTTTATGATATTTAATTACTGACACATCTAATCAAAGTTTAATCATCACAATATTTGATCACAAAAGTTAACTATCTTTTTGTAAATGTAGAAACAGTATTAAATATAGTAAAGTGAGAAAATATTAAAAACAAACCATTTATCTCTGCTCATATATATATGAGCAGATATATATATGTATATATATATATCACATCTATATTGTGTCAATTATTTTAAACTGTTTATCTCCACTGTGGTCCATATCAGACAATTCATTTTCAGATATGAGGCCAAGAACCAGGACCATGTGCTTGCTAGACAAGTACTCTACCACACACCTAAATCCCCAATCCCTACATGAGTATTTGCATGGAAGCAGATGCTTCCGTTTGCTCATCAGATTTAATGCTGAACTGTTTTGCTGTGTTTGTTTTATTTGCTTGTTTCATTCTGAAACTCATGACAAAAATGTATTTCTGTACAGTCTACACAAAGTTGCCAAGAGAGTCACCAAGCTGTAGTTTTTCACCTAATAACAGACTCCATCATTTCTGAGTTCCCGTTTTCTGGCACTACTGAAATGCTATCACCTGAAACACTATGGAGCAAGCTGAGCCATGGGGATAAATCTGCCACTGTGTTCTGCATCCACAATAGATCATCTAAGGGTGAAAGGGGGGGAGGGTTGGGAAGACAGGAACTTTCCTCTCCTTACCCTATGTAAATGCGTGCCTGAGGAGGATGAAATGCTGCCTTCTTGCAGTGTTATTTACGGCATGCTGTTACTGCACAGCATTTTTCAGTAACAATGTATCACTTCCTCCCACAATGAAGTTGCTCTACCGAGCACTCTCTTCTCATGGAACTGTTGTCACTAACAGAGGGTTTGTTTCTTCCATGCTGATTCATCATTTTAGCATCCATGAGTCAGGCATCTTATAGCAATTTTGAATTCCCATTTGCTCTCAATCTCTATGCCTGCCCCATGGATCTGGGTTATTGTTACCTTATAAAAGATACCCGGGTCACAGAGTTTATAAGTCCTTCAGTGATGATTCAATGCTGTATCTCCTCACCTGCAAATACAAGCATTTTAGTGGACTCCAACGTCTCTAGGGTTTGGTCACCAGATATACTGCACTGCTTTATTTCTAGGCTTTATTCCCATTGGACAAACATTACACCCAACTGTTTTTATACAGTTTAGGTGTTCACTTGAATAGCAATATGAGAAAAAAAAGCAACATGTTCACAATGCTGTGTAACAGTGATGAAGCCTCATTTGTTTCCCATCGACTCCATTTACCCTGAAGTAGACACTAATCCCGAATTAGAATTGATTTAATATCTTGCTGTTATTTTGGATCTTAGTGCCCAATTTTCATGAATTTTAATTTCATGAAGATGAGATTATTATTTATTTTCATCCTGTTTCTCAATCATCAATATTCATTTCCAAGTTCTGCCTAATGTTTGTTTGTGGGTCCCTGTATCTGCTTCCATCGGTTGCTGGGTGGAGTCTCTCTTACGATAATTGGGCTAGAAAAAAGTCCTGTAACAGGCTATAGTTGGTTATAATTAAGAATCATTTTAGTGCCTTTTTTAAAAATTTCTTTGTTCATCATGTTTGGGTACATCCTAGGACTCTGCGCCATCCAGCTTCAGGATCCTGCCATCTACGCAGTGTGTGAGCATGGGCTTCTTCTTGTTACATGAACCTTCGGTTTCAGCAGGCATTGGTTTGCAGTTGGCCACTCCCACAAGCTTTGATCCACCACTATCTCACTGTTTTTTTTTTTAAATATTTATTTATTTATTTAGGAGTCAGGTCAGTTTGTGGATCATTGCTTTTGGAGCTGGGTCCCAACACTGAGTTCCCAGTTGGGTTAGAGAAGATTGCTGGTTCAGGCTCTGTATCCTCCATTACTAGGAGTCCTTGCTAGGCTTGCTCTAGTAGGATCCAGGAAGTTTCTACGGTACTAGGTTTCTGTACCCCCACGATATGCCCACCTATTGTTTGAAGACATGAGCTGGATAATAGAACTATCAACAAATGACTAAATATATAAGTATAAATGTTTTCAACACAGCTGGTGCACATTTGTTCCTTACTTGTTGTGTTCCTTACTTTTACTAAGGGCAATTTTTTGAAGAAAAACAAGAAGGGTACATTGACTTAGGTTCTAAATCTTTAGAATTTCTCTCTGCTGTCATTTTTCTTGAACAAAAGTAAGTTTATCTAAAGTCTTTGTACTTGAATAAGTATAAGTGATACATATTTTTTGTCAACATGTTTCTTCTTCTTGGATTTATTGACATAACTTCAATTTTATGTCTGGATTTTATGTGGCTTGGTAGAAAGCCAATGTCCAGTAAAAGAAGTTCTCTCTCTCTTTCCTCTCTCTGTCTCTCTCCTCTGTTTACATGTATCTTCAGTTTTCCTGAAGGTCAAAATTTGGTCATGAAGATCTATGGTTTGTAGATCAAAATCAATATTCCTCACAATTTTCAATGACAGTTTTCTCAGTTGAGCAGTAATCATAGCATCATGTTCCTTCAATTATCAATCTCAAGCTCATGTTCTGTAATCCTTGGGGAACCCTACAGAATAGGGAAAATAAAGACTATAGCTACAGGAGTTGAGGATACTAGGAGAACAAGACCCACTACTAAGCAGCTCATAGGATCTCACAGAGGTTGAAGTGGCAATCACAGAGCCTGCAGGAGTCTATACAAGGTCATCAGCTCTAAATTTTTCTTTGCTCCCCTCCCTGCCTCTCTTCTTCCTTTCAACCCTCCCTCAAGGTTCCCATGCTTCCAATTTACTCAGGAGATCTTGTCTTTTTCTGCTTCCCATGTAGATTAGATCTATGTATGTCTCTCTTAGGTTCCTCATTGCTGTCTAGGCTCTCTGAGATTGTGATTTGTTGGCTGATTTTCTTTGTTTTATGTTTAAAAACCACTTATGAGAGAGTACATGTGATAATTGTCTTTCTGTATCTGGGTTACCTCACTCAAAATGATGTTTTCTAGCTCCATCCATTTGCCTGTAAAATTCAAGATATCGGTATTTTTTTTTCTGCTGTGTAACACTCCATTGTGAAAAAACTCTCATTTCTTACAATATATGCTCTTCTTTTGCTTCACTTAAAATTATATCATTTGAAATAAGCTAAATTTGACTTATAAGTAACATTTTAATGATAAGTTTAATCTCTACAATGTCTACAATATCCAACATTTCAATAAAGAAAAGCAACATAAGGGCAAGAAGAGTCAAATAAATAAATAAATAAGGGCATGGAGAAAAAGAATTAAGTGAAAAACAGTCTGATACAGGAATTTTATTCATGAATGCAGGAAAAATAAATTGAAAGAATTTGAAACTAGTTGAATAATTTCCTAGTAGTTTATTCTACTTAAACGTATAACAAGTTAACCTCTCACAAGTCTATTGAATAGATATTGACAACTGATATACATAAAATATATAACAAAATACTAATGATAATGACAAAATGTTACTCAGTTAATTATTTTATTATGGTCTTGCTACTAGGGCTCATACATAAAGGTATAAATTACCAAATTTATAGAACATATGTATTGTATTTAGTTCACAGTTTCTTTAGGTATCTATTTCTCTTTATAAATTTATGCATCATTTCTTTTAACAATAATCTTGATTAATAATAATTTTGTCTCTATTTTAATAGATAAGAAACTATTTTCATACAACAAGATAATTATAATATTGGATAAAAGTCCACAGTGGTGCTTCATATTGTTAGTTATTAACAAAAAGGTTACTTTATTCAATATGGTAGACTAATGATGTCTGGTTATCTTTGGATATGAATCTGACCTATTTATACTAAAAGTAAAATTATCAAAATAAGAAGAATTTAAAGACTATTTGTATCTAAGAGAAACAAAATGTGCTTTCATGGATATGGCAAAGTGCATGTGCAATGAATTTTGTAAAAGTAAAATTGTATTCGTGACTAACATCAAGTTTATAAGTTGATTAAATTTTAACTTTTTATTTTCTACCCAATTTAGAAAAGCAGAACTCCTTGGTACTCTCAATTAGTTGTTTTATTTAATTTCATATTAGTAATTCTTTTTTTTTTTTTTTTTTTTTTTTGGTTTTTCGAGACAGGGTTTCTCTGTGGTTTTGGAGCCTGTCCTGGAACTAGCTCTTGTAGACCAGGCTGGTCTCGAACTCCTATCTCTAATTTACTTTTTTTTAATTTAATTAATATCTGAATAATCGTTTTAATCAGAATTATGTGAAATCTCGAGTCTTGCTTCTGTCTGGACAGTACAGAAATTTTTAAGCCAGAAAAATAATAGTCTGTGTCCTTATCTAAAGTAATGAACAGAAACAAAATGCAAATAAAAAAAAGAACTGGGCAGAACACCGGCGCGGAGGCCCAGGCGGCGGCAGACCACCGGCGCAGAGGCCCAGGCGGCGGCAGACCACCGGAGCGGAGAACTGAATAATCTTTTTTAATATTTATTTATTATATATTCAATATTCTGTCTACGTGTATGCTTGTAGGCCAGAAGAGGGCACCAGACCCCATTACAGATGGTTGTGAGCCACCATGTGGTTGCTGGGAATTGAACTCAGGACCTTTGGAAGAGCAGGCAATGCTCTTAACCTCTGAGCCATCTCTCCAGCCCCAGAACTAAATAATCTTAATAAAATTTTTTGTTAATTTTTTATTTATGTTTTTCTAACATATTCTAAACATTTTTGATATATATATAAAATTGTTTTTAGACTTAAATACATTTAGCTTCTATGGCTTTGTGTGTAATTTATGACTAATTGAAATTTATAATTTAAAACAACTTAGTAGTAGAAGTCATATTTTATAAAATAAAGTTATTCGTATATGGTTTGAACAAAATCATTAAATACAATTAATAGGTAATTGAAGCTGTAAGGAGCCCAGAAACAGAATGGTTTCTGTCTCTTCATCTGTAATAAATAGATAAAAAGAATGGTTTGTGTCTGTTAATCTATAGCAAGTAGATATCTAATAGATTGTCAAATCCCAGATCAAGGAATTAGGGGCTTTGAGGTCACTAGAAGAGTCTTGTTTAACGTACAGAAATTTCTTAATTGAACTCCTATTCCTAAAAATCCGAATCCAAACAGTAGGGATAAATTTTGGTGCCACTGCCAGTAGTCCTGCTGTCTGCCCCAGACATTCAACTGTCACCCACGTTCGGGCAGTTTAGTTTGGTCCTATGCTGGTTTCTTTCCTGTCCAGCTGGAATGGAGCTCCCATTAGCTCAGGGAAACTGTTTCAGTGGGTGTCCCCATCGTAGTCTTGATCTCTTTGCTCATATTCTAACTCCTCACACTCTCCAACTGGACTTTGGGAGCTAAATCCAGTGCTCCACTGCGGGTCTCTGCCTCTGTTTCCATCAGTTTCCAGATGAAGGTTCTATGATGACATTTAATATAGTCATCAATCCGACTACAGAGCAAGGACAATTCAAGGATTCTCTCCACTATTTCTTATGGTGTTAGCTGGGGTCATACTTGTGGATTCCTGGGAATTTCTCTAGTGACAGGTTTCTTGCTAGCTCCATAATGGCTCTCTCAATCGAAATACCTCCCTCCCTCTGTCCTTCCCCCATCTTGCCTATACTGTTTTCTCAGGTTCTTCTTCTGTTTCTCCTTCTCCCTCCTCTCCCCTTCCGCACTCTCTTCATCTCCCACCCCCATGCTCCCAGTTTTGTCAGGTAATCTTGTCTATTTCTACTTTCTAGGGGGATCTATATATGTTTCTCTTAGGGTTCATCTTGCTGCATAGCTTCTCAAGGGGCATGGACTATAGGCTTGTTATCCTTTGCTTTACAGTTAGTATCCACATATGAGTGAGTGCAAACCATCTACATCTTCTTAGTCTGGATTACTTCATTCGGGATTTTTTTTTCTAGTTCTGTCCATTTGCATGCAAATTTCAAGGTGTTTTTTTGTTGTTGTTTTTGTTTTGTTTTTAGTTTTTTTTTTTTCGCTGAGTAGTACTCCATTGTGTAAATGTACCACATTTTCTTTATGCATTCTTTGGTTGAGGGACATCTAGGTTGATTTATCCCTACTGCCTGTACTGGCTTTTTGTAACTGATTCTTTTTAGATGGATACCTTGCTTAGCCTAGATAAAGAACAGAGGTTCTTTGTCCTTCCTCAAAGCAATGTGAGTCACCCTCTCTGAGGAGTGGGTGGGGACGGGTTGGGGGAGGAACATGGAGGAAATGGGAGGAGGGGAAGAAATGGGAACTGGGATTGGCATGTAAAATGAAAAAAGTTAGCTTGTTTTCTTTAAAAATAAAATATCCAAATCAAAACCAAAACTTAACCCAGAACCAAGCCAAACAAACAAATAATAAAAGTATAGAAACAGGACTGTCAAAAAAGGCATTATTATTATTTTATAAAGAACTTACACAATTCATTATTTTAGAGAAAAAAATCTTACTTAAGATATTATGATAGATAAGAAAAATTCTTGTCTATAATAATCACTAATTACAGAAATATTCAAATGTGTTATATGTGTGATTATGAAAGGTAGGAGCATTTTCTGGTATAGAATTTATATAGTTCCTAAAGATATTTTTGAGAAAAGAAGCAATGCAAATAAAAAGAAAAAAATCTTAAAATACATGTAAAATTTTTATTGTAAACCCAAGACGTCTCCTCTACCTTGTGTGCATACAAACTACCAGATTTTAATTAATACCAAAGAATATTTAAAACATGGAATATCCATGAATTCACAGTTCTGCAAAATACATGAAAATTTATTCACAAAGTAGATGCCTTTGTACATACTCATTGTATGCATGAGTTAACTGTCTGATTACTTCCAATAAACATTTGACTAAATTCTGAAATTAATTATCATTCCCACTCTATTCAAAGAAAAAAATTAAAGATATATAAATGTGTAACACTTTGTAAAACAACAAACTGATTCTCACCAAAAATATCACAATAGTTACTTTACTCATCTTTTTCAATGCTCTTTAATCATGTCTTATTGTCATCTAGATCTTAAGCAATTTCATTGCCTCTTATGCTTTCCTTCTTTAGAACATAACAGTGTTCAAGTTTCTAGTCTTGTTTCTTTTCTAATCCGAACCATGAATAACTATTATACCCATTTAATTAGAAACTAATTCAACTTTTAAATGGTTAGATGTGCTAACTTTGAACAGTCTTTTCAGTTCCACTGTATGTTAGGAATTTCAGTAACAGCCTGTGAATACTAGGTATGCTATCTTAGGAACAAAGTTCTGCACCCATTCTTTTCCTAAAGAAATGCCATATATTTGCTAATTCTGCTTAAATAAAATGTCATTTATTGTGCCAAATGATGTCGTATTTAGTGTCTTTGTGAACTGCTTTGAATCACAGTAGTATGATGTAATTTTAGTTTCAAATTAATTTTAAATATTTTACTGCAAGTGTTGCTAAATGACCTGCACATAATTTTCTTCTGGTAGGGAGGTCACTTCTCTCTCTTCTAAGAAAAAACATAAGGTGGAATAGCAAAAAAAGACATTATAAGACAACTTTTTGTGATGGGATTTAAGCTAAAGAAATTGTAATGTACTTTTAAACTCCTTTAAACCTCCCCTGCATCTTAGCTAATTGCACATATTCTATGAATAAGACTGTGTCAAAAAAACATCCACATATCTCCCTTTTGTATTTTAAGTTGTCAAATCATTATGGAATGCTGTTTAAAAACTATATGAGTAATAGAACAGAAATATGTAAAAATAAGCAAAGTAAGAATATTTTTAGTAAAGTATCAGTGAATAGAATGTTTTACTAAAATTATTTTTGCACATTCTTGATCATCCCTTGAAGTTCAGGAATTCAAATATGAGTCTCTAATTCTCATCAGGATGTTGTAGGTCTGTATATGTGTCCTTTTAGACTTTATTTTTGCTTTTCTTTTACTTTCCTAGCTATCCCCAATATCCTCTTGTGGAGGAAATAAAATATTTAAATGAACTATTGTACTTGGATATATGTGCCCACTCTTAAGATTTTTTTACAATGAAGCATACATAGTTAAGAATTAAGAATTATTTTTACGTCTCATCAGGGACATTGGGGTTTTGATGAGTATTGTCATTTCTAAAGCCTATATAGGTATGTTTATTCAGTTCCCAATGGCATACTTTCTCCATGCTATACATCTTATAGGTTCCATAACTTTACCAAACATTACCACCCACTATGGATCTAGTCCCGAATACAAAAGTCAGTGAGATACATTTCTTTTTTCAAATTACTGCTGCTGTGGGATGATGCTCTTGTAACCTGTAAAGACTTGTCACTCTTATTTATTTAATAAAATGATGATTGGCCAATAGCCATGCAGGAAGTATTTGGGACATGACCAGACCAGGAGAATTCTAGGAAAAGGAAGGGCAGAGACATAGTCACAAACCAGAATCAGAGGAAGCAATATAAGAATGCCTTACTGAGTAAAGGTACCAAACCAAGTAACTAAACATAGATAAGAATTATGAGTTAGCTTAAGTTGTAAGAGTTAGTTAGTTATAAGGTTGATAAATAGGCCAAACAGCTTATAAGTAATATAAGCCTCTGTGTGTTTATTTGGGACTGAACAACTGCAGGACCAGGCAGGACAGATATATTTTTTATATGTACGACACATTTTCTTGGACCCTATAAACTCATGAGTATCAAATGACACAAATGCATTTATTCCAACTTCAAAATTTCTCAGTTTTTAAGATCATAAAACTATTTCAAATTAAAATATCTAAAGTCTTTTCCAAGCTTATAAGACTAAGCAATTCCTAAATTTGATCTCTTGTTAGTCGAACAACAAATTACATATTATATGTTAAAAATATCAAGTTCTTTGGGTTTTAGTCAGATATCTTGTACTTAAATTTTGGAGGCCTTAGATGGCTACACACTTCTAGAGTAATTGTGGTAATGCACATCACTCTCCTGCATGGATTCTTCTCCCTGTGTGCATTCTTCTCGGCATATGCATCATGAATGTGGTGTTCTCAAAATTGTGATTCTTCATGATAACACAGACTTCACCTTTATAATTTCATACAATAGCATCAAAAATGATGGGAATCCATGTGATTCCCATATCTATGCATGCAGCCTGTTCTCAGTGGCTCTCTGAAATTGCGAAGAAGAATCCCTAAATTACTCAGTCATTCAATGTGATTTTTTTCAAAACCAAAGACAAGTATACAAGGCTACTAATTTTCAAAGCCACCTTTGAAGAAAACTTGATCTTCTTGGTCTACAATTTTAGTAGTTTCTGTATCATGAAAATACTGCTAAGCACGTAAGCATGTGTTTTTTATAGGAAGAAAATACCCTCAAACCCTGTAGAATCTTTTCACAAGTTGGAACTTCAGCTGACTTGGATATTGCTGTAATAGCCAGAACCTGGAAACAACCTAAATGCCCCTCAGCTGAAGAATGGATAAAGAAACTGTGGCACATTTACATATTAGAGTACTACTCAGTGGGAAAAAAAACAATAATGTCTTGAATTTTGCATGCACATGGATGGAATTAGAAAACACTATCCTGAGAGAGAGGTAACCCAGACACAAAAAGATGAATATGGTATGTACTCACTCATAAGGAGATACTATCTATAAACAAAGGACATTGAGTCTGTAGTTCGTGATCCTAGAGAAGCTAAGTAATAAGGTGAACACAAAGAAAAACATGTATAGGACCCACCTGGAAATTGAAAATAGAAAAGATTACCTGGCAAAATGGGAGCATGGGGCTGGAGGGAGAAAGAAGAATAGAAGGGGAAGAAGAGTGAAAAAGGGGAGGGTTGAAGAGAGCTTGAGGGAGTGAGTTAATCGAGATGGAGGAAGGACAGAGATGAGAGCAAGGAAAGAGATATCTTAATTGAGGGAGCCATTATAGAGTTATTAGAAATTTGGCTCTAGAGAAATTCCCAGGAATCCACAAAAATGACCCCACCTAAGACCCTAAGAAATAAAGGAAAGGTAGCCCGATCTTAACTTGATCTGTAATCAGACTGATGATTATCTTAAATATCACCATAGAACCTTTGTCCAACAACAGATGGAAACAGAGGCAGAGACCCACACCGGAGCCCTGGACTGAGCTCCCAAGGTCCAATTGAAGAGTGGAAGGTTGAGAATATGAGCAAAGAGGTAAAGACCATGAAGTGTTCACCCACTGAAACAGTTTACCTGAGCTAATGGGAGCTCACCAACTCCAGCTGGACTGGGAAGGAACAAGCATAGGACCCAACTATTCCCTCTGAATGTGGATGACGGTTGTATGGCTGGGGCAGACTGAGGGACCACTGGTAATGGCACCAGGATTTCTCTACTACATGTACAAGCTTTTTGGGATCCTATTCTCTTTGCATGTATTCCTTGCTCAGCCTAAATATAATAGAGAGGGCCTTGGACCTTCCACAAAGCAATGTGCCTTACCCTCTCTTGGGTTAGATGTGGGTGGGAATGTGGAGGGAATGGGAGTAGGGGAGCCAGTAGGTTTGGGTTTTTTTTATCTAACAAATTTTAAAAAATTAAATAAAGCTTTTTGTCGTTATGTGACTTGATTGTTATCTTAGGTATTGTACTGTTCATTTCTTTCCAAAACTGCCCATTTATATTACTTTCTACCCCCTTGTATCTGTTTTGTGTGGTGATGCAATATAAATGTAATTAGTAACAACTAACCCATGGAGTCAACCTTACATTGCTTTGAAATTTCTTTCTCTAAAAAAATACATTTTAATTCAGTCACAAGCAAATTCTTTGGACACAGGTAGAATGTAGCCAGATTATTATGCGAGATGTCAAGGAATCAACCCCTATGGTAGGCTAGGTCTTGGTAGAGTCTTTATACATTTCTGTTTTTGAAACTTCATGAACTGAGTTGTTTAAAGCATTGCTCTCTGCATTACTGACTTCAAATTTACAAACAATGGCATTTAGCCTTCACTCAAAAAGTTCAATGGGTTTCTTAGATCAAAACTTTAGTCTTCCACAAAATAATTCAAAGGCCTAAAATCTACCTGGTTAGACTTATAGCAAGAACTTCACTCCCTGTACAAATACCACTATCAGTTACATTTTTTTTCTTAAAGTGATAAATATCATGACCTATTGTAACTTATAAGAAAAATAGGCTTTATTTAAATTTAAAATTATTTTTCAAGATATTATACAACCAGCATGCTGTGGAAGACATGGTAGCAGGAGGATAAAGCTAGCTTGGCAGTCTGGAAGAAGAGATCAAATATCATCCACAAAAGAAAGCTCTCTTTCTCTTTCTCTCTGTCTCTGTCTCTCTCTCTTTCTCTCTCTCACACACACAACACCACACACAGAGAGAGAAGGTGGGGATATGAAGAGAAATCTGGCTGTTAAACACTTAGAACCTGAACCAAATGACGTATTTCTTCTTACAAAGATCAACCTTAAAAAAGTACATCAACTTTTCAAACAGAAACATCAATCAATCAAGTACTTAGATACAAGGACCTATGAAAGTAATTTCTCATTAAAATCTTCATACATGTTTTGCTGCATATATATATATATGTATATATATTTATATACATGTATATTCATTGAAATTAGAATAATTTGTAACTCCTTCCATTTTTCTATTCTGGAACTTCCTGCTATCAATAACTATGACTATTTTCAGTAATTTGCATCTACTTTTCCTAACAAATTTAACCTTTCACCCTAAACTCTACCTATGTCTTTGATACGAAATTAAAAATTAAAATTTAGTCTTAAAAGATAATCATTAAACACATATCAAAAACTTATAAATGATCTAAGCTGGTTATGTTTATGACATTATATACAATATATAAATGTATGCGATTACAATTAAATAATAAAAGCCCCTGCATTAGAGGAGTATAAGGAAAGAACATAGATCAACTTGGAGTAGAACCATAAAGGGAAGGGTGTAAATTCAGTATTCCAACATGAAATTCTCAAAAAAATAAATTAAAATAACAATGCAGTACTTTTCAATATCCACTGTGCTGTATGGACACTGTTCAGAGTTTTACTCTGTGCTACTCAAGTCATCCTGAAATTCTCCTCTTCAGCGCCTCTCACATCTATATTCCAGGGCCTCCTGATGTTCAGCTCTGTATTTCATTATGCCTTTTAACCAGCTATCAGGAGAATAATTAATGGCTAAACAAAATGTTTGCTTGTGAAGCATTGTTTAATCTGTTTTCAGCATCTGACATTAGGAAATTGATTTGACCTTTTCAAAATGTTCTCCAGAGTAGCTTCCAGAGACAAGATCAGCATGAATTTCTCAGTCACAGATTTATTTTGAAATTCTGCCTTTCTTTTTTTCTTACCCTATCACTCCTAACTATAGTTATTATAACCAGAAATTAAACAGATCTCTGCTTTTCTTTCCATTATCTTAATATACAATATAATACTATCTCTTACAAATTTTTAACTTTATATGTGTGTGTGTTTTAATATATGTATATACTATAGAAAGAATTAGCAAACAACTTGGCTATATTTAAAAGGTATTGATGATATTTTGTGTAGCAAATATTTTTCATTTGCACATTTTAATGATATATACTTACTGTTCTGTGCAACAGGACAGGGGGTTAATTTCAGATCCGTCATTTCACTGTTCATACCTCTGGTTTGAAAGGGCGAATATTTGAAAATAACTCTCTAGACTCTTTCTCATATGTGTATTTAGTCTTTATCTATAAATGTAATTCTAAAATTGATCCTCCCTTACACAATTCCCCCTTTTCTGTATACTCATAATAGGACCTTTTCTGGAAGAACCACATAAATTTAATGAAATTCCAAAGAGAACCTACTTTATTATTTAGATTGCCTAGTTTGGCTTTGCTCTTAACATTATTCTCATTATCCAATACAAGCAGAGATATTTGAATACTGGTAGGTGATATCTAAAGTCATTATAGGGAGATAATATGCTAGATAAGCCACCATTAAAAATTCTGGATTTTGAGACTTCTTTAAAACATTGTTAGCTTGCAAAATAGAAACTCAAGTTAGAATGAATATATGTAGACTCCAGGATTTGAGAGTGAACATATTCTGAAAACTTTTACTAAAGTAGAGCCCTGGAACTTGTGGATACAGGCTCTGCCTTCCACAACAGATGAGATGACCTTTCTCAGGTACTTGGAGTAAGAATTCAGGCATGGATACCTTGTGTTTTCCACATAAAAGATCAAATTCTGCCACCTGATACCTAGTAATATATTGACTGGTAATAATTTTGCATTGTCATTTCATTTGTGTTAGCTTAATTTGACACACTAGAGAATTAATATAATTTTTTCTGTGTATAATTCTCCTTAAAGTTTATCTAATTAGAAGAAATCATATAAAGTAAATAACAATATGGAAAACTGTTTGCATGTTGTATTAACAAGTAGAATTCTTCATCTTTCCCAGAAAATAAAAATAAAAAACCCTACTCAATTCCTCTTAGAAATATTTCTTTATCTGCTCTCTGGTCTGGCATCTATGCAATTAACTTTTGAAAAGAAGTATCACCATATTTAAAGTATGTAATTTATTAATATACTAAAACCAATGCAAATAGAAATGGTATCAATTAGTTGTTCACTTCTATGCCCATTACTTCAAATTCTATGCCACAAAATTTCTGACAAAAATAAATGCATTTCATCTGCGTTCTTGTGTTATTCATTTGCATAGAGATAATATTTTAATCATAAGACTTAATCTTATTTATTATGCTATCTTTGTTTTTTAAATACTTTTAAAAAATTCATACAAGTGTAGTATTTACAAGTGAACAGCCAAACTACAAGAACATGGAACACCATTACCACCATTTCTACTAAGTTTATTCTCCTGCTGTGTAAATGTCCTATACACAGTGATGGACAATAATTGAAATTTTAAACAGAATATATATGATTGTCATTTTGAAGGGCCATTAACTGCTTGTCTACTATAAATTCAATAGACCAGGTTGTGCAAATAACTATAAAATTTTGGAGGAACATTTTTAGTTTTTGGATACCATATCTGTAATTCTCATGGGTGTCTACTTATTAAAACACTGCATTTAACTCTTATTTATAGTTGAAAGCTTAGAGTATATTTGGCCATTCATTTATACATTAATTCAAAATACTTAGGAGATTTCAAGCTTTACATGTGAAATTGAAGGCATATTGTTTGGGAAAAAAGCCATCTGTACCTAATTGGGCTTTAGTGGACCATGATGAGTCTAGTTGATCCTTTTATGGGCAATTAACCTCAACAATTTTAAATGGTTTTGACATCTTCTTATTAGTCATTATTATGTGATTAACTTAGCTCTGTTAAGAGTAATGAACATGATTCTGATGTTTAGGGTTAACTCAATTGGATGTTCTAATTAGGGACACAGGTGTTATTTAACATTTTTATAACCCAGGCAACCATATGTTTCCCAAACCACTTTGGTCACTCTTGCAATTACTTACATGCAATATTTGCAACCTACACTGAAGCAGAGCACATTTTAATCTCTATCATCATCCGACTTAAAAGAAGTTTGAATTGTGTGTACCAAATTGGCCTAGGGAGTTCAGTTTTCAAAAGTCAACATTCTTGAATTCATTCAGGAAAAGAATAAGATTAAATTGAGCTAACTATTTTTACAACATGTTGTTTTAGTTACTTTATTATTTTAATATATACAAATATCTTCCAATGTCAACTTTTCTTGCTCTCTCTGCATCTGCCTTACTGGCATTCAGTAAGATTTATTTTTGCAGCTAGATTTACATTCTCAATCTTTTTACATCATTTTCTACATGTTCATATTAAAATTTTGTAGCACAATTATTAATTAAAATAAAATTAGTATTGAAAATATTATTAACAGAAATACTAAGAGAATGTTTTCCCCTCTATTTTATTATCAACATAATTTTAATTACATGTTTTGAAATACTTCCGTTTATTCATTCTTTTTTTTATTTTTTTTTTATTGAAAAAAAAATCCCTGCTTCCTCCTAGCCTCCCATTCCCCCCCATCCCGCTCCTTTCACCCTCCCCCCACTCCTTTCCCCCTCCCTCTCCAGTCTGAAGAGCAGTCAGGGTTCCCTGCCCTGTGGAAAGTCCAGGGTCTTCTCCCCTCCATCCAGGTCTAGGAAGGTGAACATCCAAACTGGCTAGGCTCCCACAAAGCCAGAACATGAAGTAGGAACAAAACCCCATGCCATTGTCCTTGGCTTCTCATCAGCCCTCATTGTCTGCCATGTCCAGAGAGTCCGGTTTTATCCCATGCTTTTTCACAGTCCAGCTGGCCTTGGTTAGCTCCCAACAGATCAGCCCCACTGTCTCAGTGGATGGGTGCACCCCTTGTGGTCCTCACTTCCATGCTCATGTTCTCCCTCCTTCTGCTCCTCATTGGGACTTTGGGAGCTTAGTCCGATGCTCCAGTGTGGGTCTCTGTCTCTATCTCCATCCATCGCTAGATGAAGGTTCTATGGTGATATGCAAGATATTCATCAGTATGGCTATAGGATAGGGTCATTTCAGGTTCCCTATCCTCAGCTGCCCAAGGAACTAACTGGGGACATTGCCCTGGGCACCTGGGCGCCACTCTAGGTTCATGTCTCTTACCAACCCTAAGGTGGTTCCCTTAATTAAGTTATGTGATTCCCTGCTCCGTTTATTCATTCTTAATGATTAGTGTCATAATGTTTTTTTACAAAATTTAGAGTATAAGATATTTTTTAGAAACATTTGGAATGAAATTCAGTAATAGAAATCAGAGGTATCCTTTTTATTCTATGCACTTTGAAGACTCCCCTGATCAAAATCTCACTTTCAGATGTTTTATTTATCCATGGAAAATCACGCTGCTTCAGAAATAAAAATAAATATCCAAACTATTATAAAGCTTTCATCATGCTATATATATATTCAATATTATATTTTCATTATTTAATATATTATCAGTTGTATTTTATCATTTGTTACTATTAGGTTTTCACCACACCTAATTTGCACATTAAACTTTTCATGTACACAGTTATGTAAGGACATGGAAAATTTTAAGAAGCTTTGCTTGATCAGGAGCTGGTTAATGCACTGGGGTCAAGAAACTTTGCAACATCAAGAGATAGTTGAAAACAGGAACCTCTGCAAAAGTATAAACCACGAAATGTCCCTAGCAACTAGCTACCTGTTGACACACAGCTTTGGGGTCTAGACAGAAGCAAAGGTAACTGCTTGGGGGAAGGGTGGGGTCATGAACAGAAGCATAAATATCTGCTTAAAGGAGGAAGTGGGTATGCAGAAGTAGTCCATACCCTGTACTCAGCAAAACCAAACCCTGTCCCACAAATTAAAATGTCATTCCAGATCAATTATAAATTAATACAGAATACTCAGCAATCCTCATTTGAAGTCAATATGTCCTTGATATATTGACAGAAGACACAAACACTATAAAAATATTTTATATGGGCAGAATTGATATTCATTAAACACTGTGAGTAAAATTACATAATTCACATTTTTAAATGCAGCTTCACATTTATTAATAGAGCATATTTTTAAAACAGCAAAATTTGGGAAACTTTAATGCATTGGGATATAAGTATTTGTGTTCTGATAACAATATAATTAAGTTGAATATCTAGCAAATCACTGTAGTAAGAATTTAAAAGTATGCTTACACAATCATTAAAAATTAACAAATAGAAACTAAAAAAACATTTGAAATTTAATAATAAAATTATAAGCCATCTGAATTGTGACACATAGATAAGGAAAATGCTTGGAGAGTATTTGTCAGAAAAAAATTATGGTTTTATAAAAAAAATGCCCCAAGGCAATGAAGGATGTATCTACACTAAGAAATATTTTTAAAACTCAACATAATTCAAAGTATATTCTTAGAAAGGAGCTAAAATGACTAAAAAATATCTACATGGGACAGGGAAAATATACTAAAAGGACAATACTAAAGAAAGACTTTATAAAAAGCATATTTGATTTAAAAGGTCACTAAGAAATACACAGTAGTTCAGAGGATAAAGCTTACTTTTAGTATATACATGAAGAGCTCACAACTGCGTGTAATCCTAGCTCAAAGGGACATGAACCTCTGTTGTTACTTTTAAAGACACTCTCACACATGTGTTATAAGCACACTACAGATACACACACACATATACATGCATGAATACTCATAACTAAGTTTTAAAAATTAAAGTCAACAAAATTTAAAAAAAGTCCATGATTCATTTAATACTTGTAAGATTACAGAAAAGGGGATCAAAATACACACACACACACGCTCACACATACACAATAACAATATAAAAAATGAAGAAGAATCTAATAACTCAGTTATTTAAAGAATAATAATAGAAATGCATAAACACTTACATTTATAAATTTGATAAATTTAATTCAGTGTAAAAATATAACATTTTAAAATAATATAAATAATTCTAGAAAAATATTATAACAAAACAAAATAGCATAACCTGTTTAATGACATCTAGTAGAGACAGCTAATTTTAACAATTAACCATTACCTAATACCCACAGAAAGATAAATTGCACAACATATCAACTATGAATGAGAGAATTGTTACTTAGTTTTGAGTTCTACATTTTCTCAAAGTCAAAATATAATATTAGTGTTACAAGGCACCCAAATCAATATACTAGCATACTTTCTTGAGTGCCCTGTGGTACCCTCATCCACATGTCGTGCTGCAAGTTCTATGAGTTCCCAATATACCAACTGGCCTAGACTTAACTCAGGAACACTCATTTGGAGTGTCTGGTTTTTCCTTTAAATATATTTTTTCCCATCAATTTCATTAGTACAGCACTACAAAAAACTTAAAATCTTAGCTTTGACTTCCTGCACCCCCCCCATATTCATTGGTTAAAACATCTTCTCTCTAGTAATTGGTTAGAGAAGGAAAGTAAGTAGTTCTGACAAATGGAAGCTCCAGACAAAACATAGAGCCTTTGAAGATAGAAATTATTCTCAAAATATTAGCTGTTGAAATACTATTCTGCTAGTTGGCTTCAACAGTGAGTACATAGGTTCACATACGTCTGCTGTCCCTCTCTCTCTCTGCCAAGGTGTCTCCCCTGGAATGTGACAAGATGCCCTCTAGAACTAATCATCATATAAATTACTGCAAGAAATCATGACATATGCAAGTCAAGATATTTTATCGTTTATTTATTGTCTATCAATTAATTAATTTATGTTTATGTGTGTCTATGTCTTCGTGTGTGTGTGTGTGTGTGTTTGAAAGAGAGAGAAAAAGAGACAGAGAACTATTGCAAATGTGTAGAGATGAGAAAAAAATTTAGGATTCTATTTTCTTCCTGCAGTGTGGCATCCAGGTATTTAACTCCAGTGTTCAGTCTTGGAAGCAAGCTCTTTACCACCAATCCATTGATGAATCTCATTGGCATAATATTTTCTTTACATAAAATATATTATCAATGGCAAGTGAGCAATAAAATAATTAAAACTCTTTTATGTTAATTACATGAAATTGGCTGAATTATGTAATAGCAACAACAATGGATCAATAATGCTATAATGCAGCATTAAATTTTTCTCCTCATAGCTCAATTATTAATTCTCTTAATATTGTTCTGATGACCCTCCACATCTAGGGGATTCAAATCAACAAATTAAATCTATTGAAGCTTCAGACAAGACAATCATATTACTGAACAAAGATGAACCACAATTTTATTATCATTCTGTAAATAATGAAGAATATGAACCTTTACTGTGTTACCACTGCATTAGGCATCATTAATAATCTGAGTAAGATTTAGAGTAAATGGGAGGATATGCATAGATTATATGCAAAGCGATGACATTTAACTTAAGGGCTTAGGGAATGTGCTAGTTTAGATTTCTAGATTCTGGTGACAAGAATTATTTCCTAAGCTATTGAGAGATTCAGGGACAACTTTGACTTCCAAGCTCACAAATTGGAAGAAGTAGTGGTGACAGCCAGAGACAATTAGGCTTTGTAAGCGACAACATAGCCATAACTATTCAGTGAGCCTGTGCTCTACTGTGGCAGTTCTGTAAGTAAATTCATCTTGAGTAGCTTTTGGGGAAGGATATCATGGCTGTTCTAGTAGTTGAAAATGTCTAAAATTATCATTACTAAAATTATCAGTTTGACATATTGGCTTCAATATTATTCAGGTGTCTTAATAATGAAATATAACCAGTGAGATTTAGGAAAAACAGAACCAAAATATTCTTCAAAAAATATTGTTTATATGCTTGTTTTCAGTGTGGTAGGTGAAAAAGGGCTGTCTTTTTTAGTTCAACTATGTAACTGCTGTATGGCCATATAAATCAGTGAAAGTAAGAGACAACAAAAGACAGGGACATTGGATAAATATCAGAGATGCAAGTTTTAGGGAATGGAGGAGGCAGTTATAATAATCTAGGGCATTAGGAACAAGGTAGGCAAAGATCAAAGGGATATATATCCAATGACGGGGAATTGACTAAAACTCATTAACTGTTAGCATTTAAAAGTTTCACAAGTGTTCTTTCAGAGGAAGACTAAGCCATAATCAGTAAATAGTAATAATGTGTTTCCATTATCCATGTGCTTATTTCAAAGAGATTATAAACAATCATATTACTGCAGCATATGAACGGATTTTCCATTGAACACATCAGACATTTTGAGATAATTCATTTATTCAATATTCTACTTCAAGAGGTAGTCTTCTCATTCACAGATGCACACACACACACACACACCTCAACTGTGATATCACATTAGCAAGATAGAGAGAAACCCTGAATTTAGGCTTCAAATTTCCTAACAATTGACTCGTAAGAAAGTCCTTCCAAGAGACCAGATACCCCTTAAGAAGGGAGGAGGGGGAGGGAAATGGGAGGCGGGGAGGAGGCGGAAACGTTTTTAAGCAAAAATTAGAATGCACATAAGAAGCTAATGTGTCTTCAATTTTTAACCTTCAATCCTTTGATACAACAAAGCAACCTATTGATCCAAATTTTTATATGATGTTCTACAACCATTCATAATTTCAAGTTTTATAAAGAATAAAATGGCGTCTATTGGAATTTTGAATTGATAGTTAAAAAACACTCAGAAGATATTAATATGATTTCAATAAAATAAACAAAAATCATCTGGATTTTGATTAATAAAAACATGCCAAAATTATCACATTATTGTTGTTCCTAAAACTTGGTTAAAACTATATATATATATATATATATATATATATATATATATATATATATATATATTGTGTGTGTGAGATGCTAATATTATAAAAAATATGTCTTTTTTACATTGTTTTTCTCTCTTAGAACTCAGAGCTGTTTTAAATTTCTATTGTAAAAGTAGGGATAGCAATGCAAAAGGAGGAAGAAGACAAGTCAAGAACTCATTCTTTACACTAAAATATGTTTACAATGACTACTCAAATTATCTGAAGGTCAAATAATTTTGCAATATTATAAATACTGCATAATTTTACAGTGTATGAAAATATCTTTGCTTGATAAACCACATTGTTGTGGTTATATTAATCAAACATACTTTTTTTCTCAAGACTATTGCCGAAGTTTATATTAAACTTTAAAAATATAGTTATGCCTTCAGAAGTTTAATTACAGAAAGTATATTTCATAATCAACCTTGATGTTTTATTTTAGTGTTCATGGTATTATTAAGAAATTAATACATCCAAATATTGGAGCAAAAGCAAATATGATCTTTATCTTAGCACAGTTTCGAAGTTAATGTAATATTAATATAATAATTTAGGGAAATGCAGTGTAGCTCATAGATAAAATTCCATGCATATAATAATATTAAAATAATGTAATGTCATTGTAATTTATACTCATTGCCAAATGCACAGCTTTTTTATTACAATTTTATGACTTTTAATATTTTACTGTTTTATTTTTAATTCTTCCCATCTAGAATATTTTTAAATTATTGTAAGAAAACCATGTACTCTTTCTCACTTCTTGATCAAATAGCTCTGGGAAGATATCAGTATTACTTAGAAATTAATTATGAATGCTCTATGAAACTCTTATTAACCCTAAGCTTAAATATTTTGCAGTTGTTTTTATAGTAATGCTTGTAAATACCTATCTGCTATTCTTCGACAACATCAATAGTTACCCATATGCATTTTCATGCATTTGTAAGGTAAGGCTGCAAATTCGGGTCATTATGATATAAATCTGACTTCTCTGTGTATAACCCAAAATTGCATTTTTGAAATTGCATCCTTTTATTTTCCTTTACTTTTTCTTTTCTGTTCTTGAAATAAATGCTTTGACTAATTGACTTGACTTAAATGAGTGTTATTTTTCCTCCTCTTTTCCTCTTTTATTTTTCTGGGGTTTGGCAATTTTTAAAGGGAAGTAATAGGCTATAGAAAACCAATACAAAACTACATTCTCAAAGTGAATTCAAACTTTCACTGCTACCTGAATTTCTTCTGTTAGAAGAGTTAGGAGGTAACAGCTGCTATTCTTTACCTCCATGCCCTTTTATTCCAAAATTTATCTTTTTTTTTTTTTGCTAATGAATCAAGTCAATTAAATTAGAAAATAAGAGCTAGTTTTATTCCTGGTTCCTAGTTTGGTCATTGAGTTTAATTCAACATGCAAGTTGATTAAAGAAGTAAAAAGGAACCCTGAATTTTACTGTAATACTGGCATGAGAAGTGAGATGTAAACACAATGTGAAGGTGGAGCGTGACACACAGGGCAGTTTGCATGAGCTTTCCTTCTGTACAGTGCCAAAGTCCAGGAAAAACATACAAGCAAAGACTACTAAATTGGTGAATAGAGATCTATTCATTCTGAAATTTTGTTTCAAGCTGCTAAAATTATTTGGATTCATATAAGTTTTTGTTTAAATGCTAAATTTTCACACTCTAAGCATGAAAAGCACTCTGGAAACCTGATTATCAACATCCCTTCCATGGTGACAAAAGCTTACCCCTGTAGGAAATCTTAGAGATTGCTAGAGACATATTTACTCAGAGGGTTTAGCAGGCACAAACCCCTCACACAATCATGGTAGAATTTTGCCAGGGGTGATATTGTTTAAGGTTTGTTCATACACTCTTCACCTTTGTGTGTTCATGTCTGAAACTCTACTGTAATGTCTGGAGAATACCATTTATCCATCTAGCTCTTATAAACTTCCTCTACCCCATGTCATTTCCTGTGAGACTTGAGTGGAAAAGATGTGAGATTATTATATATATATATATATATACATACATATATATATGTATATATATATATAGATTATATATATATGTAGATTAGACCTATGTATGTTTCTCTTAGGGTCCTCATTGTTGTCTATGTTCTCTGGGATTGTGATTTGTGGGTGGGCTGTTTTTTTTATTTGTTTGTTGTTGTTTTTTTTTTGCTTTATGTTTAAAAACCACTTATGAGTGAGTACATGTAATAGTTTTACCATCAAGTTCTGGGCAGAATAATGAAGTGTATTGACCAAAGATTTTAATATTTGGGCATTCTGTGGTAACTCACTTGACATTAATTCCAAAAGAGGTAATTCATACCTGTCACTGGACCTTTTATTTGTTATCCAATGGAATATATATTCTTATCATTGAGCAATATAGTGATTTAGTTTTTACTTTCTTATATATGCATATATTTTAGGAAGCTTGTACATTAGTAGATAGGTTTCAGGATGACTTTTCCTGTTGGGAGCAGTGAGACCCCAGATCCTGAGTTTCTTGTAATCCCCTGATCTGAGTGCCTACAGCTGCTCTGAGCACGAGACCTTCAGGAGTTCCTGATGGCAGGAGAGTGGTTTCTGGTGGGTTTGGCTGGGGCGTGGCTATCTCTATATAATCTGCCCCTGAACACAATAAAGGAAGCATTCTTGGGGAATTCAAGGATGACCCTTGTCGCTGTCTCTCTGTCTGTGTGAGTTTGTGTATTTTAACCTCCAGCTTCCTTGCCCGAAGCTCGCGAACTGGGTAATAGCGCAAGTAGCCCAGACACCGGGGCGCGGTGCGCGGCATTTTCCTATAAGGCTTTAGGAGTTATTTATTGTCACAAATACTCCGTGCTTTGCCTTTCCTCCCATATCACACCCCACTTTATCCCTTCCTACAACATCATCCTCTTTAACACTATACCACTATCTTATGCCTCTACCTCTCTAAAGCTCCATCTCCTGACCCATGTCTTCTTACAAATTTCCTGATCTCAACAGATAATCCAAATAAGACACATGTGTTTGAAGAGTCCAAAGTAACAAATTTTATTTTTATTAATGGTTGAATGGTATTACATAGTGTAAGTATTCCACCTTTCCTTTATTATTGATCTAATGGTTAACTGATGCATAGGTTGCCTCTTGTATATAGAATGGAAATGATAATGGGCTAGAAGGTATCACTCTAGTAGTATGTAAAGCCATTTGGGAATGTGCTCAAGATGTGTATATCTGGATCATGTGATACATCTATTTATATTCATTTAAGAAACCTTCCCATTCATTTACATAGTGTCTACAGCAGGTACATTCTGACTAGCAGTGAGTAATTGTTCCCCTTCTTGAATCAATGTCAGCATCACTTGTCACTTTTTAAATAAAATTTATTCACTTTTTATTTTTAAATTTAATTTTGATTAAATATTTTTATACCTTTTGACCATTGTACTTCCCTAAATTTCACTAAGATCCCTCCCACCCAACTTTATGCCCTTTCTCTCTCTTTTTTTTTATAAACTAGTTTTTTCAATTATTTAACATCCTGGTCTCAGTTTCTCCTCCCTTCTTGCCTCTAGTTCTCTCCTGCCTCCACTCTATGCCCCATCTGCATAATCCTCATCTGTCTTTCTTCAGAAAGGTGCAGGCCTCCCATGGGGCATCAACAAGGCATGGCATATCAAGTTGAGACAGGAGTAAGCCCTGTGTCAAGGCTGGGTGATATATGCATTGTATATTATGTGCAATATCCTTGGTACATGAATAGTTGGGTTTTATACACAGGGATATATAAGTGTATAGTTTCATTCTTTCACCAGCAGCTATATTATTTTACCAGTACTATTGAAGAAATTGTATTTGTTGTTTATTTCTTAGCTACACTATCATTGTTATTCCTAGTTAACTCAAAATTTGTAAATATATTTTTGATGTTTTTAGAATTCAAGGTGTTTGTTATTTTAATTGTGTTTTCTTGGTTGCTTTTGATTATTGAATATAGTTTGCTCTTTTGTTATTTTGGTCCTGTTCCCTGAAACATTTCGGAAACCTTAAATTAGCAGATTTTCTAAGTTTACTGAAGATACTACAGGATACTGTGGCTTTGTAATATCTTTGGAGCTTTACATCAGCTTTCCAATCATGACTTATCTAGATCCATTATGATTTAAAAGGTTCACCAGTCACTTTATAGATAATAATGCATTTATAACACTTTGAGAGGGAAGGATTCCTTGCAGAATCCTGTCCTAAATGTCTCTTACTACCCGATTTTGTCCCTGCTCTTCTTTGTGGGTCCGGTCACTGCTTTCCTGTACCACATTCTGCTTTCTCATCTATTTCTTACTTTTCTTACATTCACTTCTTCCATTGTATAGCTTTCTTGTTTATTTCATAATATGTAAAACATTCTTAATCATGATTATATAGAGTAGAGAATATATTCTATATTTGTAACATGAGTATGGCTTCTTACATTTATCACAATGGTTACCTGATACCTTCATTTTCCTATAAAAGTCACCATTTCATTTCTGTTTTAATTATACACAGATACAAATTTTATATGTGTGTGTATTTGTGTCTGTGTGTATGTGTTTCTACAGAGAGAGGGAGGAGGACAGAAAGAGAGAGAGAGAGCAAGAGAAAACATATTTTCCTTTGCCTTTGATGAGCATCAGGGTTGTTCTATTTTAAGAATTTAGTGATTAGTGCAGCAATAAACATAGATTTGAAAGTGATGATAGATTTGCTTACATAGTTCTGCAGTATGTTCACATAGTTCCTTGTATGTAGTAATTGTGGGCTGTATTCTATTTTCAGCCTTTTTGAAGGACAACACAAGTTGCATAGATTATACTTTTACCAATAGTCACATATTATTATCAGAATACTACATATTTCTATAAAATTTTTCTATTTTGAAAAATATATTAATATAAAAATATTGTGAATAAACTGTCAGGAGCCGTTTTCCTCCTAAAAATCATTACAGGAACCATCACCCTGGAGAGTCTGCAGAGAACCCCACACCCATAATTATGTTAAGAATCATTCTATTGACAACCTACCCCACCCAATTAAGCTGTTGATGGAGAACTATCTGTTAGCGGAACCCGCCTCACATTCCAGCTATCCAGGGAACTAGGTGTGTCAACTCGTGACTTTTTGGCCTACCGTGACCTGACCGAACGTAACCTCCTGGCCTACGTGACCTGGACCACGTGACAAGAGTCCAGGCCCCTGTGCCCCCTCCCCCAATTCCTTACCCTATATAAACTGCAACCCGTCCCTAATAAACGGAGGCTGTGACAAACTTAGCATGGCCTCCTTCCTCTTTTCTAGCCCATTCTCTTACAGATAGCACCCCTCCATGACCCTGGAGTAACTGATTGCAGGGTGGGTTACAAACCCCTAGACTGAGTGACCCACTCAACGCAATCCACAATAAGCTATTATAAACTATTAATTGATGGTTTTAGTATAAAAGTGATGATGGTTTGTTTACTGTATTTAAATATTTCTTTGCTGACATTGCTCTAAATATTTTTTTTAATCAGACAAAGGTCATAACTATAAATTAAAATAATCTATCAACTTTTGTTACTTATTTATTATAATTTATAATAATAAATGAGTCACAAAAATTGTAGCAGCATCAATATTGTAATATTTAACTAACACAGCATATAATAAGATATCTATATTTGTTGTTGATATTATTCTTCAGTTTGTTATAAACCCATAAGCCTATTAATTATAGGCTTAACATCTATACATGTCAACTGAAGGCAAACAAAAATCTAATGCTGTCATTTTCCAAAGAAGAGAAAATGTAGATAACTTGGAGAAAATTTTAGCACAGTAATGTGAATCCAAATTGCTCTTTGGAATTTTAAATGCTTCTTTTAATCCTTTTAACAGGCATCTTATCAAATGCAAATGTTCACCCTCAGTAGATCTTTTAAATACAAATTAGGCAGCTACTGATAACATGTAACAAAGGTCTCTACATTTCATTCTGTTATAAAGGTTATTTTGGAATAAGTATTATAAAGGGAAAAAAGATACTGAAGATGCTCCAATCTACTGAAATTGACATGACACTTAAACAACATGCACACATAACCCTGAAAATGACTGAAAATGACTCATTACAAAACTGCAAAGGGTTGCCTATATTTAAACCTTTAAAAGGGATGTTGATAAAAACACTAGCATTTAATTAAGCACTTTAATTGGCTCCATAGACAGATGAGACTTACAGAATAACGATAAATGCTCATTTTAAGTATGTACTGCATCTGGTTCCAGCTGCTGTCCAGATGTGGTCTCCCTACCAGAGAAAATTAATAGTGTCACTTATATCTTGATAGTTTATTGCAAAACTCAATTTTTTTCAACCCTTGTGTTAAAAATCAATAATAAAAGGCAAAGAGGAAAGAATGTGTTCTTTCCTACTAGGGGATGCAACACAACACATTCCTTTTCTAAGTCTCTGTCTATAAGAAACATAATTTCTTTTTTAATTTTTATTGCTTTATAAATAATACTATTCAAAATTTCTACTTCCTCCCCTCCTCCCATTTCCCTCCCACTCTCACACTCACCCTCTCCCCTTGCCCTCTAGTCCTAAGAGAGGGCAGGACACCCTGCCCTGTGGGAGGCCCTTTCCCCTCCATCCAGTCCTGATGGTTCAGTAGTATCACTGGCATTTTCCAAGGTTCCCAGATCTAATGGGAAACAACAAATAACACTGAGCTCTAAGCCCAGTATGATTTTTAATATATTTATACATGGGATAAACTTTGGTTTATAAATTGGGCATAACAAGAGATTAACTGTAATTTCTTCAAACAAAATAAAACAATAAATACATGATGCAGTAATAAAGAGTAGTATCTGTCTCAACGTATTTCATTTACCATTCCTGTGATGATGTAAGACCATTCACAAATAAAATACTTTAGATTTTCTCTTTGGCCAGTTCATTTATTGAGCCTTGACTTTTAGTCCTCATTGAAGCCATTATGAAATACTGATAAGAGTCTTTGGAAAGGAAGACTACAATATTGTGAATAGATAATCTTGAGAACAACTGACTAATGGGTAAGTTTTGTCTACAACATGCATATATTGGGCATAGAAATGTTCTTCTTTGGAAGGGGTGAACAGGAACATAGGAGGTTACACTGTACTCAAGAGAAGAATACCATGAAACTGGTAGTTTGTGAGTAAAGATATATATATTTCTCCTTAGAAATCAAAAGAACAATTGTCCGATCATTCTATATCAATAAGAAAATTAAAATATAAAATAGATTTCCAAATATGAATATGTTGTAGATCAAT
The DNA here is from genome assembly GCA_025134845.1 of Neodon shergylaensis. NCBI lineage: Eukaryota > Metazoa > Chordata > Mammalia > Rodentia > Cricetidae > Neodon > Neodon shergylaensis. Next base: position 16,639,528 of record JABTXL010006268.1, read on the forward strand.
AACATTCCCCATGAATCCTTAAACAGGTTAAATTTTCTCTTTCCCTCTCTGTCTCTTTCCCCCTGCTCCAATGTGCATTTCAATTGTGAGTGTATGTTTGTGTTTGTATGTGTGTGTGGTGAGTTTGTTGTATAAAGATTGATGTCAGGTGTCATTCACAATTTTTCTACACATTAATCTTCAATGAAAGGTCTTTCATTGAACATGTTGCTCACTGATTCACAAAACTGATATGGCCCACAAGCCCAAAGATCCTCTTAGATCAACCAATGTGCTGGGATTGCAGGTGAATGTAACCATTCCAAGGTTATTTTCATTAGGTTGGGGATCTTCATGTTTCTAATAGATGTATACCCCAACTCATGTCTCACTTTGTGTTTTCTGAGATATAAATTTTTTTGATTCTGCACAATATTATATCACACATATGGGTGAGAGCCTGTGATATAGTTTTACTGAATATATTGGAGTTACTATTGTGATGTTGAAACACTATGACCAAAGCCACTTAGAGAGGACATGGTTTGTTTGACTTATGCTTCAATAAGATTGTTCAGTATCCAAAGGAATTCAGGGAAGGAACTCAAACAGAGAAGGTACTTGAATCGGGAGCTGATTCAGAGGCAATAGAGGGGTGCTGCTTATTGACATTTAATAGAAATTGACTGGTACAGACTCTTTGGGGCAACTTATTAAATTTATTAATGGAAAAGTTCCTGGCATACAGGGATTCCTCCTTAGGTGTCTTTTCTAATTAAAAGAACAATTAATATAAGAAAATTTACAACATTAGCTTGTTGCTTCAATCAATTGCCAGTAATCAGCTGGTGAAGCCAAAACAGTCAAAGCTACTTACTAGGAGTCCCCTGGGCCTTTCTATGAACAGTCTCTCCATGACTAAACTTCTAGCTTCCCATTGTTTTGAAGTCATTTTTATATTGTGGAAATAAGCAATAGAAATCCTTGCTGGAAGTATTTCATTTAGCTACTTTCAAGAATTTAGTGTATTTTAATATCCTTAGCTGTTTTCTTTTTATCCCTCTTCCAATTATATGGCCAGGGTCAAGCCTAACTCAGGACAGGGGATTTAAGAGACACTTAATATAAACATGCTTTAGAGTTTTTATTGGAGTATGGTGGGCAAAACTTCTCCTAGAGCCATATTCTCAATGATGTCAAACAGTTCATAGCTATCTATGTTATAAAATTTTATGATAAGCCATAGGTCACTGGAAAAGCTGGATTCTGTAAATAAAGAAGATAGTTTACATTCCAATTTTTTAAAATCGCTTTCCCAGGAATAAATTGAACATGAGGTCAATTTTTAATTGTCAATTTTCAGTATGTAGATTTTTTTTAAAGTTAACTTTTTCCTTGAGAACAGAGAGAGATGGAAACCGAGTGAATTTTTATTAACCTTGCTAAGACAGCAAAAAACCTTTCCGTTTGGTCAGTGGCTTAAATCTAAGATAAGTTCTATAGCAAAAACAGTGGGACCACAACAAATTGGTCAGATCCATAAATTTCATGTTACTTATTTGAAGAAACCTAAACTGAAGTGCAACTAGAAGTACTATTAAGGTATTCTCTCAGTAGCATGCACCAGATTAATTTTCCAGATTAAAACTTGGGTATAAAATATATTTTTATTACTTTTAAGTTGATTTTCTATTAGAACAAATTTGTATAGAAAATATTCTGATCACCTTTTCATCTCTCCACCTTTCCAACTCTACTCCTTTTATCACTTTAGAAAACAAGCAAAAGAAAGAGAGGGGAGAAGAAAAAGAAAACATACATACAAGCATCACAAATCCACAAATCAGAATCCATAATATAGAAATATAAACTGATCAAATTAAAATGCCCCAGAAGCAATACAAGGAAATACTTAAAAAAAAATACACCAGAGTTCCTTTTGGGCTTGTCATATATTGCTTTGTATTGACCCTCTTCTTAAGTGTGGTATGATTTCAGAAACTGACAACTACTTGCAAAAAGGAAACCTATTATTTCAATATATTTGTATTCCTGCTCCTCTGATACTGAATATGACCATATTTTGTTCTAGAATACCTAATCCAACATGAATATTATTCATATATAAAAATCAAGTGTGTGGGGGGGGGGTTGAAAGATGGCCCATTCTTTAATCATTTTATGCTACTCTTCCAGAGGACCTGAAATTAATTCCTAGTGTCTGACACTCTCTTTTTACCTTCACTATCACCTTGAACTAAAGTCCATGCCCCCATAAAAGCACATAATTTAAATAAAATAAATCTATTTTCTTTTATAAAGACGATAAAAGATTCACGTAGGCATATGTAACAGGAATGTTTTAAGAGACACAGAGAGGCCGGGCGGTGGTGGTGCACGCCTTTAATCCGAGCACTCTGGAGGCAGAGGCAGGTGGATCTCTGTGAGTTCGAGGCCAGCCTGGTCTACAAGAGCTAGTTCCAGGACAGGAACCAAAAGCTATGGAGAAACCCTGTCTCGAAAATCAAAAAAAAAAAAAAAAAAAAAAAAAAAAAAAAAAAAAAAAAAAAAAAAGAGAGAGACACAGAGAGATGACAGAATTTTCACAGCAAGAAAAGAAATCTGGGACATAGCCTCAGTCCTCCCAGACATCAGAGAAAACTAAACTTCAGACTCCTTGGCATAAAGATATATACATTTATTCCAAAATACTTGATATCTTTTGATGAATTCTCTTGACATTGCAGTATTTTCAGTTTAGAGTAAAGATATAATTTTAAATCAAGAAAATTTATTGTTTAACAATCCTTTCATGTGATGTGCTGTTGGCACATTTACACACTTGCATGATGGGTAAAAGCAGCATCTATTTGTGACACACGGCCCATGGTGTGAAAGAAAAACTGAGCAAAACCCATGCCTCTCCTATGAAACCCAGACCTGCCATGGATGTCACACCTTCAGCCTCTTCCCTCACTGCAAAGTGTCACTCTGAACTGTATTCCCCATCCCCTGGAAAGACAGTCTCACGATTAACTAAACCACAATTTACTAAACCACCTATCGCTGATGTGTATTTCCTGTGTTTGCCCACAGGAACTCCAAAAGAAACAATAAACAGGAAAAGCCTCCAAATGCTCCCCGCTTTGTTCCAGAGAACTTGAGGAAAGGCTGAGAGCACAAAACCATGCAAGCAGGTCAGTACAAAAGTACTGCATAATCCTCCTGAGAAAACTTCCACCTGAGCTACCTGTGAGATGATTGAAAGCAGGCAAGAAGACTTCATGATGATGATTCATTTACATCATCTAAGAGTGTATCTAAAAGACACAAAAGCTTTCACTGCAAGTACAGACCTTCAGGATAGCCTGACATTTTAACCCGTGATATAGTGGTGACCTTTGGGATTTTTCCAAAGCAGGAAGCATACAGATGCATGTGAATGTAACTCAATGTCCCTTGTCATAGGCACTTTAACCTATTGAGCATGCTTTCCTTTTAGGAACTATTTAAGTACACAGTGAGCTCTTCAAAACCGAGCTAGCAATGAGTCACAGAACTGAGTACATTTACTACAATCTTATATTTCTTTTAATGTTAATAAAAACTGCATTTTCTGAATGGAATCTGATTTAAAACAAAGCTATGCACTTTTGTAAAGGAGTGAAGGTAGTAGCTTGGGACATTCGGAATGCCTGAAGTGATTTGAAAACTACAGAGAAGAAAAATGGCCGACCTGAAGCCCAGGGTAGTAATTCAATTAAAGACCCTGGATACATTAAAACTCAGAGAGAGGGCCCCATCAAAAGCACCTAGAATCTTCAATGAGGAAGCTAATTAAATCTGTCACTAGATAATATCATGTTTGCCTTTGCCATAGCTCTCTGTGTGGAAGGAAAAAATATCGCACAAGGAGTCAAAAGAATACTGGAAACGTTTGACAGGTAAGAATAGGAATTCACACTAAAATCTTAATGTGGAGAATATTCCAAGCTGAGAAAGCAGCAATTAAAAAATTATCCTGGTGTGTTAAAAACTCTTGAGGTTCTATAAATCAATCACAAAATTGCTCTGGAAGGGCACATTAAACCAGGTAGGTTTTGGGAAGGATAAAAATCAAAGGACACTAGATTGAGTTCAGAAATTCAAAATCAGAAATTGTAACATTCATCCTATGCTGAAGTCAACTCACAAGCTCCAGGAGAACTCCAGATTTCAGAGTTAAAAACTTAAAGTAATCTCTAGGAGTGTTGAGATCCCATGATGACAGAAAAATTACACAATTAACACATACATAAAACTTGAGTGGGCTTAGAAGAATTAAAGAGAAAAGTGTGTTCTTGTTAAACATCATGTGCTTGACAAGTCAGAATTTTAATTTGTCATTTGGAACATTCAAGAAGGGAGTTAATGTGTCCCCTTACAGTTTCTACAAGCCAGAGTAATTGGTTGCAGTAAATTCTGAAAGGTGAAGAAAGATGACCTTAAAACCACGGGGACTGGTTGAAAACCTAATTGATGATAAATTATAACTAAGTATTCTCTCCTGACTCCTCACAGTCAGAGTACGGCAGCTTCCCAACTCAAATGAAGACAGGCACATTATATATAGATAAAAATGAAATTCTATTGCCTGGGAGAAAATAGTTGAGGTGAGAGAAACTGGACTCACAATCTAGTTAAAGTAAAACCAGTAATACTTTGTAATATTTATGTTGTGATGAGAAATAGTTGTTCATCCTCGTCAAAAAGGAAGCTAAACAATAGTTTTTAAATTATTTCTTATATGTCAAAACTAAATGGAAAATATTAAAAGTGTAACAAGCAGCAATTTCTCAGTAATAAATGCTAGCAAAATAGTCCAACATTAAAGGAGACTTTGGTCAAAGCCCCATTTTGTACTCAAGGGAACAGATCAAAATTATAACAATAGAAATCTAGTGCAAACAAAATTTTAAAAAACAGGAGGAAAGAAGGAACTTGAAGGAAAAGTTTTGTGCACTGAGAATACATTTTACTATATAATTTGGTTATTGCTGAGGTGTATTGTAGCACAAATAATAAAATCCCAAAGACAGACTTAGGGGTTAAAGGTAAAGATTAGAGAAGTAGATAAGTAAGCCACTATAAGGAAATTTTATGTCTATCAATGCTCAGACTGAAGGGATGACCCTCAGTGACCCTCAGACTGCCTAGACTGTTCTATGTCTCCTTCAGACCTCAGACTCCAAACTCCAGTGAGTTCCTATCTTTTTCCCTTTATATTCCTCTCTCCACCGGCCATATCACTCCTATCTCCACCTCCCTGGTGCTAGGAGGTGTGAGCCACCACCAGCTGGATGGGTTTCTGAACCAATCTTGCATAGGCCAGGGTAGCTTGAATTCACAGAGATCTATCTGCTTCTGTCTCCAAAATCTTGGGATTAAAGGTGTGTGCCACTATTCTCTGGCCTCTATTGCCTTAGCTTTGCACTCTGATCTTCAGGAAAACTTTATTTATTAAAATACAAATAAAATATCACTACAGTATATTTTCTGTGTTTGCCCACCATGAAGTGGTGCATTTAACACATCTTGCTGTTGAGTAGTCTTGATTCAAGGTTTATACAAGGAAGGACTGGATAGGACTATCAAGTTCTTTCCTTCATTGGCAGATTGCATAGCAGCTTTCAGTAACATGGGAGTTGGTATGAAGGGGAAAGGCTTTAATGACAGATCCAACACAATTCTTCTAAGTCATCTTTTCAAACCACTTGGAAACTGCAGCAATGAAAACTAACCTTCAGCTTGTGCAATTGAAGTAACATATATCAATATCTTGAGAGTCTCGTGTATCCTCTGAAGAAAAACTTTTAGAAAGGGTTTTTTTCTGCCTGGCACTGAAGTTTTTGTTAGGTAATCTATGACCTTACAGGAAAGCAATATTAAAGCAAGTGCCTAATTAAATTTAAATGGTATGTGTGTGTGTGTGTGTGTGTGTGTGTGTGTCTTTAAGTAAGTAAACATCAAAAGTGTATGATATTGTATAGGATTTGGAAATACTCTTAGTGTTGGCTACCTTTCATTTTATTTATTTATTTATTATTAAAAATTTCCACCTCCTCCCATTTTCCTCCCCATTTTCCCACTCCCTCTTCCCCTCTCTGTCCATTCCAAAGAGTAGTCAGGGTTCCCTGCCCTGGGACTGATGGAGCATGCGATCAAACCGGACTCTCTGATTCTAGTATACTTGATGCTAGCCATTTTAATTTGTGCAAAATCAAATCTCAAATAATTTCTAGTTTTCAGTTTCTTTTTCAATAAAGATTCTCAGTATATCTTAAGATACTGACTTATTCATATTTACTTCTGTTTTGGAGAACTTTCTCTATAGATCTATAACCATTTTTTAAATTGATTTATTTCCTTTCTTAAATTTTGTTTCATGAGGTCTTTGTACCATATAGGGTAGTGGCTATATTTTCTATTAGAAATTTTAACATTTTACGCTTCACATTGTAGTTAATTTTCAGGAAGTGTTATAAATTTGGATTAAGTCCTGGAATTGTAGGTGTCTATCACTATACCCAACTTATAAAATTCACTTTAAATGTGATGAGATTGAGTCAGCAGGAACCATTTATTTACACATATATCAGGGGTTAGAGAACAAGGGGCAGGTGTTTTAAAAAAGTACGCAGAAATTTGTCATTAAGTAAAACTTTTGAGAGAATCCATACCAAATTAGTCAAGATGAAATAAAGAAATTTATTAAAGTTTACAATTTAAAAGAAAGAGAAAACACAAGATAGAAAAACAAAAATCAAGTCATCAAAAATTTGCATTTTTCACTTTATAATGCATTTAGTCAATAGCTTCTGGCTCTGAGGAGAAATGAGTGTCTAACCTTCAAGTACATTTTTCTATATCGAGTTAGCACACATTTAGATTCTACTGTACAGTAATACTAATATTATTCATCAGTCATGAAAAGCCATCTCCTCAATTATTAATTGATTTGAGAATTATTATCTTCAATTTTTGCTAGTATGTGTATATCAACTAAATATGTTGGCAACTTAATATTTTTCAAGGGCTTAATCCTCTCATATTACTAGTTTTATCATTTATATTTTCCTTAATTTTTTAATCATCATATCTACACATACTCTAACTGATATATGAAGATAGAAAAAATTTCTACCACATGAATAAAACTTAAAACATTTCTGTTTAGTCTTGCAAATAGAATGCATGGCTCATAGAAAGCACCACTTTATTTTTTATGTAGAATATCATGCATTATTGATATATTATATATTTAAAACATATGTATATGAGTTGTATACAAATATAATATATGTATATTTTGTTATTGAATTCTGAATGGAAAAAATATCATTCTGAAATATTGAAAAATAATTTAATGTATAAACAACATCTCCATAGGGACCTTATTTTCATTTTTAAGTTTATGTACATAAAAATGGTGTTTTCATTAATAATTTAAGCATATAGTTCTATAGTTTCCTTAGCATTTTCCATGATAGAAGCTGTTGATGCAGGAACAATTGTGATTCTAAGAATAATGCTATATCAGAGAAGCATAAATATGTATGTGTGTATGCTATGTTAGGAAGGAAACAAAACCAAATTAAAGCATGTAAAGTTTATGCAAATAGGCAGCTTTTAAAAACAGAATTTTAACTTATTTTCACTCTTCACAATCCTTCAGGCTTGACTGTGCCAGAGTCAATTTAGGGTTTTGTCATAGTGCACCATACAAAATTAACATAGCGATATGAAGCAAGGCACATTAGATAGTAGACAGTCACAACTTTCTCTGTCTTCTTTTCCTTGCAAACATGATATTATCATATGAAAGGTATTGGGATGAAACAAACTTCCTAGTATATGCCTAAGTACTTGCAAATAATGTGCATAACTCACTCCGTGTTTGATATATTTGTACACGTCCAGGTAAGCAGTTGAAATATTACCTACTGAAGTTGCTGAGCTTTCTGCAGTTTGTGTTCTATGAATTCATTACCTGGAAAAATAAAGTGGTGTCATTTATAATCTATTTTCAAATACCCAAATTGCATATTTGTGTAAAACCAAGATGTTTCAGAAACTTTTTACCAGGAAATGTAAGTTACAAGGTATTTGCAGTAAACTAGACTCAGATGTTCCTATTTGAGATTTTACTCTGTTGATAGTCAACTATTTTCCACTCAGAGCAAGCATATTTTAGGTCATAACTTTTTTTTCCACTCTTCCTTGTATCATGACATCAGTGTTTTGATATTTTTAATCTTCAATATAATTGTAAGCTATGTAGAAATAGGCTTTTATTCCATTTTATTTTATGCATTACTTACTGATACAGCTAACCATGTTGTAAGAATAAAGGAGGAACATATTGACAAAACATTACTAGACTGCAGTGATGATTAAAAAACTGTCTTACAGTGGTTGTCTTAGAAAGTAAATGAGACATAGTTTTGTTGTTGTTGCTTTTTTGAGAAATGTTTGGGGAATTGGGAATAAGGCTTTTTTAAATTTGTACCTACTAATTGTGTATTGATTTTGTCATTTAATCTACTTATTCCAATGTAGTTCATTGCATGGAAGGAATTTTTGAGTATCTTAGAGTTTTCTGCTTTCACCCCAAAATTACATTCTTCTATAATATCTTAATTAAAAATCAATGGTTCTTAATCTCACAAGTAAGTTGCAATTGCTCTACACACTTTCTGCAAGCTAACTGTAAATCTTAATATTAGTGTCACACAATTTTTGGGCTGGGGAGAGTAACATCTTAGATACTTCAGCGTTTAATTGGTCCTATCATTTGCCACATATCTCTGTGTCTTTTATATACATTAACCCACCAGATATTTCAGAAAAAAAGGGGAATTATTAGCATTCCTTCTTCAAAATTTAGAGGAACAGAAGAGGTTACTTAGCTTGCCCAAGTTCCTTTAGTAAGTGGTGTAGGAGGTCCTTCTGTTTATGTGTTGCTTTCATTGGTTGAATAAAGAAACTGCCTTGGCCTTTTGATAGGGAAGAACTTAGGTAGGCATGGAGAAGACAGAAATGAATGCTGAGAAGAAGGGCAGATAGACACCATGGAGCTGCCAGGTCAGACATGCTGAATCTTTCCCAGTAAGCCACAATCTCATGGTGATACACAGATTAATAGAAATGGGTTAAATTAAGATGTAAGAATTAGTCAATAAGAAACTAGAGCCAATGGGCTAGGCAGTGTTTTAACACAGTTTCTGTGTAATTATTTCAGGTGTAAGCTGGCTGGGCTGCTGGGATAACAAACAGCCAGCTAGGAGCTGTTACAAGTAAGAAAGATCCAAGACCAAAGCCAAGGCAATTTAGTCGTATATATTACTCTATCACCCTTCACATCTGTCAATATCCCCAAACTCAACCCAAAATCTTCTTCTCCATGCTTTCCCCTTTATGTAGGTTGAAATATGATTTTTATGTGATATAAAGTCCTGCCTCTTTCTCTCTTATATTCAAATTTCTTAATATTCTTCATCCTCTGTTGTGTAATCTAACATCGCCAATCTCAAATTACATTTGCAGCCCATCAAATTTTGTAGAAAGAATTCTTTTTTAAATTATGGCATAAGTTCACAATCATATTTTATTAACCATTGCTATTTCCACAGACCATGGTCTAGATACAAAGAAAGAAGAATTAAAAACAAACTAGCAAATTTCATATTCAATGGGTGAAGATGGATTCTGTTCCTGGAATCACGTGGTAGAAGGAGAGGATGGATGTGTACATGCACATGTGTACACACAAGTATAAATAAACAATGTTTTAAATTTCCAACTGTAAGAGAGGCTTTAGTATTTTCTAATGTTCCTGTTTATTTCTATGAAAGGAACCTGTGACTAAAGTATCTCTTATAGAACAAAATAATTAATTGGGGTCTTGTTTACAGTTTCAGTTGTTAGCCCATATCATAAAGGCATTGGAGCATTAGCTGAAAACTACATGCTGATTGTCAGGACAAAAGAAAGAAGGGGGAAAACCCTGTGATGGGCATGGGCTTTTGAAAACTTCAAAGTCCACTGCAGTGACATAATTTCTCCAAAAAAAAAAAAGATACATCACTTACTTTTTTGTTTTTGTTTTTGTTTGTTTGATTATTTTTTTTCAAGACAGGGTTTCTTTGTTTTGCTTTGGAGCCTGTCCTGGAACTAACTCTTATAGCCCAGGCTGGCCTCTAAGTTACAGAGTTCTGCCTGCCTCTGCCTCCTGAGTTCTAGGAATTCTTCTAATCTTTCTAATTCTATCAGAGTTCTCCTCCATGTCTAATAAGAATTCAAACACATGAACCCATGGAGGTCATTTTCTTTCTTTGTTTTTAATTTTACTTTGTGACTGTGGTTTATCCTCCTTCCTCTCTTCCAAGCTCCCCCACCAACTCTTTTTCAAATTTATTTTTTTTTTCATTTTACACACCAATCCCATTTCCTTGTCATTTTTCCTATATATACCTATATACCTGCTTTATTGTCTTGTCTTGTTATTGCAACTTTTCTTATTTAACTCTCAATTACATTTGTAACTGAATTTTATGTCTGTCATGTGTAAGTGTATGGAAAATTAAAAGTGTCAAATTTCAGTATTCACTGGAATTCCCTCCTAGTAATATCCTCTGTTTCTGTTTTATTGTTTTCACCAACATCTTTTCCTCTTTACTTATATTTCTATTCCCCATTCTAATAAGTTGTATTATTGTTGAGGTGTATCCCTGAGAGTGTAGGTCTTCAAGGAATTAAGAATCAAGGAACATATTCTGAATTGTTAGATGCTTTAGAGGAGGTAAACCAGCAAATACTTCATTGCACAATATGTGTCTAATAGATATCCTAACTTACATTTAAATTTATATTTTGAGACCTTATTAAATGATGATTAGGTATATGTGATTTATAGTGAACTTTGGATGTATATAATGTATATAATTTTAAACATTAGCAATGAAAATACTGTTGTCTGTTGAATTTTTTCCATTCTCCTAAGTTTTAATATGTGCTGTTGTAAACAACACAGACTTTATAATGTGCTTTTTAATAGACAAATACATACAACATTTATGTAAAAATCTCAATCAATCTAGGCAACATTAGAAAAATAAACAGAAAACAAATATACTCACAAGGGAAGTAAGAGATGTAGAGTATCCAGATTTGAATTCCACTAGCATTAATTCTGTAACTCTAAATATAGAAATATAGGCAACCAAAATAATGGATACAAAGAACATCTCTTCATGTGCACAAGTTTAATACTCAAGTCTCCTAAACTTAAATGTATTTTCTTGTTTAAATAAATATTTGTAAAAATGTCATAATTAACATCTTCAGCAAGATTGTAAATATCAAGTTCAAGCCCTTCAAAAGCAGGAGATTTTAGTCTCTAATATCTATGTTTATATCTCATTCTGATCATTAGAGTCTGACATTGTCTCTATTCTGTCTGCCGTATCCACGGCAATTTATGGGTTATCCTGGTAAGTAATGTAAACCATGACAAAGCCAATTCTCTGCAGTAAGTGGTTCAATACATTTTATTTCTGTATTCTACTCGGGGTCATATTGCCACAATGTGATTTACTTGTAATCAATGAAGCACTGAAAATATTAAAGACATTCTTTTTTTTTTTTGTATTTGGCTAAATTTTCCACAATTGTATTTTAAGTAGTCAATCTATTTGCTATTGACAAAGTCTGGCAATTCTGTTTGTTTAAATTAGAAATCAAATTGATAACCCAATATTGGAATAAAAGAATGCATAAAAATTGAATAAAGTTAATTTATTTATAAATGATGTTGTGTAAAATCAAGTTTTATTTTGTTTTTCTCGTCATCAAGAATCAAACATTTTCATTCCTTTTGGTCTTTATAATAATAGCTACACCTGGATTCTTCAAGTCATGGTGTTTTTGAAATTTTCTTTACTATATAAAGATTATTAATATATTAATTTTAGTAATGGAGAATTGAAAACAAAGGAAAATATCATCATGTGGAGTGGATTAAGATTGTATCTTGATGAATTGTAGGAAGTCAAACAGATGGAAGTTAGTCTAAAAGTAAAACATTGACATATATTTCTATTAATATTATCTGTGTACCTTCAAAAGAATTGAGGATTTTCAGCTGGGCGGTGGTGGCACATGTCTTTAATTCCAGCACTCGGGAGGAGGAAGCAGGTGGATCTCTGTGAGTTTGAGGCCAGCCTGATCTACAATAGCTAGTCCCAGGACAGGCATCAAAGCTACAGAGAATCCATGCCTAAAAAAAAAAAAAAAAAAAAAAAAAGAATTGAAGATTTTCAAATACCCTGGTGCTCTCACTTTTAATTTTTTTTCAACTCCTATATTAAAACATAAAATTTACGTCTTTTAATGGCTTATAATATACTATGATAATTAGGTTAAACATGATAATCTCTTTTAACATTCCACAGAAACGTATAACTCATTGTCCATATTAAGGACTACAATATTACACTTTATTAAAACTAAGGATTGTACTATGTTTAAATAAGGATCAACAATATTTTTCCCTTAAGACCTTAGTACTTTAGTAAACGTTGTTGCTTTTACCATTTTCCCTTATAAGATAAATGCTACACTGTTAGTTATCATCAATGCATGGTGCCAAAACATAGTATTACTTGTAGGTTGAGTTTTTCATAGGGATCATGGGTCAGTTCTGTCCCACCAGCCAGTTCCCAAATAACCACACTGAGACTTATTGATTATAAGCTCAACCAATTGCTTAGACTTATTTTCAGCTAGATCTTACAACTTAAATTAACCATTTTCTATTAACCTGTGTGCTACCCCAAGGTAGCCTCATCTATGTACATCCCATGTTGCTTCTTTTGCATCTGGCTTATGACCCTTAGATTCTACTCTTGTTCTTACCAGAATTCTCTCTGCCCCCAAAATCCAGCTTAACTATCAGTCAATTGACTTTTTTATTAACAATCAGAGCAACATAGTTTTATGGTATACAGGAGGATTATTCCACAGCATTTTCTCATTTTTCTATAAATAAAGAAGGAAGGTTTTAAATTTAACACAGTAATACTAAGATAATATAAAACAAAAGAGTTATCAAGAATTATAATATCCAGTTTATTCTTATTTGGCAAAATAGAGAAAATAATCGGTCAGCTGTCCTTTCCAGAGGAACCCAGAGTTTCTTACCTAATATACTTCCTGCCTTGATTAGGGAGAATCTGACTGTAACTATCTAGTCTTCAACCTCATCAAAATCTGAGAAGGATATAATATTAACCTGAGTACACAGGAAGTACAAAAGAAGTGACTTCCAAAATTAAGAGTTGATAGAAACTGCTGACTGCCTGGATGTCACCCAAGGTTCTTTTGTAATGTTAGGGCATCCATTTTCAGCAAACAGGCCTAGAATATCTGACAAACTTTTCTATGAAGCAAGAATTTTGAAGGAATGTCTCACCTTATCTTGACAAAGATGCCAGTCACATATTTTTACATCCAGCAGGTTCAGTTTGAACAACATTCAGTCAACAGTTGAGGCAAGGCAGGTTCTTGCCTAGTGGCTAAATTTTGTCACTTAGAAAGCAAATTCATATTACAGATATAGATGAAAACCTGTGATATTGATTTCACTGGATGTGTTAGTGTTACTATTGTGATGTTGAAACACTATGACCAAAACAACTTGGAGAGGACGTGATTTGTTCGAGTTATGTTTCAATAAGATTGTTCAGCATCCAAAGGAATTCAGGGCAGAAACTTAAGCAGAGAAGGTACTTGAATCAGGAAGTATTTTGCATTTAAATCAAGACAGATGTTACTTGCAATAAAAAAAAATACTTGAGCTTCACTTGCAAGATTGGTAAATGCTACCATAAAGAATAATTAATGAAAATGTATTTTTTTATTATCTTCTCTTATTCCCAATGTTTATATTAGGTAGCTTGCCACTGATAATGTGTAGCTAGTAACAAAACTTAATTAACAAATAAAAGTAATTTCTCAAAAGATAGTAATGTTAACCTTCATAATGCTTTTCCAGGATGAACGTTATAGCTGTATCTGTTCTTTCTTGTTTTATTTGTTTTAACATGAAGAGTTCACAGAGTTACTTATGTTTTAAGGTAAATGGCTGTTTACATTTGCTTTGAGTTTAGAATCAACAAAGTGGTTTCAAGCCTTGCTTTGTCTTGAACGTCTGAGTCAAGGTGTTTCTAGTTGTAAATGATAGTAATTGTAAGAGGCGTACTTTAACATTACACACAATATCAAAGGCTTGAAAAACAGTAAAAACATGTACTGTGACTGTGTATGAGAGACTTAGTAATTGTCTCTCTGGGCTTCCATTTTGTGTATTGAGGCTTTAAACCAAAACAACTTTATTTTATTATAGACAAAGACAAAATGTAAGTACATAATCGATGTGGGATCTCCCTCTGTGTGCTATGAATACCATTGGTTCATAAAGAAGCTGTTTTGAACCTATTGCATCACAGAATAGGGCCAGACAGAAATGCCAAGCAGATAGAGTAGGAGAGAGTAAGCTGAATCAAAGAGAAGCCATATAGTCGCCACAGAAAACAGATGCTGAACATCAGAAGGAACCTTACTGGTAGGCCACAACCACGTGACAATACATAGCTTAACAGAAATATGTTAATTTTAGATTAAGAGCTATCTAGGATATGCTAGAGTCATTGGCCAAACAGTGTTGTAATTAATATAGCTTCAGTGTGATTATTTTGGATCTGGGCAGCTGGGAAATGAACGAGCAGCTTCCAGCTACACATAATTAAGGCAAAATTGTTCTAAAGAATAGCGTTATAATCTACTCTAAATAGGAAAAGACATCAGAGTTATTCCGTCACAGAGAAAACCCCCTAGGAGAGCACATAAAGACCGTGATTTGCAAGGGAAGGTGAGTGGATTAAGAAGATATAAAACCTACTGGCATCCTCATCTTGAACTTTAGAGCTGCGAGGATGGATTTATAATGCTGATCTGAGACAGCTTCTTGCTATTCATTATGGTAGTCTACAAGAGTAAAATATAGATCTATCTCATTCTTCCACTTTATTTGCCAGTGACTGCATTAAGACCAGTTTGTCAATGGATTATCACCCCTTGGTTCCAACATCTTGGTATAAGTAGGGAACACTTATTCTTCTCACTCTTTCATGGAATAAATATGGAAATAATAAAACTTTAAGTAACTCTCTGAACAAATTACCTTTAATCCATTGTGTATTCTAAGCTTAACTCTATTTCAAGTTTAAATTACCATTTTTATAACTTATTCATTTCTTCCTTAAAGGAAAATAAAGCAAAATTAAATTATTCTAAGACTATCAGTAACATGATATTGACACTTGCTTTTCCTTTATTAGTACAGCATTAACTAACATCATAAATCTCAAAAGGCAGTATTTCAGGTAGAGATATAGAGCAAAATTTCATAAAAATTGATTTGCTCAACATTTGTGCTTTATAGTATTAGTGGAATATTACAAATTAACTCATTCATTCAAGGATAATAAAATGTCACCATTGAAAATAATAATGATAAAAAAGATGCTGATGATAAATGTGTAAGTGTGTATTGAGGGTTGAGAACCTAACTATATAAGATGCCCTGATTCCAGGCACAGTGGTCATTCATGATTATGAACCTGAACTTTAGTATCATTTCACAGAGATAACTGACCAACTCTCAAATTATAATAAGGATAGTGAATTATGAACATTAGTAAACGTAAGTCTAATTTTGGACAAAAAGAAGATAAGAAAAAATCAACATGTTTTTATATGTGCCTTTTGGGTGTCTATAAGCTGCCAAATTCCTCGTATCCTTTCTCCATCTGTTATGCCCAGTCTCTGCTGTTTATAGCTCCATTATTACTTATACCAAGTTGACTCATTAGTTTCCTAAAGCCTAGAAAAAAAGTGACAATTTCTTTATGTTCTTTTGTTTTCCTCATTATAATTCATATTTTTACTTTTATCTCTTTGCTATAAATAAAGACATTTATGTTACTAGAGTTTTCAATAGAAAAGTTCTATAGAGAAAGAAGTTTCCATCACAGAAAGATTCATACAAATATAACTCAAATGCTCTGCTTAGATTATTAAATCTATCTATCCATCTGTTATCTATCTATCTATCTATCTATCTATCTATCTATCTATCTATCTATCTATCTATCTATCATTTTTCTGCTTTTTACTTCTGGAGCAGGATGGAAACTCCCAGGTACTGCTTCAGTACCATACCTGTCTGTCTGCTCTCCTGCTCCTTGCTATGATGGTCACAGATTCACCCTATGAACCTTAAGCACCAATAAATTTTTTTGTCTCTAACTTGCCCTGGTCATGGTAGCCTTTTACAGAAGTAAAATAGCAACTAAGACACTTAGAGAAGCAAGTATACTGTAGTTACAAATTTCTTTAGGTGTGTCCCAAAGAGTGGTATTCCTGTGTCACATGGTAGAAGTATTTCTATTTTGTGAGTAAGCTGTACACTAAATTCCACAGTGATTGTACCAGTTTCCATTCCTACTAGCACAAAAAACATTCCTATTACCAATTACAGTAGAAGTTTCTTAACTTTATGTAACTCGATGAACTGGTTTGAATCAGTATGGTCTCTATAGGGTAAAATATTTGAAAGATTGATACCAGTTGGTGAATTATTTTATGAATGATAAGGAGGTATGCACTTATTGGAGGAGGTGTATTATTGAAGGTAGATTTTGAGGTCTCAAATACCATACCAGTCCCTTTTACTGTGTCTCATATTTGTAAATCAAATATAAATTCTCAACTGCTTTTCCAGCGCCATGACTTCCTGCTTGCATGCCTATATATATATGTGTGTGTGTGTGTGTGTGCGTGTGTGTATGGTGTGTACATATATGTAGGTATATATGTAGATGTTTGTAAAATATTACTTTAACTATGTAAGGATGTGCTACATTTCTTTATGTTGTATAATATTACATTATATAAGGATTTTGCATTTTTTGCTGCATTTTTTAACTAGGCAAAGATGTGTTATATTTGCTCATGCTGTATTTTTTATTTATGTAAATATATGTTCTTGTTTTACCTTGCCAAACTAAAAATATATATTAGAACATTCTTATAGTGCTATTGGATGATGTATACACTAAAAGAGATGATATGAAATTTTCAGTCTAAGTCTTGTAAGTTATAATGGCTGTTCTTGCATGACATGCTTATGGTACAAAGATGGCATGGGTGGCAACAAACAAATACTTTTTGATAAGATCTAAGGCTTACTCCAGAAAACATAAACAGTATATGAAATCATTAACGTTGCCAAGAGCATGTGGCTGGGTAAGATATAGTCCCTAGAAGAATATTTATTACTAATTTTTTTGCTAAGTAGAAATTACTTGACATTAATGCCTGCTAGAATTATGGATAAGTACATCTGTCAACTATTATTGGAGGAGCTTCTTTTTCTATTAGATGTAGATTAGCCTGAAGACCCATAAGTGTTCAGTGTGAAGAGATGTGGAGACTGTAACATGTTCACCCTCAAGTTAGACTATATATAACAACCTTTCTCACAAAAATCAAAAATCTCTATTGATGATTGGACAGACCATAGATGGCGTTTGACTTTAAGAAACATTGTTTTCCTGACACATTAACGTAGTTGACCGTATGAACTCCTCCTGATGGCGATGGCATGCTCATGACCTTAAACTAGGTTAGCAATGCAAAATTTCAGCTTTAAGAGTGAGAGTTAGAAAGGAAGTCCCATCCTTGCTGAGAAGCTATTCTAATTCCTTAGCTTCTGAGAGGAGTCAATTTTCTTTAAGAATATAAGCCTTGGTAGATCAAGTACACTTCTGTGCAGATTCTACAATCAAGAAGTTGTGGAGTAGAAAATGGGTTATGGCTTTTAAATAAAAAGAGAAAACAAAATTTAGTGAGTATGAAGGTAAGAGTATTTCTGGAAGGAATTGAAAGAAAACCAGCATAAATATGGTCAAAATACAATTTAAAAAATATGAAAAAATGATCAATTAAAAGAAGAATGGTATGTTTGAAAAGGATTCTCTATAGAAGGTAACTTATTTTATACAATTCAAGACTGCTATTCTTATTGTTCTTAAAATAATCAGAATGGTTTGGTTCTTTTTGCCAATTATTTGGGAGCAAAACACTATATGATTCATGGCATCCCTACCTTCCTAATTTTTCAACTTATAAATTGCAAACTGTCACAAGATTGATCAAAGATGTTTTGATAGTCTTGCTCTCTTTTCACTGTTTACTGTTAAGCTTTTGAGTTTTAATTTCATTGTCTTCTATTACAAATTGCTATAAAATTGCAGAAATTGAACACTGCTAAAAGCAACAATAGAAATGTGATTTTTAATTATAGAAATGCTGTAGGTTTGATATTTATATTTGTTTTGTCATTTAAAATGATTGTGATATGAGTCTCAACTTCTTGTATATGTTAAAATTCCTTAGGAAAGACAACTGCTTTTTTAATATTAGCTTTCTACCATGTTACTGTCAACACTAAATCGATAAAAAAGTAATTACTATTTGGGTTTTAAAAAAAAAGAACATATTTTAAGGGCCAGAAACCAAACCACATTTTTGTGTTTGTTTGGCTAAAGTTAAGGATATAGCAAAGGCATCATTTACGGAGAGTAAAATTGTACTCAACCTTAGCAGAATATTTTTAAGTCATATGGCAAGAATGATCAACTCAAGGATAATTAACTAGGAAATACCTATACATTTATTATGGGTTATATATTTAAACTATCTAAGAAATGATACAAATTATTATGAGAAATGTAGAAAATGAGAAAAATTTAATAATATTTAACATTATAAAACTCTGTAGTATCTTTATTAATCAACAAATTAGTGTTTTGTATATATAATTAAAATAAAGGGAAAATAGACAAGCTCTCCTAAGAAAATTGGAATTGGGGACAGGGACAAAAGGGAGGTCTAAAGGGAAGGGAGAGAAAAAAGGGGGAGCGAGAAGAAGAACATGAGGGAACAGAATGGTTGAGATGGGAGGACAGAGAAGGAGAGGAAGAAAAGAGATATATTAATTTTGGAAGCCATAATGGGGGTAGTGTGAAACCTGTTACCAGGGAAATTCTCAGGAATCCTCAAGGATGACCCCAGCTAAGACCCTAAGCAATAGTGGAGAGGGTGCTTAAACTGGCCTTCCCTGTAATCAGATTGATGACTACCTTAATTGTCATTATAGAACCTTCATCCAGCAACTGATGGAAGCAGATGCAGAGATCCACAGCTAGCAGTGGGCTAAACATCCAGAGACCAGTCAAAGAGAGGGAGAAGCAATAATATATGAAACGGGGTCAAGACCATGATGGGAATACCCATATAAACAGCTGGCTTGAGCTTGTGGTAGCTGACTCTGGACGAATAGCATGAGAATCTGCATAGGCTCAAACTAGGTACTCTGAATAAAAGTGACAGTTGTGTGGCTGGCCAGTTGAGGAGCCACTGGTAGTGAGACCAGTATTTATCCCTCATATTTGAACTGGTTTTTTTTTGTTGTTCTTTTGTTTTGTTTTGTTTTGTTTTGGAGCCATGCTTTTTGGAGGGATACATTGCTCAGCCTAGATATAAGGGGGAAGGGTCTTGGTCATGTCCCAAGTGATATGTCAGACTTTGTCTGCTCCTTGCCCTCTCTGAAGAGAAGATGGGGGTGGGGTGGGTGAAGGTGGGGAGATTGGGAGGAGGGGCGAGTGGAAATTGAGATTGTTATAACATGAGGAAAGATTGTTTTAAAACATAAATAAATTTTAAAAAAGGATATGGGTAATTTTCTCAATACTTACCACCTACCAAAGTTAATTAAAAATCAGACAAGTAATTAAAACAGACTTATAATCAGTATGGAAATATAAGCAGTCATTAAAATTTTTATCTTATTGCCCAGGAAAAAAAAGCAAACAAACAAATTAATAAATGAAAAAGAAAAGGTCTGGTGTCTAGGTCTGATGCTTTCATCACAGAATTCTATCAAACTTTCAAAAAAAGACTTACCACCAAAATTCATTAAATTATTCCATAAAATAGAAACAGAAGGAACATTCCCCAGTAGTTTTACAAGGCCATGATTATCCTGATATCTATACAACATAAAAACCAAACAAAGATAACTACAGCCAAATTCCCTTATGAGCACAGAAGCACAACAAAAAAAATTTCCAAATCAAATCTAAAATTACATCAAAAAAGTCATAGAGCATATTTGAGTACGTTTCATACCGAAGATGCAGGGATGGCCCAAAATATCTAAAATCATAAATGTAATCTACCAAGTAAATCACAAACTATCATCACATACGATATATATACATACATACATACATATATATATATATTCTAAACAGGTATGATATTCTCTGTACATTTGAGATATGTATGTATGTATACATATACGTATATATGTATATATACAGTGTGTGTATGTGTGTTTTGATGTTTTATTCTTGCTTTAACAAAGTTTACCTGGAGATTAGAGTGAAACTAGGCACACTTCTTAGCCATAGAGCCTGGGCAGTGGTGCTTTATGTCTTAAT
Source organism: Neodon shergylaensis (assembly GCA_025134845.1). Classification (NCBI taxonomy): domain Eukaryota; kingdom Metazoa; phylum Chordata; class Mammalia; order Rodentia; family Cricetidae; genus Neodon; species Neodon shergylaensis. The sequence continues at coordinate 16,660,173 of JABTXL010006268.1, forward strand.
TTCAGCACTCAGGAATCAGAGGCAGGCAGATCTCTGTGAGTTCATGGCCGGCCTGGTCTATAGAGCTAGCTGCAGGATAGTCGGAGCTATACCAAGCAACGGTGCCATGAAAACAAAAAATCAGGTAAAAAAAAAAAGAAAAAGAAAAAAGTGGGGAAGAAAAAAGATAAAATAAAGAAAAAGAAATGACTTTTAATTCTTGTTTTTTTTTTCTGTCTTTATTTTTACTTTTCAGAGTATATTCAAAAACCTATGCTTATATCCTATCATATCTATATATGATCAAAATATTTGAAAGATGGGAAAATTACAAATACTGTCTGACACATTTTAAAGATCAACAAAAATGAATCAAAATTAATGTATATGCCCAACAATTATTTTAGAAATTTAAATATATGTACAAGGTTATTTTGACATTTTATTAAAAGAAATAAAATTATGATTATTATTTTCAAATAGTTTAAGTCATCCAAAATAAAGTTTATCATTACATAATAAGTAATATTATAGAGTGACCATACAATGTCTTCCAGATGGGATATTAATTGCTGTAGAAAAGAATTTGTTTTGATTATCTTTGCCTTACCTATTGTATGTGGGAGTATGAATATTGACATTCCATGCATAGTAATCAAGGTAATATGTATTTTATGAGGATGGAGTTCTTAATTAAGATTGATCCAGGAGGATCACCTTTGAAGAACAATTATAAGTCGGGGTACCAGTGAGCAATGCAGTGCATCTTACAGCAATTTCCAAGGGGTTTACACTTTTCACATCATTGTAGATATTGCCTAAGACAATGGAACATTCTTGATACAGTTTCATTTTAAGATACTATTTAATTTTCCAAATACCATACTGATAATAATGCATATTTACCATAAAACAATACCCAAAATCATGTGATAACACCCAGGAATGAAAAATAATGAACTAGTCAATTTTGGAGAGGAGTTCCATGATTTAAAAATATGAACAATAAACTTTAATCACTTAAATTTAATTTATTGATATGCCATAATTAGCAAATATATTCAATGTATACATATATGTTTAAGAATATATGACATTAAACATAATTTGTAATTGACTAATGAGCACATATTTTCAACATTATATTTATATGTGTGAAAAATGTCAGATTATTCAAGTTATATTTCTAGTAAAATTAAAACATTGATTGATTGTATATATTTCTATATATGTCAACAGTTGTTGAAATTGAGGAGTAGATGGAAACAAATCAGTTCTTAAAGGAATCAGTGACTTGTGATAAGAGCTATCAAATTTTATACCAAAGGCACACTTTAAAATGTGGCTTCCTCCATCTCAACCATTGAACTCCTCCAAGCTCTCCCCAGTCCTCCTCTTCTCCCTTCTCTCTCCCCCTCTCCTCTTCCCTTCAACCCACTCCCACCTCCATGCTCCCACTTTTGCCTGGCGATCTTGTCTACTTCCAATTTCCAGGAGGATAAATAAATGTTTTTCTTTGGGTTCAGCTTATTATTTAGCTTCTCTAGGATCACAAACTATAGGCTCAATGTCCTTTGTTTATGGCTAGAGTCCACTAATGAGTGAGTACATCCCATGTTCATCTTTTTGGGTCCAGGTTATCTCACTCAGATTTGCATGCAAATTCCAGATGTCACTGTTTTTTTACCGCTGAGTAGAACTCTAATGTGTAGATGTGTCACACCTTCTTCATCCATTCTTCCATTGAGGGGCACTTAGGTTGTTTCCAGGATCTGGCTATTACAAATAGTGTTGCTATGAACATAGCTGAACAAATGCTTTTGTAGTATGATTGGACATCTCTTGGGTATATTCCCAAGAGTGGAATTGCTGGATCCTGAGGTTGATATGGAGGAAGGGTGGATATGGGAACAGGGAAGAACATATCTTAATTAAGGGAGCCATTTTAGAGTTGGCAAGAGACTTGGCTATCAAAAAATTCAAAGAAAACACAATAATATACATAATCTAGACTCTCTATGTATATTACATTTCTATATGGTTTTTTATTACTCTATTACTTTTTAGTATTTATAATCTTTACTCCCTTAATCTATGTCTGTCTGTATTCTTTTCTCTATCTCATAAGCCTGTATACATTTATCTAACACTGTGACTTATTCATAGGTCTTGTCTTTTTTTGTCTGAATCTATCTTATTATGTATCTGTAAACATTTTCTGACCATGATCACTTTGTTTTTAAATGCTAAGGAGGCATGGCATGGCTTTGCTTGTTGGCTCCACCCCATTTAACATGGTAAAGATATCTTTGTCTCTGCAAGCCATGCTCACTGACCCAGTGCCAGGGCCACAGTGTGTCAATGTCATCACTAAGCAGCTTTTAGCACTTTTCTTACAAACTCCATTTAAATGTTCTGCACCTGGAACTCTCAAAAGAGTCAGAGCCATTTGTGGTGCTAGTAAGAACCAGAAAGTTTTCTCTTAAAGAATCATACCTCTGTTTGTGACCAGCAAAATGAGCCTATCTGAAAAAAGATATGGCTACCAAGAAGCTGTGCTTCATTCCTGTTTTTATGGGTATAGAATCCATCTTTTTTTTTTTCTTAAGCTCTTTTAGGTCTTATGTGTATCCAAGCCCCGCATTGGGTGCCAATTTGTAAATGAAGACTGCTTGCTTGTTTCCCAGCAGTCCAGACCCAAATAATCACACAAAAACTATATTAATTACTAAACTGTTTGGCTTATTAGCTCAGATTTCTTATTACGTAACTCTTACATGTTAAATTAGTCCATTCTATTAATCTGTGTATCACCACAAGACTATGGCCTACCAGTAAGGTTCTGGTGGCATCTTTCTTCATCTACAGTTATATGGCATCTCTGTTACTCGCTTACTCTCTCTATATATTTATGTTTGGATTTCCCACTTGGCTTTATTCTGCTAAGCCATAGGCCAAAACAACTTCATTCACTAGACAATAAAAACAACACATATACAGAAGGTCATCCCGTATCATCTATCTCTTGTGTGGAATTTGTTTTGCTGTGTGATTTTCTGGTATTTGTTGATTCTTAACTACCAGGATATCTTTCTATTCAAGAAGTAATTCTTACAACAGGTCTCTGGTTTGGTTTTCTCAGGGTTTTCTGAAAACACTCAGAATTCTCAACTAATCTGATCTTGGGCCCATAATCCAATAAAAAGAAAAACCTTAATTTTTAGAAAATGTCTGAGAGAAAAATATGTTCTCAATTATTTTTCTTTAGTTCAAAATCAAAACAAAGCAAACAACTTCAAATAAACAAATATGAATTCTTCAAATAGTAAGTGAATCCCTGAAAGCATATAATCTTTTCACAAAGTATAAGTAATCTGTGAAACAAAGAGAAAAGATTAGGAATCAATACTCAAGCAAATGGACATATTATAAAAGCAAGCATCACTGGGTGTTGGTGGAACATTCCTTTCATTCCAGTCCTCAGAAACAGAGGCAGGTGGATCTCAGAATTCAAAGACAACCTGGTCTACTGATTGAGTTCCAAGACAGTCAAGGATACTCAGAAAAACCTTGTCTGGAAAACAACAACAACAGCAAAGCATATAATGAGAATATTTTAATTTCTTTAATTTTTAATGTGGATGAGGTCCAAAACTTAAACTTAGAACTCAGGCACAGAAGAATATTGAGTGTGGGAAGTTAATCTTCACCCTATATGCATACTGCCCTTCAAACATATGAATAATAAAATAGTTTTTACCCTGGAAAATGCACAATGTTTGGCTATCTAATGCCAAATTATTTGCCATTCAAACATGTGCATGATAGTTTTTTAACAATAAAAGGTAACTCTGATAACTTTGGGAAGGACAAGTCAAATACTCAAGAAGGTATGAGGACATGATCCAATTAGTAAAGTGACCAATTCCCTGAGTGAGAACAGTAGTTATACCTGCAGCATCTATTTGCAAAAGACAGAAATATCATGTGTCTCTAACTCAGAAGTGGGGATGTGGAAACAGATAGATACTTAAATTCACTGGTCAATTCAACTAGATAATCAGAAACTTCTGGATTCATAAGAGAGACACAGTTTTAATTTTGAGAAAGACAGTCAAAGATGACCTCTGGATAACATATGACATGTATGCCTATGCACATATGGACATGGACAGACACACGCGTACAGGCACACACACACACACACACACACACACACCAAAGTATAGCAAACAAAACCCCAAAATATAAATATACTTTTTTATGAAGTAAAGGAGAATTAAAGATTTTAGAGATAATTTCAAATTTGAAATGTCAGTGAAGAAAATACAAATAGACAAACAAAAACCACACAATATACCCACACAAAAACAAAAACTATAAAGCAAAAATAAAAAACAATAAACAATAAAAATGATAAAATGCCATGATATCTAACAACAGAAAGTTAAGTTTGAAAAATAGCCATACTTACCAAAACACGCAAAATTGTTGTTGGTTGCAATTAATGAATTATATCATGGTATTAGCATAAAACAAATGAGCAAAGAACACCCTATGTTCTGTACCCTAACCATCAATTTCTAAACAATGAGTAAGAGTTTGTACTTGTATATTGCTCATGGTTGTAGTCACTCGACAGAAGTCAATTTTAGTCATTCCAACAATGACCTCATTAGTGAAAGTTTACACTATTTTCCTATCTCCTTAAGCCTTGAATAAGTTTTGTGAGCTTTGGTGAGGTAGTGACTCCTGCAGTGGACTGGTCAGTGGTAGGGAGTAATCTTGTCCTCTCATTTCTGTCTTTTATGGTTTGATGTTGATGCCTCAACAGTTTGCTTTCTCCTCACAGAGTGGTACAGGGCTTGAGAATTCAAGAATAAGATAATCAGCAAGGACTGGAAAAGACATCTAAACCAAGAGACTACACAAATCATAACAGAAAATCACAAGAAACATGAAGAAAGGTGTTATGAATCTTTCGAAACACTGCAACTCGGCTACTAAATAAAAGGATATGGAACAATATAAATTAAAAAAAAGAATAGTTTTCCTAGTGTGGTTCTATAATAAATTTATTAATTTAAATATATATGTGACAAGTTGGATAAATCACAGTGTATCTGTACGGGTGGATAATATATAGTAAGGAATTTAAGCAAAGTAAGAGTGTTTCATACCATCATTTTCCAGTAAATAAAAGAGCTAAAATTTGCAAAAATGGAATGATAACTGTTGAAAGGAGTCCACTAGTTATTTCTCAATTGCTCAGCCCCAAAATAATGACACAGAAACTATATTATTTAAAACACTGCTTGGCCCATTAGCTCTAATTTCTTTTTGGCTAACTCTTACATCTTAATTTAACCCATTTCCATTAACTGTGCATTGCCACGTGATAGTAGCTTACCAGGTAAAGTTCCCAGTGTCTGTCTCTCTAATTCCACCTTTCTTTCTCCCAGCATTCAGTTTAATTTTTCTTACCTAGCCAAGTTCTGACCCTGCTATAGGTCCAAAGCAGTTTCTTTATTCATTAATGATAATCACAGCATATAGAGGGGACTCTCACATCAGATAACTTCAAAATTTGTTATTTTATGTAAAGATATTTACAATAAAAATGAATTTATTCAAAGAACACGTACTTTTGTGTGTTGAATGTAAAACGTAATTAAAAAACATGAAAAATATGAGGGTCTGGCATCTTTCTATGTTTCCTGGAGTATTTTATCTTTTGAACTTTGTAAACATACTAACACATACAGATAACTAAAGAGAAGTTCAAAAATTCTTGATATCTTATAAAAAAATTAAGGAAAGCTAAGTTGTCATTAGCAAATATATATTAAAATTTTTATTAAATATTTAAGAAAGTTTATAATGTTAACTTAAAATATTCATCTGTAATGAACAGAAAAGACCAACTAATCATATATTCATTCATATATTTTATGACTTTACTGATATGTTTTCTTTTTTTTTTTGAGGAGATGTCAGCAAGCTAACTAACAAAAGTACAACTAACATTTCCAAATGACATAGTGAAAAATAAATTAAGAAAAGCCACAGAAGCCCAATTTGTGCCCTTTTCACACAACCAAGCTGTTTAAAGATTTAAAATACACCACTTATTTTATGAGGTAAACACCATTAATCAGACTTTTCTCTGAAGTTCTTTTTTAATAGAATTCTTAAAATGCCATATTTTCCAAAATATGCTTTAAAATTTTAATTATATAGTTTCAGTTTCTGAAGTTTCATTTTATACCTGATTTCCATGAACAAATCTTAACTACCTACCTAAAAAGAATCCCAAACATCCTTCCGCGTATCATGAAGGTAAGCTTAATATCAATTAAAAATCTCATTTATTATCAAAACTACTTATTTAAATAATTCTTAATCTTCACACTGAAATTATTTTCTTCATCACTTATAAATATCATGAAAAGCAATGTATAGTTTATAAGTTATTGTACAGAAAACATAACTGATCCATAACCGGGCTCATGGAACAATATCAGAAAATGTTAACTTTTTCGACTATATATATATATAATTTTACATATTATATATAAATATATATTTACATTAAAATTTATAGTAATCCTATGAGGTTTTGATTAAATTGTAAACTTTTTTAATTTCCCCCTTCATACCAAATTTTAGGTTTGAAAGTATTTTTTCTTTTCTTTTTTAAATTTATTTTTTAAAACAATTTTTCTTTAAAACAATTATTTAACATACCAATTCTAGTTTTCGCTCCCTCCCATTGTCTTCCTGTTCTCACACATAAATTCCATCCACTCTTAGAGCGCATAAGGTTTCACAGATGGAGTCAACAAAGTCTGACACATTAATTTGAGGCAGGACCAAGTCCCTTCACCTATATCTATGTTGAGCAGTTCACTATGGATAAATCCCAGTCCCACTGCCAGTGGCCCCAAAGACTACTCCAGCCACACAACTGTTACCCACATTCAGAGCTGCCTAGTTTGGTGCATGTTCCCCCACAGACAGTCTGTGCTCATAGCTCAGGTGATGTTTCTGCAAGTTTTTCCATCATGGTATTGACTTCTTTGCTCATATTACCACTCGTCCTTCTCTTACACTGGATTCTGGGAGTTCAGCCCAGTGCTAGCTGTCAATCTCTGCATCTGTTGCTATCAGTTGCAGTATGAAATTTCTATGAAAATTTAGACAGTCTTCAATCTGACTACAGAGGAAGGTCAGTTCAGGTACCCTCTCCATTATTGTTTAAGGTTCATCCCTATGGATTCCTGGCAATTTCCCTAGTGCTAGGTTTCTCATTAGCTCCATAATGGATACCTCTAGCAAGATAACTCTTTCCTTGCTCTTCCTCTGAAGAATGTCAAATTACTGAAAGACACTTAAGGATTTGCTCAACATCCTTAGCCATCAGGGAAATGCAAATCAAAACCAATTTAAAAAAAAATCTTCTTTCATACATTCATTCCAACCACAGTTTTCCATTTCTCCCCACTACCCCCTAACCTCCTCTCTCCTACAGATGACTCTGGCTCCACCTACCCTCATAAAACAGCAAGCCTCCCAGAGACACAACCAAAACAGGTCAAAACATAGTACAACAAGACCAGGCACATAAGACAAGGCTGACTGAGGTGACCTACTACAAGCCGCACCATTACACAGTCATTGCTCAGGCATCTTTTCACAAGTGACTTATCAGAACCAAGGGATCTGGTAAAGGCTAAACCAGAAAGCAAGGCTTTTTGGCATTATTGCTTGTGAATAAAGTGACTATCCTCTGCTGTACATAATTCGCTGTGTACTGTATTTTGCATGTACTTCCTTCTTGTTACAAATTTGGGAATTCCCAAGTTCAAAACAGTTTTCCACTGCCAGGCCTTGTTCCTCTCTCCTAGGTATGCACAGAGATTTGCCTTCCTGCAATTATCTTTATCAGCAGGTATTTGGTCAGTGATTGGGGAACGGGCATAGAGCCTTACCTGCTCAAGCTGCTGTTCTGGTTTTATCTCACTCAAAAGATTCCTAGTCTGGAACTGATAATTTAGAGGCCTGGGTCTCTTTTTTTCTTAGAACAGTAAGTCTAACTCCAGACCTAGGCCCATAGAAAATGCAGCATCTGCTGTGTTTATTATCTGATCAAGAGCCATCACCTTCTCCCTGAGTGCTTATGTAGGTTGCCTGGTTACCTGGTAGTCTCTATGCATATGGGAGAAAAGAAGGGACAATCTGGTTTAAACAATCTATGCCCTATTCACAATTTTACTGAAAATAAACCTTTTTGCTCTTCCTATCATCTAATAATATAGTGTAGCCCACTAACTTTCCTCTCTAATCCCCTGATGATTTAATTCCCTTCTTAATTAACTTTCTTCCTTATGGAGTTCACCAGATGTGTACGAGCAATTCCCACGAATCCCTCTGTCTCTTTCTTTCTCTCTCTGTCTCTCCGTCTCTCCCTCTGTCTCTTCCTCTGTCTCTCTCTCTCTCGTGTGTGTGTGTGTGTGTGTGTGTGTGTGTGTGTGTGTTTAAAAACCCTTATCTGATTTTCTATGAGGCAAAAGATTTCTGGCCCTGGAACCTACTAGCATTGGGGAATTCTTGTTTTAAGGGTATACATGATTGGGAACATTTATAACAGGAAGAATGATGTAGAACTAAAAACAATGTAGACATAAGAACAGTAGAGAACAAGGAACAATGGAGAACAAGATAGAATATGGAAGAATAGGATTGAGGGAAGAAAAACAAAAAATGGACAAAAGGAACCTGTTGTGAGTAGACTTCTTTACCCCTCAGACTTCTAACTGTAAGAATTTTAGTCCCTCTGGAAGTTCTTTTATTTTATAGGATTATTTTCGCTATCCTGGGTTGTTTGTTGTTCCATATGAACTTGTTCTTTCAAGTTCAATAAAAAATTGTGTTGCAATCAATGGGGAATGTATGCTAATCATATAGATCCGTAAGCATGGGAGATTTTTCCACCTTTTTCATTTTTTTTCTTAAAAAAACTTGGAGGTTTTATGATACAGATCATTTACTGGCTTTGTTAGAGTTACTCCAAGATATTTCATGCTACTTGTGGCTATTTTTAATGCTGTTGTTTCCCTGATTTTGTTCTTAACCCATTTGTGATTTATTTGTAGGTGAGCTCCTGACTTTTTAAAAAGTGAATCTTTTATGTAGAGTTGGGGGCAGATGTCAGAGAGCAGCTTTGAAAAGACACCACTTACCAGGGTAGCGGTGTGAGGATTAGAAAGATAACTAAAGAGAATAAAGACGAGAGTGAAGATGACAAACGGAAGCATAGACTAATAACAGGAGTGTGAATACTGAAAATTGTCCATCTTTAATTTCCATTTGTTTAAATACCCTGATGCTAAAAGTAGGACTGAGATTTAAAAAAAAAACTGCATTAACATGATACAAGAAACAGATCAGTTGATAGAGTACAGGCTACATTCTTCGTTAAACGTTCTGCTGCCAAACCAGGACAAGTTCATACCCTAGACCAAAACATTCTGTAGGCACTCCCTGGGTGGAATCCGTTGTTACTTCCCTAAGGGAGTAGGAACCTAATTGGATCCTTATACATTTGTTTAAAATAGAAACAGATCTACTTATTAATATCTGAAATACCAGATCTGGATATTAGCCACACCTGTTATCTGAACTATTGTCAATATCCTTGAAGGGACAGAAATATGTTCCAACTCTCTGGCCTTTAGTCAAGGTAGAATGGACCCATCACCTATGGGACCTGTCAGGCAAAGACCGAGCACGGTGCTAAGGTAGGATGCTGAGGTGGGGAAAGACAGAGCAATGGGTCTTTCGGAACTGAATCTAGGAAGTGGGGCAGTTTTCCTGCAGGTGGGTCACTCACCCATTCTGTTCTTCTCCTTGACATAGTGTGTACCTGATCTTCTGACTTGGGAATTTTCTTTACAACAGAAAGTAGACCAGTGTAAAGCATCTGACATGTGGAATGTGTTATCACACTTCGTAATTCTTTTACTTGGGTTTTCTTATTTTTTATTAATGTACAAATTCTTATTAACACAAAAAAGAAGTGAAATAATGGGCTGTGAACAAAAAACAAATCCCATTGCATGAATGAAAAATATTTAAAATTCAAAGAGTGCATTCATATTCATTACTATAGTGGTAAAGACAGAACAGAATGACTTCACATAGTTTTAAGATTAGTTTATAGCTACCAATTTTCTCCTCTCCTACATACTTGGAGTTATTCATAGTAAATCAAGTAAAATTTATTTTTGTGTCACAAGATTTTAAGAGACATCAACTAAAGCATTGGCTGACAACACAATACATCACTGAGTTGGTTAGTAAGGAGAGAAAAAAAAAACTTCAGACTTCTGTCCTATTTGTTTTTCTTTATTTTGGACAATCACAAAATTAATTATTTTAATGGATTTTTTCATATAACATATTCTGGTTACAATTTCTGTTGCACAGTCTCCTCACAGTTGCTCACCTCTTCCTTCCAAATCCATATTAACACCTTTTCTGCTCATCCTTAGAAAACAAACTGATATTACCCAGCAGCCATTTGAGATTTCTTTATTCAGAATTCTGTTTAAATCTGTAACCCATTTTTAATTGTATTAGTTGTTTCTATATATTTAATTACTTTAGTTCCTTATATATTTTGGATATTAGATCTCTATCAGATGTGAAGTGGGTAAAAAAAATCTTTTCTCATTCTGCAGACTGCTTCTTTGTCTAATTGATAGTGTCCTAATCTTACAGAAGTTTTTCCGTTTCATAAGGTTCCATTTCTTAATCATTAATATTAGTGCCTGTGCTGTCAGTGTTCTGTTTAGAAAGCTGTCCCCTCTTTATATTTATGGTTGTGAGCCTAGCCTTTAACGGCTGAGCCATCTCTCCAGCCCAAGCTGTCCCCTCTGAATGCATTCAAGACTATGCTCCACTGTCGCATCTATCAGGTCAATGTGTCCAATTGTATATTGAGGCCTTTGGTCCACACAGACTTGAGAGTGATGGATAAAGATCTATTTGCATCTTATACATGCCAATATCAAGTTTGAGCAGCACCATTTTGGAAGATGCTTTCTTTTTTTTCCATTGTATATTTATGGCTTCTTTATCAAAAATTAGGTGTCCATGGGTGTGTAAGTTTATTTTGAGAGCTTCAATTCTATTCCATTGGTCAGCATGCCTCTTTTTATGTCAATAACTATACATGCATTTTTATTACTATAGTTCTGTAGTAAACTTTGAAATCAGGAATGTTAATACATATAGTAGTTCTTCGACCATTCAGGGTTGTATAGCTATTTTGCTTTTTGTTTTTTTCATGTGAAGTTGAGAATTTCAAGATCTATAAAGAAGTTGGAATTTTGATGGGGACGGTTTTCAATCTTTACATTGCTTTTGCTAGGATAGCCATTTTTACTATCTAAGGAATACAATGAAGTAAAATAAGATAAAAGAAGAATAACAAGTAGGAATAGGAGTAAACAAGCAATCAGAAGGGAAATATCTAATTAAAAGGAAAAAACACATGTAGATGCTGAGATACACATGTTCCCACATACAGGAATCACAAAAAGAAAAAAAAAACACAGTATAATATATACACAAAGGACCTGTAGAAAAAGAGAAACCTGATAAAACATTATGAGACAGAGTCTCCGAAGATGCTACAGAATTTCTTTTGTGTTGAAAATTTACTGATGAGCATGTAGTCTACCATTAAGAACAGTTTGTTTCCCGAGTGAGACTCCAGTGGAGAAAACAAACTTTTCATTTGCAAGTGCTTATCAATTGAAGATACTTTTAGGTAAGTGAAGGGAGCATATGTCTACTTTCCTTTCATCTGTAGTATTTTATTTGAGGTAGACCCCTGCAGGACCTGTGGGTGCTGCATTCATATGGGAATCCTCCTACTATCGTTAGAAGGAATTGTTTCTTTTCTGTCCATATTCGCCTCTGATTGCTGCATGCTTTCTCCCTTTTCCTCTGCAGAGTTCCCATAGCTCTGGGGAAGAGATTTGATGGAAACCTCTGATTTAGCACTGAATGTTCCCCTGTTTCTTACTCCCTGAACATTTACCTGGCTTTAGATCTCTGTATTTGTTCCCATTGGTTGCAAAGGAAATCTTCTATAAAGATGTCTTATCTAGGCACTAATCTTTGAGTATAATACCATATTATTGGGTGCCATTTTAGTTTTATATTCCTTTAGCAGAACAGTTATGTCTGTCATTCCACAAGATCACTGGCCTATCTAGTTTCAGGTTCTTGGCCACACAAGCTGTGACAAGTGCGGATTTCATCTCATTGAGCCAACCTGAAATCCGGTCAGATATTGGTTGTTTAATCTCAGGAGCTTTGTGCAACTCTTTCACTAGCACATCTTGCAGGCAGGTCACCATTTTAAACCAGAGGTTTTAGCTGATTTGATGTTTACCTTTCTCTGTTGACAACATGCACAGTACATTCGACTAAGTCATAGGAGTGGAGATTCTAGGAATGCACGAGATTGACTTTGTGTTTAATAAACTGTGTAGCTTTTTTTTTTCAGCAATACAGTCCTGCAAACAGCCTAAGATATTTAAAAGTTCTCATGGGACCACTTTTGACTATCAATTCTATTATATGTAACCCATTCCTGATATTGGCATCTTTAATCTGTGACAAGTGGTGTCCTGTTCAGGCTCCATCTTTCCTGTCATTTGACAATTTCATTTAGATTACCATTACATATGTATATATTTTAGGAAGTTGCTCAGTTTCCATACTACTCAAAGGGCTCCTAGTTTTAGCTCTCTATTCTATTTTCCATTCCTAGGTAGAGTGACCTTGTCCCTTAATATATTTCTAAGCTTTGTGATTATATTGATTCTAGATTACTTACCAATAACTAACAACAAACATCCACTTATGAGTGGATACACAGCATATTTGTTATTCCAGTCTGGGTGATTTTTTTTTCTGGGTATATCCATTTACCTGATAATTTTAATTTTTTTATGTCTGAGTAATTTGTGTAACTATGCTGTGATTTCTTTATCCAATTCATCTGTGGACAGATATCTAGTCTTTTTTGAATTTCTGACTGTATGTTTAGAGGAACAATGAATATGGCTGAGTAAGTGTCTCTGTTAGGATGAAGAATCTTGTGGTTATATGCCAAAGAATTATATACCTGGGTATTGAGATAGACAAATTCCCAGATTCCTGAGAAATGGCCCCATTGATTCCCATACTGTAAATCTGCAGTCCCACCATCAGTGAATGAGTTTTCTCCTTAGCCTACATCCTCACCAAAATGGCCTGTCATATATTTTATCAATCTTGGCCATTTTTGTCTAGTATTTTTGTGTGCATTTCCTTGGTGACTAAGAATGTTAAGCATCTCTTTAATAAAGGTATATACAAAATATTTATGTGAATTCTGAGTCAAATTCCAAATGTATAAATGCATAGGCATTGTTTTCTGAAAGTATAAAAATAAAGAATTGTTTTGCAATATCAAAACCAATAAAAAATGGCATCCTTCAAAATCATGAGATTCAGGCACGATATTAGTTGTAGCACTTGAAGTGGAGGCCAGAGCATCATGAAATCCCACTTGGCTTGAGCTACATAATTAATTCAAAGCTGTCCTGGAATTTTACTTGTTACTTACTACAAAGGACCTTTGGACAATGAATTCAGGAAAATTACATTTCAAATGACAAAGCTAGTGGGAGAAAATTTTGTCTGTTTTTAGCATGACACTGAAGGACAGCTTTTCATCGGTTAATAAGCCATCACTTTACAAATTAGGACTCTCAGGTCTGGTAACTCTATGCACCTGAATAGATTATATTCTGTACTCTTGGTAATCTTCCATATTTGGAGTGTTTACATCTAACTGTCTTGTGATTTGCTCTAAATTTATATCTATAAAAGTTTTTAATGTATAGGCCAAAAGAACATTTCAAAAATTAGATAATATTTTATTATAAAGTAATAAATCAATAGAACTTTAATTCAACATAGAGTGCTGCTTTAAAAGCAATTGTTTTTAATTTATAAATTCATCTAGCAAGCAATTTACCTGTACTAATTTAGAATGATAATAAATGACAAAAAATAAGTTAAATGAAAGATAAATCCATCCTTTGCAAACAATTCACAAAAAAAAATATCTGCTAATTGGAATCAATTTGGTGTGTAAACCATATTAGACATATTGAAGTGAAATAATAGGGAAAAGAAGAAAAATAACTTGATGGTTTCTTCCCCTCTTTTCTATCTTCTTTACTTCCTATAAATTAAAACTTTAGCTACCTTCTAATAGTTTCATAAAATAGACTTTAATTTCACTGTATTTGAATCAATAAAAATATGTTATTGTTTGTGATAGAAATTTTGAAAAGTTGGGATGTATTAATTAAACCTATAAAGGTTAAACTTGTTAATATTTAAAACATTTTTGCTTTAATTTTTGCTGTTTTCAATTTAACTTCTGTACATACATGTAGTAAATACACATGTAATGTGTGTGTGTGTGTGTGTGTGTGTGTGTGTAGAGACCAGAGTCCAGCATCAATTTTCCTCTTCTATAGCTTTCAACATTTGGAAGGCAGAGTCTCTCACTGAATGGGAGCTCACAGATTGCCTTGATTAGATTGCTCACTAACCCATTAACCCATTAGCCCCACCTGTCACCCTTCCAACAGGACTGGTTTAACAAAGACACATAGCACTTGCCAACACAATTCTTCACAGACCTAGAAATAATCAACTTCATATGGAAAAACAAAAAGCCCAGGATAGCCAAAACAATCCTGTAAAATAAAGGAACTTTCCTGGAATCAAGCTTTGTTGCAGAGTTACAGTAATGAAAACAGCTTGGTATTGACATAAAAACAGAGACACTGACCGATGGAATCGAATTGAAGACTCGGATACTAATCTACACACCTATGAACACCTGATTTTTGACAAGCTAAAATTATACAATGGAAAAAAGAAAGCATCTTCAATGTATGGTGCTGGCATAACTGGATGTTAACCTGTAGAGGAATGAAAATAGATCCATATTTATTACTGTGCACAAAACGCAAGTCCAAATGGATTAAATACCTGAATATCAATCAGACCACACTGAACCTGAAAGAAGAGAAAGTGGGAAGTAGCCTGCAATGCATAGGCACAGGAGATCACTTCTTAACTATAACACCAGTAGCAAAGACACTAAGAGCAACAATAAATAAATGGGACCTCCTGAAACTGAGAAGCTTCTGTAAAGCAAAGGACACAGTCAATAAGACAAAAAAGGCAGCCTACTGAATGGGAAAAGATCTTCACCAACCCCACATCAGCCTTTTTTACGTTTTAGGGATCTACACTCAGGCCTTAAAGCTTGCAAGATACCTCATTACCCTGAGGCCTGTGTTCAATATTTAAATTTTATCTTCAAATTTTCATTTAAGTAGAATATAGAATAACTGTATATTTAATTATTAAGTTTTTTGACAAGCTTTATGAATGTGGAGAAAAATGGGATCGAAGCTGAGGACACAAATTGCTCAGGCAGATACATGCGGTAGATAGGAGCAGTTAATAAAAATGCAGTTGTATTGGCTAGGGAAATTATGGTTGCCAGTTCAGCAACTGATGAATCACTCCTATTTACAAGCTTGGACATATGAAATATGAAAGAGTTATGTAGGATATAGTCCACATTCTACATAGTTTAACATGCACTAAGCATACAGGTACTGGGTACATTTGCTTGCAGCCTTATTAAGGCTCACCTTGGCACTAATGTGTCAGGGTATTCATTTTCTAGTTATGGAATTTTAGCTCTGTAAAAAGTTAGCAAATTAGCAGTGGGATCATAGATATTGTAAATGTCGGCCTTTATGAGTCTTGATAACTTTCAAATTCAGCAAGTTTTATCTTACTGTTTTATAGGAATGAGAGAAGCTATTGTTTCAAGGAAGATCATAGACTATCATAGATGAAGTCCAGTGTTAGTAATTCATCATAAATTGTTGGGGAGTTTAATTTTATTTATATCTCTGAAGTATAAAAATCAATAAATTATTTCAAATACTATGTTGTAAAGAAAGGTGTCATATTTGTTTCCTTGTATAATAACACATTCAAGACGAGACCTATTTCAATAAGACAATTTGTTTCAAATGCCACTGTCGATATTAATGTTTACATTTTTCTCATTCAGTTAATGAACGTTTCTATCGTTTTCGTTTGCAGATAACATATGGAATCCTGAAAGATATTATGAATGTTTTAAGCTTTAAATTCATTTTTCGTTGAACATATCCCCCATAAGCAACTTAAGTTTTGCAAATCTCCAACATAAAATTTCAGTTTATTTTCAAGTGAAAAATACTGATGTAGCCCATTTGTTTCTTACTGAATATATGAGTGTTATATTTTATATAATAATGTATCATTTTTGACACACTCCAACATGTCTTCTCACATGCCTTCCTTATACCAGTTCCTAATAATGAAGTGACCAGTGACCCTGTTGGCATTTGTCTCTACTCTGATTTGTGTGAAGAACTCTTCGATTGAAGTTTCACACTGTCAACAACTGCAGGAGATTGTTGGTAATGTTGCCACCATCTATTTGTTGTATTGGTTTCTCCTTTCTCTTACACATCCCTTCAGTGTAATTTCATGTGAAAATATGCTTAGTCACCTGGCTTATAATTTAAAGATCACCAACAACAATATAAACTCTGACAAGAGTAAACGTAGTACAATATATGTCATCCTGTAGATATCAACTATCATAAATTTACTCTTTACTTCATTCAATTAGGACAGCCTGCCAATCATTATGAGATATGTTTGTATGTATGTGTGCATATTTATGTGTGGAGGTGTGTTTATGATTATTCTCTGGTTCTCCTATTTATTTTACCTTCAAAAATTTAAGGACTTCCATAATTGGACATAAATATTACAAGGAGAACAAATAGCTGTCTAACTTCATGATCAGATTTGAATTCTAGAACTCTGAAGCAATTTTCTTTAGTACAGAGTACAGATTTTTGAGTACCTTTAGAATGTCATAACATAATAGAATGTCATGTCAAATATATTTCTCAGAATTTCATTTGTCGAACAATCATTTACAATAAAATGGCAACATATATTAAGTACTTCAGAATCAGATATAAATATGAAACATTGATAGATTCTTATAAAAGATTAAATCATTGTTTTCAAACTTATGAATAAAACTTGAATAATAGATTTTTCCTGTTTCTATTCTACTAATTAAATATTCATATTCATTTTAGTATAAAATATATGGAACAGTATGGGACTATTTCTTATATCTGTATTTACAAAAACTGCTGAATGTGTCTCTTAACCCTGTGAAAAATGACCATTGAGAGTGATTCTTGAATATTTGATAATTGAAACATAATTCTTCTTGGGAAATAATTATAAAGATTTAACTAGATAACAGTGATTTGGTTTTGATTTGCAGAATTTAGCCTACTGCAATCTAAAAGTTATTGACAAAGACAGGCTTTAGCCCTATACCACAAACAGAATGCACCACTTCAGAATGCTCCACTTACATTATTAAATGTAGAACCATATACTTTTTCAGTTTTCTACTACTTGTGATCATTAACTCACAATTCCTAGGCATAAAACTGGTGCTACTGCCAAGAATCTAAAAAAAAAAAAGTGGTATTTATATTGCCAGCCAGACAACATTCAAATAGGTTTCTCATGTAGTGAAGTGTCTTACTTGTCCATCATAATCCAAATGTCTGACTGTCATTTCTTTGTGAAGATATGCCGGGGACACTGGGTTTCTGTTGGCCTTTTATGCAGGGCATCTCATATGCTGAGGGTACCAGAACATTCTTTATCATTTTCCGATTTCTTCTGTGTAATTTTCTGTGAAAAATACTTCCTGGATCAAGCCAGTGAAGGGAGAAACTCACTTTTGGAAGTCTTCCTCCTGGTTTAAGTGTGTTTGGTTGTTTGGTTTTTTTTTTTTTTTTTGAGAGATAAATAAATAAAAAATGATTTAAATTTGAATGCTAGGTCAGGTGGTGTTGGCCTTAATCCCAGCACTAGGGAGGCAGAAGCAGGTGGTTCTCTATGAGTTAAAGGCCAGTCTCTTCTAGAAGAGCTAGTTCCAGGACAGGCTACAAAACTACAGAGAAACCCTATCTTGGAAAAAAAATTTGAATGTAAGAAAAATGCTTCATATTATAGCAATTTAAAACTGTGACTATATCAATATTAAATTAACAGTTTGTTATTTTACCAAATTTCCATTTTAACTATGAGTCATTTATTTTTGAATTTTTAATCTGATGACAAAAATTTTCAAAATATTAGTCCACTCTGAAATGTTTTCTTTTTGTGGCTTAGCCTGTCCAATATAGTGCAGTATCCACTTTGATTGACTTAAATATAATTGATTAGCGAATTTATTTTTATCTATACAATCTTATCACTTTGGTCATATTCTATTAGAAAAGAACGAAATATCTCATCTACGCCCAGTTGTGTGAACACCAAGTAATGGGAAAATGGCCATCCTGAGTTTTTCTAGCTTTTATGAAAGGGTGAATCCTTTCAACCATTTTGACAATCTTCTGTCCTCATTATTATAAAAATTTTAGTCTATTCTTCCTCTGTCACTTGCCCATTTCTCTCATTGCTTTCATTTAATTATTCTTAAGATGCTTTGCATAATACAAACATAAGCTTCATTAGCACACAGTTGATCACTTATAGAGTAAAAAAAATGAAGAATTAAATCTTAAAATATTTTTATTAGCCATGTAAAAATTTCCCCATGATATATACTCTATTAAAAACTCTTAAGAGAGAGAGCTTTGGGAAACAATTACAATTGTACTGTGGATCCTGAGCACAGGAACATAGTGTTGCATGATCTGAATCCACCCACATTTAGAGACAGGACCTGTCGTATTCATGATCTTCTTATAAAATCCTGACTAGGCTTCTCTTGGGATGATTTCAAAATCAAAATTCTCTATAAACTATGTTTTAACCTTTAATCGATCTCTGTTACATTATTCAACTTTGAGTAAAATATTGCTAACACTAAGAATTCTACAATTTTCTCCTCAAGTAATAGAATAGGCAATGGGCTATAGAGTACTTACTACATGTTTGTTGTTGGACTTCTCTGACTACAACCTGATTTTGGAAGAGGAATTATGATGTTAAGCTTGTCCTGGTGTTATGTAGAGTAATTTACCCTTATTTTAAATTCATGGAATTTAAAGCACTATAGTCAATGGATTTAATAAATGCTCAGATTTAAAGAATGTTTCATAGCGTTTTCAAATTAATACCATGAAGCACAGAATATTATAGCAACTCTTTCACTATTTGTTACTAAGTACTTCTAGTTACTCGATATACTGACTTCTTTGACAAAAATGTGGAAGGGAAATATTTTATTAATGATCAAGAAGCACTTTGAAAATGTAAAATGCCACACAAATGCTAAATTATTCCTGACATAAGGAACTAGACAATGCCTGCTGTCCTGACAATAAATGCCAGAGCACAGTATTACTTCTGGAAAGCTATGACTGTTGAATGCGTGTTCTCTCTGTGTCTTGAAACCACTAACACAGTTGTTTCCTCTTAGTAAAATACAGTAACCACTGATCCCTAGCTGTTTTCTCCAATAGTGAATATGGGAAAATGTTATAATAAGAAAGGATGAGTGCATTAGAGTTAGGAAATTGAAGGTTGGAGGATAAAACCATGCAAGATATCATATGAAGAAGTCAAGATATCCAAGGAAGTGATTACCTGATTAAGAAGACCATGAAGCAAGAGAGGAAGTTTGATTTAATGGGGCACAAACACAAATGAGCAACATGATGGTTATTCCAATTCCAAATGATCGCCTTCCAAAATACATGCATAAGCGGTACAAAATGGGGTCATCAGGCTATATTTTTAGACTTAATATCATATACATGTGACTAATAATAATTAAAACAAAAAGTTCAAGAATTTTAAAGGACATGAGAGGTGAGGAGGACCTACGAATGGGTTAGGAGGAGAACAGGAAGGAGATAAAGCATGTAATTATATTTAATTAAAATAAAGCAAAAATTAGTGTATGATAGAAGCTTTTTAAATAATTTATTTTTTTTAATTGTATGTGCATTGGTGTAAGGGTGTCAGATCCTCTGGAACTGAATTACAGACAATTGTGAGCTACCACAGGGCTGCTAAGAACTGAACCCATTCTTCTGGAAGAGTAGCTGAGTTTCTTAAACACTAAGCCATCTTTTCCTGTCCAACTTTTTAAAGTTTTATTTTTTGCTTTTTTTGTGTGTTTGTTTTGTTTTGTTTTATGAGACAGGTTGTTTTATATATATATTTTTTGTTTGTTTTTGTTTTTCGAGACAGGGTTTCTCTGTGGCTTTGGAGCCTGTCCTGGAACTAGCTCTGTGTATATATATAGTTTTGGAGTATGTCCTGGAACTAGCTCTTGTAGACAACCCTGACCTCGAACTCTCGGAGATCCACATCCACCTGCCTTGGATCCTGAGTGCTAGGATTAAAAGTGTGTGCCACCACTGCCTGGTTAAAGTTTTAAAGTTTTAATTATTTAATATATGTGTGGGGTTGTGCATATATGTGCATGAGTGTGTGTACACACATGCCTGTGTTTGTAGGTACTTATGGAAGCAAGTAGAGGAGGAGGGAATTAGATTGACTGGAGCTAAAATTACCATTTGTTTGAGGTACCTTTTGTGAATCCTGGTAACAGAATTCAGGTTCTCTGCAAGAACACCCTTTTCAACTTCTGAGCATTTGTACAGCACCACAATGCAGATTATAAATACTAATGCACATTTAATAATGTTGGATGTTTGAATAACATAAAAATTTGGGGAAAAAGAAAAATGGATCAATATTATATTGCATTTCCAATTGTTACCAGAATCATCTAAAAACAACCTAAGGATATCATAGAAAAGTGGTTATCCCTTTCTAAGCAGCAACCAGCTTTCAATAGCACTTCACTTATGGGCAAGACCTCAAGAGTATCCAGACACTCATTAGCTTGATTTTATGCATGAAAAAATTACTGCTGAGGTTTTATGTGTGCAAACACCTTGTCATGAATAGAGGACATTTCACAGGCATCTTCCTTATCATACACAACTCTTAAATTCTTTGCCTCCTCCTCAGTGATGTGCTCTGAACCTTGATGTAGTTATGGATTAGTGTAAAAATCCCATCGACACTGATTACACACAGATGCTTATTCCAAGCACTTCATGTGAGAATTTGTATAAACACTAACAAAACTAATATAAAGCTTGCCTAATCAAGATTTAGACAAGAATAGGCAGAAATACAGAGATGGTATATTCCCAGGTTGATAACCAGATGATTGGAAACTAGAGGCAACAGAAACAATTCACTGCAAAGTTGATACCACATATTCTGTCAATATCGGGGTGTACCTATTCTCTCTTCAAATTTTGACCTTTGAGATTTTATATAGATAAAATATCTCACTGCATGATTCAGGCCAAACTTGAACTTACAATACTTAACTAATATTTAATATTTACTATTAAGGCTAATATTAAACACATAGTCATCCTCCTGCCTCAGACTTCACAGTTCCTGAACCAGGGATGTGAGGCACAAAACACAGCTGAATTTTAGCCTTATAGAAAAGAGTTGTGTAGGCCTGCATTCTCAAGAGCTGTATATTGGAAAAGACATCTCTAAATAATCTCATTGTCTCATGATAATTGCCTGAAGATTCCAACATGAAGGGTCCCCAGTGGAATTTTGAAACAAATCAACTAAGAAAATGCTCTAATGCACTTCAGAAAAGAAGCCAGTCTACTGGAATCATTTCCAAGAATTAGTTTTTAAATTCTCTGTTTTAAATTATAAAGAAAAAAGTCTAGTGATTACATTTATGTAATATATGATTACATCTAAATTTATGTGAAAATGAGCAAGAATGGAATCAAGAAAGTCTCTGGGCAGAAAAAGAAGAGAAGATATGCAGAGAGATGAGCACAGCTGCTGGATTTGTTGATGAATAGAAATAGTACTAGGATATTTTACATTACTCAGACGGACACAGAATTCTTAGTCACAAGGGAAGCCTTTTACACAGACAGCAAATTTTACATTCCAGAACAAATGCAAAGTAGGCTGGTTGCCCCTGGAGACAAATACACGAGATCACATTCACAGGTGTTGTTTGTTGCTTATTCAAGAACAGGCTAGAAACAACTTTGGTAGACATAATTTTCTCAGCAATGAACTTTTTGCAAGTAGTACCACTCTTCGACTCAAGGTTCAGCCAACTGCTTACTGTCTGGGAACCCTCACTAACCTTATTATGTGTATGAACAAGGGTTACTCACTCACCAATCAATATGACATCAGTATCCTGAGAAAAGCTACATGAGTTATCTTGTATCATGAGAATGGGTCAGACCCTGAAAATGCGACAGATTATTGTCCAGAGTTTCACTGTGAGGAGAGCAGCAGCAGTGGTGTGGAGAGGTGGCTGCATAGAGCTCTGTAAGAGCTATGCAGAATGGGAGTGACGGGTGTGTGTGTGCTGAGTGAGAGATGAAGACGCATGCGCGAAGTAGGAGGGAGTGAATGGGTGGAGAGTTGATGAATGAGGTAGAAGAGTATGTGTGTGTGAGTGAGTGTGAGAGAGAGTTGTGTGAAAGAGCTGGTGCTCTGTAAAGAAGTTGTGTAAAGAGCTGTGTGAGAGAGGAGGAAGAAACCGTAAAGTACTATATGGTGAGAGAGCGATGTAAATGAGACGCCTAGCTGTGGCTATGTGGAGATATGTAACTCTGTGGAGACAGAGAGAACATTTTTAAGATGAAGTAAAAGAGAATGTTACCGTTAGAAAACGTGTGTGTTTCCTATTTTCCCCACAGATTGAAAAGTCTAGCCCTCACTGTTTTCGTGGATGTTTTTTACATATGTGCTGAACGTCCCCACGTTAGTTATAACCATTAACCATACTAGTCAATTTTCTATGTCTATGTGATATCTAACATTTTTATTGATGAGAAAATGTAGATTCTATTGTGACAAAACAGAAAATATATAGGTTATATATTTTTTTATTTTCTACATTTTGCAGCAAATGAGTCTCTTTAAATCTCTGTATTCATGTATAAGGACTGTTTTTTTTTTTTTTGGACATTTCATATATATTATCACCATTTGAAAAGGCCAAAGACTCTCCACTGCAGTAATTTTCTTTCATCACACGATCCACCTCCTTATCTATATAGACTGTGTGCCTCCTCATTAGTACGCATACAGGCTCTGATAAAGAAAGTCCTATGGAGGATTTGGTCTACACATCTCTGAAAGACAACTTGTAAACTAACTTTGGTAACTTCTGAGTTCCTTTCAAAAGATTTACTGTCCTTTCGGTACAAAAAAACATTGTAACTACGTGAGATAAATAAAAGAAAATAACTCTGCAGCACAAATATCTTTTCCTTGACTCTTGAATCCTAAAATCACTGTATTTGTCTTTTTAACCTATGTGTATTTGGGACAGAGGTAGAAGTGATTAAACAAACAAACATAGGTGGCACACACCTTCAATCCCAGCACTTGGGAGGCAGAGGCAGATGAATCACTGCGTGTTCAAGGATAACCTGGTTACAGAGCAAGTTAAAGGAGTCAAAGGTGCACAGAGAACCCCTGTCTCAAAACAATCCCCACTGAAAAAAAGAAAGGGATAAAATACATTTAATAGTGCTAGGAATTGACAGTCTCAGACACAGCTTTTATACTTCATTGTTGGTAAATGTTTTCTTTCTTTAGTATACTTTGTTTCAAACTGTCTTTCTATATTGTTAAGTTGGGTCCCAGGCTCAAGATATACCTGCTTATTCCAAAGGTCCTTGTGGTTTAAGGGAATAACTAAGTTTACTTTACTTTCTGCAAAATCTGCTTCAGTTCTTATTTCCTAGAAAGCTGTGTTTATGATTATGACTATTATTTCTTAGAAGTCCATCAATGTTCTGGTTCCTATTTTGAAGCCTGGTTTAGGTTGCCTTTGCACATTAATAGAGTAATTTTGAATCCTCAAAGCTCCTGCCCACTGGTGTCAAAAAGATCACAGATCCTAATACTTCTAATCCTTTCAAATAGTGTCTTTCCTTTGTGACTGAGCAGTCAAATATGTGAGTCTATTGGAACCATTATTATTCAGACCACTAAAGTTGTTTATTTATTATGAATACTGAGAATATTAGTCACATATCACTTTGTTTATGGAGTAATACAAGAGAAAATGTCTCCCATTTCAATACAGTTACAATTTTAAAAAGATTTCTGATACTTGTGTGGGTCAATCTGTGCATGCAGAGATCACATACAATGAGAGGCATCTGTGTTGACACCCTGAATCTAATTAATTCTAAGACTTTGTTCCCCAAAAGATATGTCTATATGTCCTGTACTTGACATCCTAGAAAATAAGGAAGATGATTGATAACAAACCAAGTCAGTGAATAAAATTATTATTGGATTTTTCTTTGGACAAAACAAGCCAAAGTAGCCCAAAGAAGATGATTGGTAAATGGTAAATTTGATAGGGGAAATCCAGGAAAATAAACTTCAACAAATAAGTGTAAATTTATGATTTTCAGCAATTATTCCACTGAGGGCATACAATCAAACCAGATGCCAAATCTCTTCAAGTAATAATTGATAGATCTTTAATGACACATGACTTTGAATTGTAATTTCCTTTACTTGAAAAGATAAATAGGAATATATTTTAATGTTGAAGTAGGGTAAATGACAGTTGAATTTTACTTGCTTGTGGAAACAAGAATATTTGAGAAAATTTAGATCAAGTAAAAGTAGAACCTTGAGTAAATAATTAAGAATAGATGCCGAAATAGGGCAAACATACATATACTCTAGCTGACATAGTATATTATAAATGATATAGAAGATAACTGGATACTTAAATATCTGATATATTTGTCTATTGGTATCAAGTATCAAAGTAGAATGCAAAAAGCTGTTCTTATTACGAATGCTTGGGTTGATTGATCCCAACTGGAAATTTCATCATAGGAATCAATCATCAGAATTGCACATAAGAAGAAGTTGTAAACAGGGTTATTCTTAAAACTGAATAGAAGGTATGACACGTCATTGTTCATTCATCTAGTGCCAGATAATCTCTGTGATATTATATGCTGTTTTGTAAATAATACTGCAATAACTCTCCAGTACTGTCATCTATTGGGAAAAAAAATGATTCCATGTACTTTGAATATAAACTAAGTTATAGGTTTGCTGGTTCATGTGGCAATTTTATCTTTTTGAAGAATCTCTGTAATGATTTTCCACATGACTGTACGCCATTATATTTTCACCAGTGATGTACAAGTATTTCCTTTACTCACACTCTTGACCAAGCTGGTCATTTTCATGTTCCTTTATTACAGCCATTGTGACAGACCAATAACAGATGTTATCTCAAAGTGGTTGCAATTTAAATATTTCTCTTAGAAACGTATTAACTTCATTTTCATTCACCCATTACGTTGCTTCTTTTGCAAAAAGACTTAGTGCTCTGTAGATTTTTTCAAGGATAATATATATTCTTGATATTCATTTTTATATTACATAAAATGAAATTAAATATGTCTGAGGAATATATATTGAATATGTATCAGGAATCAAATAAAAAAACATATATGTATGCATGCATATATATCTCTATATAGATAGACATAGATATGTGTGTGTCTGCATAGTTTAGATAGTCATTCTAAAATTTAAATTGATATTGAATAAATTTAAAATATAAAAAGTATTTTCATAAAAAAAAACTGAAGGTCTATTTAAAATGTTTCCCTCTTATCACTAAGAATTTTTTCATCTTTGACTGAGATTTCCTTGAGAACTGTGGCATATAGTCCCCAAACATGGCCATGTCGTTTGTCTCAACTTTTCAATGATATGGTAGCAAATTCCTGAAGATGGTGCTCAAACAGAATGGCAGCAAAAATAGCCTAGGTTCAGCCATGATGCTGCCTAATTTTCTCCATATACTTGAATTAAAATAGTTAGAGTCTAATCTGTAGGTGAAATAATTCTTCTCTGGGAGATGTTCAAAGAACTCCTGTTTGTCTAAGTCTGTATTTAATCCTAACAGGGAAATCATAGTTCCTCACTTAACAACCTCTTTCACCATGGTCCTTGAATGATTTGTTTGTTTTGTTTTTGATAGATTTGTTATTATATATAATCTAGTAATGCTTGTTATTGGTGGAAATATAGCTCATTATCTTGCAGTTATATCTGAGACCCATGATATCATAGAATTAGTGGTCCTGGATAGTAACAAGTCAAACAATACTTTAACATATTCTTGAAAAAAATGTTAAGCAGCACATTGAAATGAATATTATTGATTTCAAAATATCTACATCACTATTGATGTACACAATGATATACATTATAAGTTTAGACAAAATACAATATGTGAATGGTCAAACCTTCTGGCTACATTTGTAATTCACTCACCTGGTATTATATTCTGGATCTTTTAACTATTATTGTACAAGATCATGGATTTTCAGTGGCCTCTCCTTGCTGTTGTAAGTAAAAATCTTTTGAAATTTTTATGTTATTGTAGGCCCTATTCTTTTTCTCTGTTAACTAGCATCTCAAATAAAAATTCTATGAATACATTCAGCTATAGAAATGAACCTCCCATAGTTTCACAGAGCACAAGTGGGTCTAGATACAGGTCTTCTGATCCAGGCTATGGCCAAGTCTATGCAATGCATTTAAGGTTAGCTTTTTCCAAAAAAAAAATCATATTGTCATCACTTACTTTACAATTTACCCAGATTATGTGGCTCACACACCGACTGTCCAGACAAGTTCTGCCAATGATCTATATCAAGAGTCTAAGTTAAAGTCTTGAAGTTGGCCTCCCTTCACGCTATCCTGGCTGACAGCACTGAACATCATTAGCAGACACTGTCTTTGGCAAACCTTCTGCATGTGTTTATTCATCGAGTAGCAGATTTTCTACTTTAAGGCAGTGCAATCAGGTTTCCATGAAACAGCACTAGAAGTGTCTGTGCTGACTTACTGGACGACTTTGTACTGACAGGGCCACAGTCCTGGGTATAGTGTATTGCCGTCTTGGATAAATTACTAAATAAAATTTTATCTTATTTCTTATTTTCTCCCCAACGAAAAATGTGCTGTAAATTAAAAGCATTTTCCTCAGCAACTATCACGGTTTACAAAAGTACTGGCAATGAGACATGGGAAAAGAAGAACAACTGGCAGAGAATTTTTAATTTAATTAGCATACCAATTTTCCCAAGCTCAATTGTTCAAATTGCCACCAGCATTCTATGGATTCAACAAAGCAGCAGCTAAGATCTTAAATAAAACATAATGACCTAGTTTAACTGACTATCCCTTTAATGTTCACCTGTGCTTACCATCACTCTCTCGTCTAATAAGCAATTCTTTACAGCAAGGAGAGCCCACCACAGAAATTTACAACTGGACATAATGCAGAAGTAAACAGATCATATGGAAATTGTGTTAAATTTTAACCACTAAATTTCATTTGATTTGGGCTACTGTTAAACTCTGTATGATATTAAGTTAATTTTAAAGATACTCAAAACTGTGGACTAATGTTAATTAATGTTTATTAAATTATTACAAATGTAAACTTTAATTTGAGCTGAAATTGTTGTTAGTGCAAAAAACTGCTATGTCAAAACCCTTTTCTTTTCCAAATATTAAAACATTATCATTTTAAGAATGGCGTATCCTGATTAACAAAAGGAAAAAAAAAACAGGAGTTCTCAATTTAACAGAACACAAGTCTTGATAAAAGAGCTCACATAATGAATAAAGTAGACTGAAATTATTTTTCAGAACGTTGAGATTCTAGAAGCACCATCAGCATAATTGGAAATGATACTGTGAAAATATAGAAGACATTAAGTAACTGCAAAGAAGGAGAAGCAGTACAAGAACAAGAATTGTGAGTCAGTGCATTGTTGATGTAGATATAATAAAATTAAGGATACCACTGATTCCATAAGGAAGACTCATCGCTGTTTACTCTATAAATATTTAAATTAAACTAATAAGGAATAAAGAATTTATCTCTTCTCCAATTTAAATTCTACATGTGGAAGTCATAAAGGAAAATGAAACTAGTGGTACATATCTGAAGACTAAAGAGGTTATACTGGTACTAGTACAAGAGGTATGTTTAAAGTTCATTTTCTAACTCATTTCACTTTCAATAAAGGAATTTTGAAAAGACCAATCAACCTGAGAAATTTCTATCATATAAAACATTATTTTTTGAAAATTTCCAAACAACACATTATTTTTTGAAAATTTCCAAACATTATTATATAAGAATAGTATTAACATATGACATCATCAAATTTTGTTATATAAAAGAGGCTACAAGATATCATATGCATATACCAACAAATATTTGCATGTATCATCATGTCTTTATGTGTAGACCAATTTTACCTGAGTTCATTAAAGCACAAAAAGGCAGATTAGCTTTGGACTTTATATTTTCAAAGCAGTTCTGTGTTTTCTAGTGTTCATGAATATCAAATATTTAATATTTGTGTGTTGCATGCATGTGTGTGTTTGTGAGTTTGTGTCTATGTCTTAGCCAATAGTATTTAATTGGTCAAGGAAACTTAAAAGGCCAGATAATGATAAATGTTAAAAGGAAACTGAGGTGACTAGCAGCATCAATCTTTTTCATTGTTTTTATTTTTTACCAAAAATGTATTTTTTTCATACAATATATTTTGATTATGGTCCCCACCCACCCAAATCCACACTTTCTTTCTCTCTTTCTTTAGACAAGTCATCTAAATAACAATAACAATAATAAATGTAACAATAAGAATAAACAAGCTTGCACCAGACAAAACAAACCCAAGAACAATAAAAAATTATCCAAAGTAAAAACACAATAAGTGAATATAGATTCCATCACACACATTGTCACATAAAGTAAACAGATGTAAAACCAGACTGGTAATATATACCCAAAAGGCTTCTAGATTAAAGAAAATTTAAAATAATACATAAATAAAAATATCTTGAGAAAATATTATGAGTTAAAAAAAAATCTCCAGAGATCTTATTGAGATCATTTTGTGCTGGTCATCTACCTGCTCTCTTTAATAAAAAAATATTATCGTTTGTCTGGAAATATAGCACACTTTCTCAAATACATGGGTACTAATTTAACATTAAATATTTATTATTAATTATAATAACAAAATTACAATTTTTATTCTGTAGGAATAGAATACGTCTGTGTATAGTGGGGACTGTGGCTATATCTCAGGATAAAATTTGCTAAGTATGTACAAAGCCCTGGGGAAACAATGCATCACCTAAACTGCATATTACAGGTGGACGTTTGCTTGTAGTACTCAGGAAGCATAGTAAAGAGAGTCAGAAGCTCATGGCCACATATGCCACATAGAAACTGTAGGTCAGTTTGTCATGTCTTAAAACAAAAACTTTGCAAACCTGCATGTTGGAAGCAATAGTGAACTAAATGCAAAGTCATCCAGTAGAAGGTGAAGCAATGATAGGAATAAAGTAGAAAGTGAGAAAACAATACCACCAAAGGGAAGAGGTGGTATATTTTCGTATGATTATTAATATTTTGCTATTACTAACATCAGGATTAATTATTAGTTTCTTAAAAGATCATTTTATATACAGAGATCTTATGAGATAATAAGATTTTTTTTATTGCCAGGTCGACTTCTTGAACTAAATTGTGAGATTCATTCTTTGAAAGATTGGAGAGATACCTGGGAGATTAAGAACACTACTGGCTGCTCTTGCAGAGGGTTCAGTTCAATTCCCATTACTCACATGGCAGTTCACAACCATCTGTAATTGCAAATCCAGAGGAATCAATATTCTCTTCTGAGCATCAAGCACATATGAGGGGCACAGACAAACAGAAAGGGAAAACACTCCTACACATAAAATAAATTAACTTTAAAAAATCAATTTCAAGACTTTAGAATTTTTCAATCTTCAAATTAGTTTTCCAATTTTTATTATAACAAAATATTTCTTAGTACCTTCACTGAGTACTATTAAATATGCTAGAATTAAGGAACCAACATGATTGCAAAATTTTGAAATCTAAACATACTGATCTTTTTGAGTTAATCTTATATGCTACTATATTACTGAAAGTGTTTATGAGTTGTAGAAGTTCATTGGTAGAATATTTTGGTCACTTATAAACTATCATATCATCAGCAACTAGTAAGAGTTTGAGTTCTTCTTTTTCCATTTGTATCTCTTGATTTCCTTTGTTGTCTTATTGCTCTAGCTAGAACATCAAGAACTATATTGAGTAGATATGGAGAGCATGGACAACCTTGTCTTGTTCCTGATATCAGTGGGATTGCTGTGAGTTTTTCTCCATTTAGTTTGATGTTGGCTGTTTGTTTACTGTATATTGCCTTATTATATTTAGGTATGTTGAAGGTTGAAATATTCTAAAGTCTTGGAATAGACTTACCATGGTCATGATAAATCTTGACAGCAATAAAACACTTAAATAATAACCTATTGTAAATAGCTTATTTTATTTATCTTGATATTTCCAAGATATTATAGCTCACATCAATGTTCTTATTCCAAATATATTAACTATTTACCAGCTAAGTAACAAGTGAGACTCACTTTTGGAATATTATGAACAGTACTGTCACAAAAACGTTACACAATTTAAAATATAGATATTTTATTAAGTTGGGGATATCCCAGGACTGCCGTTTCTGCATTTGATGTTCATTCCATGTTTCTCTATATGAAACAGCATCATTATTTTTATAAGATGCTGTAATTTTATATTTCAGTCTGCAGTGCTCACTACTAACTGTACAATATTAGTGCCCCAATAACATCTTACCATTATCAAGAACAGCAGAGGACTTTGTAAATTTGTTGATAGACATGAAATTTACCTTCAAGTTTCTTAATTTTCTTAATTAGGATTTTATTCCTATTAAATATATATTTCATTTTTATATAATAGTGTATACAATGTATTTATATTATAATTTTCATTGTCACTCATATTTTTTCTTTTAAATACGAGAATGATTAAACATTCTTCACTGTCAAAACTATATCAGAGGGCTTTCAACATCCATTTTTAAAAATACAAATTAAAACAGTGTATCAAAAAGTTGGAATCAAAAGAAATTTATACAATATACCTAAGATTCGCTAGAGTGAATTATACTCTTTAAAGATGAATCAAATTAATAGAGACTAATGGTATTTTTTGCAAAATCACCAATATATTTACCACTGTGGATAATGCTATTTACTTTGTAAATATGTGTCAAGTTTTCGTCATATACGTCACTTTCCTTTTACCACTTCATAAAGGTGTCTATTGTTTGATTTCAATTTCCAAGTACAGATTATGATTTCTTCAAAAAATTCTTTCGTTAATACTTTCAATATTATTGAGATTTCATAAGCAGATACTGTACAATTAAAATGTGCTTCTCTACTCTGTAGGAGCTTGATGTGTGAGTGTTCTGTTTGATAGCCTTCTTTAAGTTATCTTTGAGGAAATGAGCATTAATATATTTTCAAATATCAAAAGAGTTTGATTTCTGAGAAGCAAATGTAGTATGGTTTAGAATAATTATGAAAATAATGGAGTGAAACTATTTTAATGAGATTTCTTTAGTTCTGTTTTTCATGAACAGTAATAATTAATATTGAGTTGCAATATATAAAAAACTGTCAAAACATTTAATTTACAAAGGAATCCCCTTAATAATATTAGTCAAATTTTGTTATGAATATTTTTAATTTAGCACACTTTTTCCCCATTTTAATGATTCAGTTAATATTATTAGCTCATAGGTTTTAGTTTGAGCCTTATTTTTTGACAATGTTTTCTTGCAAGTAAATAAAATTATGAACAATATTTATTTACCTTCAGAGTCAAATTACTGTTATTTGTTTCAGGCCACAAATGTGACTCAGTAGGCAAAAGTGCCAACTGTTAAGCCTAAAAACCTGAGTTATATCCTCAGATGTCACAGGGCAAAAAGAAAGAATTGACTGCTATACATCATCCTCTCACTTTCACGAACTCTCAGTGAAATGAGCATATGTATACACACACACAGAGACACACTGAATTTAAAAATAATTCAAAATTCATGATTTACTTTCTCATTCAATTTATTAGTCTTTTTCCATAGAACAATTTGAAGCCCTGATTATAAAAATAAAATCACGGATGAATTTCTAGGACAACAATAACCAGTTTCTTAACTGTCAAAGAAATAGACATATTTAATGAATCAAATGTCAATAAAATTATTAGACAAGAGTCTGGTGTAGGATTATTGGTGATCTTATATAAAGTATGACTTTAAAAAAAGAGAAACATGCATACAGAGATGGTTATGAGAAAAAAACTAAATAAAAACAATAAAACATGAAGGATATGTGCAAAGCAGGGGCAGAGTTTTGAACAGATTCATCCTTCATAGTCCTCAGGAAAAACTAAAGCTTCTGAACCTTTTCTTTCTTGCTTCTTGTCTCTAGAAAAGGAAGAAAATAACTCTTTGTTGTTTGATCCACCATTGTCATGAAAGACCAAAATAATAATGTATTAGTGATCCATCTTTTTGACACTCAAAATAGAAAGTCTCCTCTGAAATCTTCTTCATTTTTTCCTTTCATACAGAAGACAGAAAATTGTAGATGTAAAGGAAAAATGTATAAGTATAGTCTTCAGTGTAATATTAATTTTAGTACAAATATTTTAATAAGATAAAATCTATTGCACTATAACAATAAAACTTTTATGTGAGATTCCTCTCTGTATGTTGTGAATACCATTGGTTAATGAATAAAGAAACTGCTTTGGACCTATAGCAGGGCAGAACTTAGCTAGGCAGAAAAAACTAAACTGAACGCTGATGGAAAGAAGGCAGAGTCAAAAAGAAGTCATGGAGGTCCTGCCAGAGACAGACATGCCAAAACGTTCCTGGTAAGCCACAGCCATGTAGTGATACACAGATTAATAGAAATGGGTTAAATTAATATGTAATTTAGCCAATAAGAATCTAGAGCTAATGGGCCAAGCAGTGATTTAACTAACCCAGTTTCTGTGTGGGTATTTTAGGAGTCTGGGCAGCTAGGAAAAGAACAAGCAGCCTCCTATTACAAAACTTCAATATGAAAACTCCCATCATTTTTATAATACTGTACTCTCAACTTAGGAGATTCCCACTGGTGTGTTGTTACTTTCATCATTTTAGATTTTTTTTAAATAGTTTTAACTATATGGCTGGATGTAGGTATACACACGTAGTGTTTAGATGGGGGCTTCCTCCCAGCCCTCTGACATCCATATGTACAAAAAGTCTGAAATTTTTAGTTTAAAGCATCACCTCAGCCCCTAACATCCTTATCCAAAAATGCCTGGAAAGTTTAGCTGGGGGCCTCACTCCACCTCCTGGCATAAGCCCACTCCACTGGTAGTTGTCTCAGTCTAGACTCCACCTCCAAGAAAGTCTGCCAAATGGTGACCCCTCCCCAGGGAAGGTCAAGACCATGCCCACAGGCTATTTAAACTGCCCCCCCAGACAAAGAACATGTGGTCTCCCCTTTTTCCTTGTTCCCTAGCTGTGTAATTCCAGGGGCAACTCAGGCATGCTGCAGCCATTAAACCTGGGCATCTTTTGATTTGGTCTGATTAGTATTATTTGCGTCAGAGGAGCAGTTGTTCGTTTAAGGAAAAATACTTCACATTTGGTAGTCCTACAGGGGTGGAGGGGGCTGGTTTTCCCGCTGGTCCAGGGCCACATTTTGGAGAACTCTCTTCTCATCTGTGCTCTCTGCCAAGCTAAGGATGGCTTTGTCGGGGTGAGTTCTTTTTCAAACACATGCCTGTAGGGTCCAGGACCCATAACCTTTATGTTTGTCTATTTTTTGGGCTGTCCTCTTGGAGTCACAATCTGTGCCAGGTACCCGACACAAGCAGGTGGGATTGAGAGGATAGAGACATCTGCTCACTCATTTCTCACTACCCCCTGTTTTTGACCCCAAATCTACCACAGTGGACACACTGCATTAGGGTTTGGGTTTGGCATTAACTTGTAAATGGGCTCTTGTGATTCAAAGCCTGATCTCCAATCGCCTCTGGGCTGTCTTTTACAAAAATCATTTTAACACCTAATGTAAGCCAAGCAAGGCTCCATAGACGCATTGTTGCTGGATGCTGAGCTCCCACTCTCACTCTGACGCCCCTTCCTGCTCCCCGCCTCAGCTTCTCTAGCAGTTTATTCTTCCCTCCATTCCTGGCATTAATCTGGTCACACTGGGACTCTCTACAACAGATCCAGATCCGTTTTCCCCATCCTTCCTCTCTAAAACTCTATAGGTGTTCTGTTCTTTGTTTCTGTTGCCTCTTGCAGAGTCTGCTAATCTGGTCCTTTTTAGACCACCTGTGTGCCTCCCTGACTTCTGCCTACACCAGGATTTTAAGTTGGTCCACTAACCCAGGGGGCTTCACTCCAGCTCCTGGCATAAGCCCCCTCCACTGGGAGTTGACTCAGTCCAGACTCCACCTCCAAGAAAGCCCTCCAAATGGTGACCCCTCCCTAGGGAGGGTCAAGAAATCTCACCAAATGGCAACCCTCTCCCTGGGGAAGGTCAAGACCACTCCTGTGAGCTACTTAAACTCCCTGCCAGAGAATGAATACTTGGTCTCCCGGTTTCCTGTGGTCTTTCAGTTCTCTGTCCCCTTCTCCGTGTTTTCCCAGGGGGCCACCCAGGAGTGCTGGCAGCCATTAAACATGGACATCTTTTAATTCGGTCTGATTTGGTCTGATTGGAATTACTGCTTTGGCAGAGAAGTTGGTCCTTTAAGGAAAAATACTTAACACATAGGTTTACACATATTCTGGAATAGTGTTATCAGATCCCCTAACGCAGGAATTGTGGATGATTGTGAACTATGTGATGGAGGTGCTAGGAACAGTACCTGGGTCTTCCTTAAAGCAATATGTGTTCATACCTGCTAAGCAATTTCTTGTTCACCTTTCTATTTTCAGCTCTTGCAGCCAAACAATCACCTTTGAAATGATCATGATACAATTTCCAGGGCCTGATAGCTATTAAAGAGGAAGATGCTAATTATACAATTTTGTTTTACTCTCTTTCAAATGTACACTGCTGATGCTTCATGCAGGGAAAAATAACATAGCTTTTTAAGTATCAGTAAAATGAATTTAACTACATCCTGATAAAAACATAATGGCAGACTTTTACTTCAGACAAAGGCATGTGAGGAAGTCCCAAACATCCAGCACCAAGTATAATACGGCACAGTGCCAATTGACAATATGAAACAAACCTCAATATTTGGTTCTGGTAGCAATTGCTTCAGATAACAAAGTTAAAAGAATAACTGTTTATGACAATACGATTGTCACATCTCCATGCCAAATTATAAGTATTTTATGCACTTGAATGTACAAAAGGTTTTTAGTAGCCATATGTTGTGCTGTTGGTTTTGTTTTCTTTTCTTTTCTTTCTCACTCCCTATGTTTAGTTAATACATTTTGAATGACATCAGTTTGCTTGTTTACTATTCATCAGCAGTCATCTACTCTGGTAAAATGACAGCATTTTGATTTATAATCAATCTTCCTTGTAAATTTGTTTTTCCTAATATATGACATAGCTCCACATGTTATAAACATGCTATGCTGTCTCGAACTGAAAAGGGGATGGAATCACGTTGATCTTCAAAACAAACAAACAATCAAAAATAAAAAAAAAATAAAACTGAAAAACTTGAGTGTTTGAAAATGAACAAATGGTGACCAGTGAACTTCATAACACAGTTTTTAATTACCAACATTAGGCATTTTAGAAGAATGAAATCTTATCTATTTACCCTTCCCAGGGACATCCAAAGGTCCCCTCTTGAGTTCTTGTTACCTTGTTCCTCTGGATCTATGGATTGTAGCTCAGTTATCCTTTACAGCTAATTTCCACCTAAAAGTACTTAAGTACATATCATGTAGGTTGTTTCCAGGTTCTGACTAATATGAATAAACCTATGACGAACACAGCTGAGCAAGTAAGTGCCTTTGTCGGTGTATTCCCAAGAGTGGTATGCCTATGTCTTGAGGAAGATCAATTCCCAATTTTCCGAAAAACTGACATAATGATTTCCAAACTGGTTGTACAAATTAGCCTTCCACCAGCAATGGAAATGTGTCCTCTTGCTCCCTATCGTCTGTAGCATGCATGATAATGGGGAGACTTCAAAGGGGAGATAGCAGAGAAAATGGAAGGAGATGATAGAAGGGAAACTGCAGTCAGGTTACACAAGTAGTTAAGTAATTAAACAATTCAAAATAAACAATGTGTAACAACCTTTGGTTATAGATGTTATATTCACTCTATTCCATATAGAGAATGGTCCATGGACATTTAGAAAAATGGCAGAGCCCAGATAAAAATGAAGTATGAAATTTTACCAATGATCTGATGATGGTCAGTCCAGGAATTTACATCAATGTCTCCAATTTGAATGCTTACTTATTTTACCCTATCAAATTTGTCAAACATTAACAAAATAACACAATGTAAATTAAGAAAGCATCCATTTCAAAGGTTTACATTTTAACATCTCTATAGTTATGTTTAAATTAATTGAAAATACAAGGGAAAATAAATTTTTTAAACAAAAATTAACTTTATGGGAATTTTCATATGGTAAATAATTTGTTGGATTAATTGTATTTTAAACTGCTGATAATGGGCAGAATAAGATAATGAAATCATAGAGAAGAAAAACAAAGGAGATAAATCAATAATTCCTCCTAAGGGTAGTATCTAATAATTTTTTCCGAGGCAAAACATAGGCCCCCAAACTAGAGGCTTGCATAATATTTTTGAGGAAAGAAGAGCTCAGAGTTTGTAGAGATAAAGACTTAGCCAGAGAAGAAAATTAATTCCAAGGAATAGGGGAATAAAAAACTTCTAATCTTCCCCGAGGCAAGAACTGCCTATGAATGTTCTTTCCCTGAAGAATGATCAGAACTCACCTATGCTACATTGTGCAATAAAGTAAAAATTCTTATAACTCACAAAGGTAGATTTTTCAAAATGATTTATTTTAAAACAACATAAAAATGATTTTATGAGTTTAAAACTATTTCAAGCCTGTAAAAGAAAACTTAGAAATAAATTACAATGTTTGGAAATTAACTGTAAGGCAGAGAAACACAGCTAAATAGAAAGAAAGAAAGAAAGAAAGAAAGAAAGAAAGAAAGAAAGAAAAGAGAGAGAGAGGGAGGGAGGGAGGGAGGGAGGAAGGAAGGAAGGAAGGAAGGAAGGAAGGAAGGAAGGAAGGAAGGAAGGAAAAAAGTGTAGCACAGTAATTCATGCAAACATAAAATTTAAAATATTTACCTTCCTATATGAAAGTTGTTCACTCTGTCAAAATATGTTGAATGAGATTGTTAAACACATAATTAAGATAAGTAATGCAAACATAAAGAAATTTGAGAAATCACAAAATTAGGACAACAGAGATCCCATGAATGCTTCAAAGCTGCAAAAGATATATATGTACTACCTGAAGAAATAGGTGGTAGGAAAATGAGTTAAATAGGCATTCTATATATAAATACTGTAATATTTGAAAGTTGAAAGAGTAGAAAATAATTGATGGAACATAAATGTGGAATAAATGCATATTAAGTCCTGGAGAAAAAATTCAAAGTAAATAAAGAATTAGATTCACCTTGAAATATATCAAGTATTTTAGCATGGTTCAAACTGCAAAAACAGAAAGCAGCAAGGACATGAGCATGGAGACAGAAATATCACAAATTTAATAACATATATAAAGAAAGATTACAAGGAGCTCAATAAAACCAACACATAAGAGAAATATTACCAGAGAAAATCATAAAAACTACTGAACCCCATTCATAAAAGATAAACTTATAAAGGCAGCCAGAGAAAGATTCATACATTAAAGACAAGGATAAAGATAAAAATACATTTCTCATAATAATAACATAAAAACTGCTTTTGAAGGAAAGAAGCAAACACCATCTTTAAATTGAGGAAAGTGAAACAAGCAAAATACATTAACAAATAATTCAAGACATAGCAAAAAAAGTCATAAAACATTAAAACAGTGTCAAGTCTAATTTAGACTAACAAAATCTGACAGTTAATTAGTCCAGATATGTACTACATGTGATAACAAATTAAAAGGACATAAGAAATAATTTGGTACAAAATTTTCCTTTCCTTGTAGAAGTGAATATATAGGAGATGAAAATACAAGTTCATACTTATCATGATTGTTATTTTTAATCTCTTTCAGAGGCAAATGGGTATATGTGGAAGCAAAATGTATCTTTCTTGCAGCATATGCAAGGTCCAGTCTAGAGCCATGAAAAATCCAAGAATAATTATAGATGAAATAAGTAAAGCAGTGAAAATTTAAGTAACAACCACACAGGCTTATTTGCCCACAGAAGCCTAAAGCTGAAAAAAGAAAAAGTACAACGGATATCACTAAACTAGATTTTTGCATTTAAACCCAGTACTAAAGATAATTTCTTTATAATTAAAAGTCTCAATGGTCTGAATAAAAAGCAGAGTTGTTTTATTAAGTGAAATTTCTGCTGACAGCTAGCTAAGTGAGTTCATTTTGCATATGGAGAAGAAGCAGTTTAAAATTTATAGTGTAAAGAAAAAAAAGGCAAGACGGTGAACCTGCATATCTGCAGTTTACCATGCAACAGCAACAACAATGTGGTAAGTGTGTATGGACAAAAGCTCATTTATGATGATTTGTTACCCAGGAACAAGTTTCAGGAACTGAGCAGAATATAGGGTCAGGGAGAACCACTTTGAGACATCAGAACTTCATGGGATTATACCTCACTGAGTTTGGGCCTATTAACAACACAGAAACAACCACTTCCTTGTGGTTTCTATTCAGATTGGATTGTGACTTTTCATCAGCATCATCTTCTTGGAGGGTTCAAATAAAACAGTTCCATATCTACTCTCAGAGGTTATTTCTCTAGCCTTCTTTAATCATGGTCATGAAGTGTCAATAATATCCCAGTTTGAAATTTGATATCTTCATCCAGAAGTTCTTTCTTCCCAGAGATCTATGCCAATAATCTTTCATCTGTATCACACAGTCAGACATACTAAGTTCGTGTCTTTCTCCAGTATACATTTGTGCAGTGATTTAGAGGAGTAATATTGCCCATAGCCTCAGAGATTTAAAATCTTGGTAGCCTGTTTGTGGTGCTGTTTCGGGGACGTTTGTGTGGTCCAGCCATGCTAGAGGAAGTGCATCATTGAGAGCAGGCTTTTGAGAGTTTGCTTTCTCTGCCTTCCATTTGCCCTCTGAAGATGGGAGCTCTCAGCTTTCTGTTCTTGCCACCATGATTACTAAATGCTATCATGTCCACAGCATGAGGTACTTATTCCTATGAAACTGCAAACCTAAATAAATTCCCGATTCTTAATTTTCCCTGACATGGTGTTTATGCACAGCAAATGAAAAGTAACTACTTTGTGTGTGTGTGTGTGTGTGTGTGTGTGTGTGTGTGTGTGTATGTGTGCATTACTTAATAGCCATCCATTTATTGATGCATTTTTTGAGATATTGAGCTGTTAAAAAGCTCTGGATATCCTGAAAACCATGATTTTTCTGTATCATGTCCTGAACGCTAGGATAAGGCACTCAGTGACCTAGGTACGTTCATGTCATAAACTATGACATTAGCATGAACTTGTGCTCTGAGGGTGCTGGCAAGAGACAATTTGACCCTACCATCAAGAATACAGAATAAAATCCTAGAACAGAAAGTTTAAACAGCCCAAAGGATTTTTATTCCTGTCAGATGACACGTAAAATGACATAATAGGGGACTTCCAGGACCTTAGGTTAGTTCTCACTACTTGCAACAATTTCAATACACCTGCCTGTGTTGTAGATTCAACTGAGTATCCTGAAGAAGCTCCTTGTAGTTTAACAACCCTACAGTTAAAACCTTGAGAAAACTCTACCATTCCAAATACAGACAAAATTTACACCTCTAGAGAGTTTTAGAAAAATCATGCAATTTTAGGACCATATCTGAGCAAAAAATTCATCATGCAAATTGCTTTAAACACTACTTGTATTCTAGGGTATAATCCTTTATTTAAGTATATGACAGAAGGGGTTTTCATATAAAATATCTTTCTGAGGAAAGGAATAACTGCATACTCTTTCAACTAGTAGACTGACTCAGGGATATGTAGTTCTTATATATTACATAAACATAACAATGGCAAAGATAAATTTAAAAATTCATAAAGTGCTAGTAAGAAACCCAAACAGTCATCACAAGCCTGATTAAGAAAACACAGAAGCCTTTTGTGTTTGTCTTCATATGTGTAATCAATAGTGGTGAAGAGAGGTCACCTAAGTAAAATGTGTCTAAAAATAGGAAAAAGAGAAGGTAGAGTAAGGGTAAAACAGGAAAGCACAATAAGGAGTTAACATGTCTAACATATAATATGCATGTAAAAAATGTATTAAAAAATTCCTTTGCATAGTTAACATAAGAAGATGAAATTTCAAGTAATTGTCTTATAATAGTTAAAGAGATTTTAGGTTTACAACAAAATACTCTAATAAAACATGCATGAGTTAAATGCTTTAATAAACAAACAAAAGTGAACTGTCCTAGGGTCATTGATATTGATATAATTAAAAAAAAGCCTGTTGTCTCAAAGAGACTTAGGTGAGAAAACTGTTTATTTGGCATAAGATTCCAAGTCAAAACAGTTATTGAGGGGAAGAGAAGACAGAAACTCAAAGAATCACCTCCTCTGTAAACAGCACAGAGAATGAATGCTTGGATCCTTGTTTGCTTGTTTGCTCTACCCTTCTACATTGTGGGTACCATGCATAGGAAATGGTGCCACCACAATGGGCTAGATAGTCGCAGATCAATCAATGCTTACGACACTCTCTTACAAACAAACTCACAGAAAAGTTTGTCATAATTCCTCTACTGATAGTATCTTCTCAGACGACTCTAAATTGTGGCAGTTTGAAATTTAAACCTAATCATCACAAGAACCAAAAAAAAAAAAACTGTAAACTATTGTTTTTGCTAAATGGACATAGTGCCGTGTTAATCAGTGTCATCTTCTTAGGAGAATGCAAGAAATCAGATCCATCTCTACTCTCAGAGGCTGTTTCTACAGACTTCTCTGATCATGAAGTGTCTAAATTGGTATCACTACACACTTAAGTTAGTGCATGGCTGCAGATACTAACAGCTAATTATAGTACAGAAAATAAGTTTCCGTGGAGTGATGACTAATAAATAAGCCATTAACTTCATACCTTTTCCACCCAAGGTTCAGTGGCACTCATGAAAAAGCAAGCCAAAAAGATGTAAGAGACAGAAATAGAAAGATAGGGGAAGAAAGGGAAAAAATGAAAAATAAAAGTTTCTTCTGAACATGACAGGACTGACCTGTCAGTTATTAACAATACGAACTCAAAGTGTATTTATAGGATTCAACCAAGCTAAAAATGGAGAACAAAGATTGTATTAACTAGCTCTTTTTTTATGCTTGGCTCTTACATAACTACTATCATATATGTTCAAAAAGCAGAATTTTTTTCTCTCATAACCGTTTCCTTACTCTTGGACTCATGCACTACTCTTTTCGCTCTCACGTATTGCCGCCTTCCTCTAAGTCAGGCTTCTATTTTCATTCTTTCATTGGTAAATGTTTTATGAGCCAATATTCTGCACTGGAGCCTTTGTCATGAGCCTAACAGAGAAGGAAATGAGATGATTATTATGCCTGTCTTCCTGAAATTTGTGTAGAAATGAACACAACTACTGGAAATGACTTTATCCACATTACAGCAGGGTAAAGCCTAGTTAATCTCATTACTCCTGCTTCTTTTTTGTATTGTAAAGGAAAATGCAGTGGAACAGTTCTCACACACACCAGGTCTAGAATGCTAATCTCAGCTATATAGAAGAAAAAGCTGAGATTTGCCTGAGTTATATCAAGTGAAATAGACACCAATACAAGAGACAGTCATGTGCATCAGAGTTGGTAATAGATTATAATGAAATGATATTGAGTTTATATTTTATACTTATAATTTTGAGTAACAAAGTAGACTCTAATCATAAATTAATCATAAAATTTGCTTATATACTTGATTTTCTATTTGATCCTGGAATGTACATGGTAATTTTCCTGAATAACAGTCAATGTATAATGATATAAACTGTCGATTAAGAGGACGTCTAATGGATGTACTTTTATACTTGAAATGTTAAGGCTATGTTATCAGTTTCTGAATTAAGGGAAGTCTTTATTGGACTAGTCTATATAAGATTAATATATGACATGAAACTGAGATTGGAAAAGTAAAAACATATATGAACTATATGGTTGACTTAATTTATTGATTTTTGTGTTTTGAACCATTCCTGCAAAGCCTCACAAAAATTAAAATTCACTACAAGTATTTTAAGGCAGAGGAAGACGTTAACTTAGAATGAGTCTTTTTACAACATAAAGCAAGTAAAAAAATTAAAATATTATATGGAAAAGATCTTTGAATTAGTTATAAAAGGAAAATTAAGACATTGTAAATTAAGAGGAATAGACACAAGAGAAATCACAGTACCTTTTACTAATGATTAAGTTAACAAATTATGGGAATATAGTGAACCCTGGCAAAGAGCTTGTACTAGTTTTTGCAAGAAATTAATAATAAGTATACCAAAAGCAAAAAAAAAAGAAATAGATTCTAAAAGAGAGCTGCTGGGCAGTGGTGGTACACTCCTTTAATCCCAGTACTCTGGAGGCAGAGGCACGTGGATCTCTGTGATTTCGAGGCCAACCTGGTCTACAAGAGCTAGTTCCAGGACAGGATCGAAAGCTACAGAGAAACCCTGTCTTGAAAAACCAAAATAGATAAAGGAATAAATAAATAAAAATAACAAAATAAAAGAGAGCTAAGTGGGTCCTTTCTCTCATTGTATGGGACGCACCAATAACTGGAGCCCTATATGCTATACTGATGCAAATAAATCAGGAAGGATAGGTTACAAATAACAAGATTTAAGTAAAGTGAAACAGAATCCTTATAATTCTCTTCAAAAATCATTACTGCATAATGTTGTAGTTTGTAGCAATTGATACAAATTTGAGATTAATATTGTTAAAATTTATATATACATTTCTAATCTTGCTAAAGGTATTATATCTATACAGCACATTTAACAATATAATGCAAATCTCTAGTTGTTGAAAATTATTATTATCAAGAGTTTAGGATAATAAGGAACTGCAGGTTAACAGTTAAACATCTAGTATGGTTGAAATTGTAATCACAATAGGTATGTTTTTGAGGTCAAAGAAATAAACATTTTAGATAGATCATCTTGAAACACTTCATAAATCTATAGAATATGGCATTAAAATGTTTTAATAATACAGATTGTTATTTTTTATGAAAATGAGACATGTCTACTCCTGGCAGCATGAATCTACCTCAGAGAAGATATTGGATGTCAAAGAAACTCCATATGGAGTTTACTTTCTTTGTGGCAAAATTAAATCAGTGGGCAAGAAAATGCCACTGCGTCAACTGCTAACAGCATGCTGTCCTAATTAGATAAGGAGAACAGAAAAGAAAGTGACTGTCAAACATTTT
Organism: Neodon shergylaensis; assembly: GCA_025134845.1. NCBI lineage: Eukaryota > Metazoa > Chordata > Mammalia > Rodentia > Cricetidae > Neodon > Neodon shergylaensis. The sequence continues at coordinate 16,704,094 of JABTXL010006268.1, forward strand.
CAAGACAAGGGGGGACAGCCCACCAGAATATTCCACTTCACGAAAAAGTCTGTTAGCTATGCTAGGCCTATAGACTGATGATTAATGCCCTAAACTTGCAGAGGAATTTTAGTTGACTGACCAGGCAGCCAACTGTTTCTGTCATACCACATTTTTTGGAAGTCGTTTGCTTGTACTTCCTGTTTAATCATTCGTATTTCCTTCTTGGGTCTTTGAGAAATCTGAAGATTAGATAGTTATACTCTCCCATGTTTTCAAGACTCAGAAAAGAAATTCACTAAATAAATTTTAAAGCTTATAAGGTTGAGAGATATCAAAAGATAGTTTTTGGATGGTTACACAAGTCGTGGTAAGAAGTAAATTAGATACAAAGTCAGAGCCCGCTTAGGCAGAAATCAGCTTTGAATAACCTGAGAAGGGGTGCTAAAGCTGAGGAAATGTTAGATTAAGAGAAAAGAAGATAGAAACATAGGATAGACCTGGAGGACCGAAGGTTAGTACCAAGCAGCCCTGAGGTTATTTCTCAGCCAGAATCTATACCAATTACAGGCAAAAAGGTAGAACAAATGGCAGTACAGTCAGCCAACTGCCCCTCTGCACTGTCCTGGAGAGGAAGCTCAAGCAGTAGCATTATCTCAAGACAAGAATTCAGCTGGTAGCAAGCGGCTACCTATCAATAAGGAGGAGTGCCTCCGACTGGAATTGGCAGACCAAAATCGCAATGGATAATGTGTTCTTTCTTCTGGGCAAAAATTCTCTTTCTCCTGAGCTTAATCAGCACTCTCTCTCTCTCAGCCTTCAAGGCTATGTGGAGTAAGTGGAGCAAGCAATCTGAACTCAAATGACTTCTTTAAGTCAGAAGCAACTCTAGATGGAATCTGAGTCATAGGTGGGCAACCACAGTACAAAATTTTGGACTCACCAAGATGGAATAGATATGGGGTATTTTCTCTGAATTTGTCAAATGCTAATGGACTAGATATTGTGGATGTATTTGTTGCCTGTATATATTGCATATATTTATTCAACAGTTTGTATATAGCTTTCTGATATTAGTTATAACCATGCTTTATTTTAGACAACAAGGGGAAATTTAGTGGCATTTCACTTGTATTTTAAAAAATAAAGTTTTCTAAAAATTATAGAGTAAAACAGCCCCACTGGTCAGTCTTACAGACCAGGCAGTGGTAATACACATTTTTTAATCCCAGCAGCCTCACTAGTTTGCCATACAAGCTAGGCAGTGCTTGCCTTTAATCCCAGTGGTGCACACCTTTAGTCCCAGCCCTAGGGAGGATTATAAAAATGAGAGGAAACAGATCCCATTCTAAGATTCCTGGAGGCAGGATCACCATTTTCAGACAGAGGTCAAGGTAAGAGTCAGTGACTGGTTGTTTGCTTTTCTGACCTTCAGGTGGAACCCTAATTACACTCTCCTGTCAATCTTGATTCACCACAAGGCTAATAACCACATCTACTCCCAGCTTTCTGTAGAAACAAAAGAAGCACTTCTCCTAGTGCTTTTCTGTGAGGAAGAAAGACCCCTCTGGCCTTGCACAATTTAATAAATTTATGCTGAAGGAAATCACTTCTACTAACAGACATTTATTTAAATATCTCATACAATGCTATATGTCATAAAGCAATGTTTATTCCGGGAAACTCTTAGGTCACATGAGGATTTTAATAATATCCTAATAGTATAACTTTGAATCTGTGAACGAATCCTGTCTAGGTAAAAACAAGCCAAAAAGTTGCACAGCTTCCAAAAGTTTCAAAGATCAGTGGTGTTTTGCTTCCCAGCATGGTGTCTGGATGTACAAGTCCTCATCGCATCAAAAGTATATGTAATCATGTTCAAAAGATAAGTATTATTGAGCAAATTATCTTAATAAGTATGTGGTTTCTTCATTGATCCCAGCTGTGTGTTTTTTAAGTTAACCTTCAGAAAGCATTAGAGATGTATTAATTTCATTTCTTTTTGAAAGGTTGTAAAAGTGTTACTATAAACTTTACATATTTCAGTATATAATTTTCTGGGGCTAGAGAGTTGCCTCTGCCATTTAGAGAATTACCTGATCTTACAGATATCCCAGATTGGGATGTCAGTATCAACACGACTCACAAACATCACTACTCCAATCCCAGAGGGATTTGTTGCCATCTCTGACCTCTGTGGGCACTAAGCACACAGGAAGTGCACAGATATTCATAGAGGCAAATATTTTATGCTCCTAAAATAAAATTAAAATTTTTTATGTAAAAATACCATTTTCTACATAAGGTATTTTATTAGATAATTTATTCTTCAGAATTTTAAAAAGCGTTAAGTCTAAAGATATTTTATGTTGCTTTGAATCTGTTGTTTTCTGTATGAACTATGAATTCCATATTATAATGATGTAAGAGGATCTCAGTAAATTAAAAACTGATGTATAAAGTTACATGAACATAATGCTCTATTATGCCAATGGGTGACTACCTTCTAGGAAAGCAACATGTTCTGGTTGCATTTTGACTGCAATTTGATGACAGTAACTGTCATATTCATCCAAGACCCATCTTTGGAAATTTTTGCCAGAGAAAGCTCTGGGTAGGCTCATAGAAAATAACAACAAACATCTGACCCTGGAAATCAGTCAACCATACAAAATTGAGACCAGCAGTAAAAAAAAAAAAAAAAAAGATTACCTTAAGATTTGGAGTCTATGATATAACCCAAATCCTTACATATGTTATTTAATAACTGGAAGATAGAAATCAGATTAATATCAAAAATATTTCCATATAATATTATAATATTTAAATATTATAATAATACATTGCTTTATATTACACATCATATATCATACCATATTATTAATATTAGAATGTTATTTATTAATTAACAACAATAATAATAAATATTATTCTCATAGTAAAATAGTCTTTCATTTACAGACTAACAGAATATTTTATGACATCTGTTTGATCTATGACAGAGGAAAGGAATTTAGCATAGTAGAAATTCTGTCGTTATTTTGATCATTTCCAAATAGCCATCAGATCATTGGAACTCATATACTGAAAACATTGTTTTAATTATAGCTAAGAATTTTTTTTGCTCAATCTGCCCAATCTTTTTTTGCAAAAATCACATATATATCTTCAGGTCAGTTACTATGTGACTATAATACTGTGGATGCCATAACTTCGGGACTTGCACATGAGTTCCAAAGCTTCAGAAATTAATCATGAAATTCTCAAAAAGTTAAAATAAAAATGTATTAAGTATAGGAAAGACAAAGACTGGAAAATTACAGAAATCATAGAGAAAAGTGGATATGATAAATAAAGTGAGCAGGTAAGGCAAATGCAGCAATCTCCAGAGAATTGATTGGAAAACTGAAATTAAATAAAGTCTGGTTTTATAACAGTATTTTAGCATTGTTAACTAGATCAACTATAAGCATATACTCAGAAAATAAATTAAGTTTGTGCAATACTGATTGAAATTTTAGAAAACAAACAGTGCTTTTGTTTTTTGACAAATTAGCCAAAACTGAAATAGATATAGCCCATTAATATGATAAACACAGAGAAATGGAAAAGTAATATGGAAAAATATTAATAATTTATCTGGTAAAAATGTTCAATGATTATTCAAATTATAAAAACCATTTTAAGTCTAAAAGCTATTTTTACACCCGCATGAGAAAGTACACAGAGAGGTACATCCTGAAATGTTTCCAATACAGGAAGATTGATTGAACATAAGATATAGAGAAGCTTAGTACAATTAAATTATTTAAATTTCTGATAACTAAATTACATCATTTCTTTTTATACTATTATTTATTGTTTCTATAACAGTTTACATAAAAATAATTTACAGTTCAGAACTTTTAAAATGTCCCAAATAGAAAATCTATAAGTAAATGTTGAAAAAACATAGCAAGGCTTCCTAACAAATGCTGTTATTTTTGGTATAAATTAGATTTTTTCTTATATATCATGGAATAAATTAGGAAAGAACTGAAAAAATGGGAAAGACATAGAAGGCAGTGCCACTTAAAACTTTGATATTTGACAAAGTTGACACAAAATGAGAAATTTAACATAGAATTGCTTCAATGTTAAATATCAAAAGGAAAGTGTGTGTATACAAAAAATATCCCAAGAGAAATATTTAAGCTAAAATCAAATACTTAACTTCCAAATATGACACTGATGTAATTTGAAGGGCATAATTTCATAAAATTTTGACAGTAGATAATACAGAATTATATTTTTCTAATCAATGTGAAACAAAAATGATAAACATTACCTTAAAAGAAAAACAAACTTTGTACATGTAACCATATGTTTTCATCTTCTTTAATAAAGTGAAAAACCTAACCGAAATTTATATCATAAACAGTACATTTTGGAATTAATTTACTTCATGTATGTTTACATGCTTGCTTGACATGTATATGTGATTTGTACCTCTTTATTTATATGCATGTGCGCATGTACAGGTGCATACAGTAATGTGTGTAGAGGCCAAAGCTCATCATTGTATTCAATCTCTCTCTGCCGTATTTTCTTGAAACAGCATATCTCACCAAACCTGGATGTCACGGATTTGAGAAGATCAGCCGGCCAGCGACCCTCTAGACTCCTACCTGTTTCTACTTTCTCAGTACTTGCCTACAGGTACATTCCACCAAATGTGTGTGGGTCTTATATGTGATTTGGCATTCCAAATGCCCATTCATGTTTGTCCAGATATCATTCTACTAACTGAATAATTTCTCGAGCCCACTAGTAATATTTTAAAATAAGAATGTATATGAATATTTTAGATTAAGCAATGTTATGTTTTCTCAAAATCTTGGGCACTGAAATGAAGAAAAAAATTATAATTTTTTTTGTACCTGTAATTAAAATGGTCTGAAGACACATCAGTTTTTTAAGCTAGACTTGAACTCATAGAGATCCTCTGCTTCTGCCTCTAAGTCCTAGGATTAAAGGTGTGTGCTACTATGCCATGCTTGATACATCATTTCTATATATGAAAAATGTGAGTTTTATTGATCTCAGATTCTTAATTTCCCTTCTTATGATGAAAAGACTAAATTACCTAGTAAAAAAGTCATTTGCTTGACATTTTACTTAACTTTAGTTGTAATGTGTCTTAGAAGCATTTTCCAATTATGCACTGCATATAGTATTCTACATATACATTTGCATTTATTTAAATTATTAATATAATTATCATATAAATTCTCTGTAATATTAAAATAATGTGCCTTTAACTTCTTTTTAGCAGAAATTTAAAATGGGTTAATGGACATTTCAAATAGACAAAGACTGACAACTATAGTTGAATAAACAATATGGCAGAGTATAGCTATCTATGCAATGTGATGCATGTAAAACTCATCATTGTGTTTCATTGGAACACATTAAGTCAGATTGCTATGCTGGTATCTGTTTATAATGCAGGATTTGGTAGGTCGAGGCAGGAGAATCTACAAATGATCCACTTTCATCATTCACTGTGTAGTGAGGTCCTAGCAATTCTGTTCTATATGAAACTATGACTCAAAAAAAAAAAAAAAGAAAACCCTATAAGCAAACAAATGAATTAACTTTCTGTTCAGCATTCATTGGCACTAACATTGTATGCATTGTATGAGCCCATTGCAGCTAAACCAAATGTAAAAATCTCTTCACTGCTAACACTGGCTAGAATTTCATTTACACATGTTACAGATCATTATTAAAGTATACCAGAAACATCACTTAGGTAAATGAGAAGATTTTGATATTTTGCAACCCTAAAAAGTAGATATAGTTATTTATTCTATTTTGTGCTTCAGGATGTATGTCAAGAAAAATAAATTGCAAAAATTTCTGAATTCTGTTATGGGTATGAAGAATTGGGTTTCATAATGGAGTAATAGAAAGTACTTCATTAAAATATCATTTATCATCCTAAACTTGTTTACAACCCCCTTAAATATGTATGGTTATTTAAGTAAAACCAAGTTTCTATGATTTATTATGATAAAAGTATATCTCAGTTTGTGTATGATTTTCCCAATAAATTAGCATATAACAACATTATAGCAAATGACAGACGTTTGTAGAGCTGGAAGCAAATTATCTTAGAAGGCGTGAATGATGTTTACAAAGATCCTTCTTTGCCTAAAAGTTTATTCTAAATATTTGAACATCTTTTAAAATAATAGAGGAGGAACAAAAGTGGAGAATAGAGTAAATAACCATTTTAATAATGTGGATAATTTATCAAAAATGACATAGCATATGGCTGTATAATCACAGTGGTGCAGACATGCATGCAGAATAATAACCCAGTCATGGATTATACAGAGAATCAAGCCATAATATTTATTATGACAGCTCAAAACCCACAAATACAGTTAGGTGAATATTTCCATAATGTTGTACTGCCATTACTTCTACACAAACACACCTTCTTTCTTATACTGAAAAGGGAAGCACAAATATATTGTTTAACAGCCACTCTCAAACATCCATTCACAGTGCACTGTATATGCATAAAGAACAGAAGGCATGGGCTAGTTTTAGACAGGAGCAGGGTCAGTGATAAACAAGGCAGATAAACAACAGAAAATAATCTTTGGAAAATAAATTTGAAAAACAAAACACATTAGGTCCATTTTATTATTCAATACAAGAATGTTATTTTCATTCCAGCCCAGTTTTATGTGTTATTTACTTTAAACAAAATAATATTTTTAAAAAAGATATTCAATTATTATCATCCATATTAATTATTCGTATAATTATTATCATCCATCAGTTATTATTCATATATTTGAATACCAGTTACACATATTTAATGCTTTGGAAATGTGTTTCTGGACAACTGGAGAATGAATGGCAAAGCAGAAATCAATCACACATTTTTATTAGGATATTATGTTCTTCAGCAGTAAACAGTACAAAATTCTATGCTGTAGAAAATAACTGCCCAAGATATAAATGACAAATTTACTATAAAAAGGAATCACTTGGAAAATATGGTCTCTAATCTAGAGTTCTCAAACATAGATGATAGTTACAGTGAAAAAGATCTGGGAGTTTCCCATTTTAACTAATTATTCTATATGTCATGTTTAATTTGAATGCAGCTTACTACTATTGCTGCCATCCTCATGGAAGAAATACAAATTCATAATGTTAAATTAATGGATTTGTATGATGACTTCTAGCATTGGAATGAAACCTAAGTTGTTTTAGCATACGCCAGTGCAGCCTGGGCTGTCATATTTAAAGCCTCTGTCAGTACGTGACTTATTCCTTAACATACAAACAGGCACAAAAGCACATGCTCTCTCATGTCGTAGTGAATTCTTATTTTATATTGTATTACCTAGGATTTCCATTGCTCTGGAGAGATATTATGACCACATCAACTCTTATAAAGGACGGTTTAATTTTAATTGGGGCTTTCTTACAGGTTCAGAGGCTTAGTCTATTGTCACTACTGCAGGAAACAAGGCAGAACTCAGGAAGATACTATGCTGGAAGAGGTAGCTGAGAGTTCTCCATTCAGATAGCAAAAACAACAGGAAGAGAGAGTGACACTGGGCCTGGTTTGAGCACTTGAAACATCAACGCCTATCCCCAGTGACACACTTTCTCCAACAAGGCCACACCTCCTAATTGTACCACTCCCTATGAGCCTATGCGGGCATTTCCTAATGCTGTATGAGTTGTTTGCCTTCTTACTTAAGGAGTTTCCTGTAGAATGGAATGTTTCAATCTCAGTGAAAATAGGTAACAAGACCTTCCTCCATCTCTTCTGTTTTTCCAACCCATCTCCCAGAATTATTCCAGGGCCTTGGAATGGGTAACCACAGATATCCACCCATGGCTAAGATATAAACTACATTGCCACAGTAAGACTCCCTTATACTCAGGAGATTCATCAGCAGTTGCAGCTTTTAACAATGGCAATCTCTGGGCACAAAACAAATGTTTAGGCAGTGTCTTGACAGGCACAAAACATCCATCTGATAAAACCATACAAGTTCTTTCCACATTGGGTCCTATAACTTCCCCAGTCACAGATTCTTGTCGTAGTTTCTAGTAACAGACGGGAATTCCCTATTGTGAAGCAGCCCTTAAAACTAATCTCAAAACTGTTGGTCTAACTCATGATAGCAGAGCGATTATTACATAGGCAGAACATCCTGCCTGGCTTGTCAGTAGTTTAGCAGGCAGGGGCCAGAGCCAAGTGGGAATGTTGTTGACAGTTCTTCACTAGCGCCCCGTACAGTACCCGCTGGCACTATGAAAGTCATTCAGCAGGGTAGGAGTTTCCAGTTCACTCTCAGTTTAATTTCTCCATGTCCTGCAGTTAAAGCATGCACATGTGGAGCCTTCAGAAATATGGTTGTACTGTTTTGTTCTGGCATAAAACCAATAACAGTAGCAAAAGGCTTGTTTGTGGGGCCTCAAGGGCTTCCATGGCCAACAATTAATAGCAGTAATCTCTCTCCTGTCAGTGAGGTCCTCATTCAATATGTTTCATTTCACTCAAAATATTTCATTCGACAATAATTTTGACCTCTGAGAGTACCTTTATTTTGCTCACATAGAAAATCTTTTAGATTTAAATTATGTAGCTATTGCTTCAACCAGCCATATTCTTCTTTCGTTTCCCCCATCCTCACCGGGGTTGTAAGGTAAAGAAATACCAAAGGACCATTGTACCCGGTTGTCTTGCTGATGGCTTTTCAACTCTTCAAAATGCTCAGAGATTAGCTCTATATGTATATGACAAAACCTTTTTCAGAAGATGGGCAACACAGGGCAACATCCTGAGCCAACATCCAATAACAAACAGTGAAAGTCTCTTGTCATCTGTTCTGAGCGAATTATCAAGTGATTTCAGAAGCTCACAACTTAAACTATACTAAAGTCAAATATTAGCAAGGGTGAACACGGTATGAAAAGATACCATCTTTTTGTATCTATTAATTCCTTCATAGGTCACATTGGGTACAAACCCTGATAGGAGATGCTAACTTGATTAGCTCCCTAATACTCTTAGTGATTCTGTAAATTTTTCCAGCATTGTTCCATTCCTAATGAACTCAGTAGACATGATGCAAACTGCTCTGGCCTACATAGGTCTTACTCATGATAGCTGAGTAACTACTGCACAGCAGGCACATCTTGGCTGGTTTGTCAGTAATTTAGCAAGCGGGGTTCATTCAGTTAAAATTTCACAGACTCAGTACAGTCTCGCTCCTCCCAATATTAAAAGGCCTTGTCTACTTAGGGACACAGCCACACATCTGCCATAGGACAGCATGTTATGAAGTGTCTGAGATCTCAGGTGAGGGTCTGATGAGCACCCACCCTTCTTTCTATTAGAGAGTATCAACAGTCAACAGGTCGAATCTCAAAGTTCTCACATAGGCTTGTTGCTTTGAGTGTTGTTATGCTCAGAGGAAAAATTTTACAAGCAACTAATTATATCTATGTCCATAACCATGTGTTGGATATTCTCATCTTCTGGCTTATGATAGCTTCAGCGTAATGATCACAAAGCAAGGACAAGACAACTAGGCAAAACACTCCTTACCCACTGTTGCTGAAATTCTTCCAATCCATCAATCATGAAACCACTTGTTCTACTTTACCTATTTCTTCCAGAAAAAAAAAATGATAACCTATCATCCCCTTCACTTTACTTGCCTTCTGATCTCCCATGGTGTTATGAACATCACCATGGGTAATACACGATATAAAAGAAAAAACATCATTAGGTAGAGATATTTGTGTATTTGGTGCTGTGTGTGCAGGTTGCATCTTGAAGAATTATCTCCATAAAGCAGATGGGCAAATCTCACCATCATAAAGTAAAAGCCAACACGAGTCTTTCAAAGGCCTGGCAGGAGTAAAATGCTTATTTTATGTAAGTAAAAGTCTTTTTGCCTTTCCCAGTGACTGTGATCATGAATGAGAAGAGGGAGGCAGGAGTTGAAGGGTAAGTGAAGTCAATTTCCAGGTCTGTATTTCTACCTGCATGTATGATATCTGTGTATTACTGCACAGCTACAGCCACAGATAAGCAATTCAGAGATTTCAGCATGAAAAATGAGTATCTGGGACAAGATTATTAGTGAAAAAACCAGCCAAAATCATTTCAACCAATAGCAAGATGGGGACTGGACTAGACAGTCAGGGGAATATTTAGAAATACCAAAAGATCCTAAGACTTCTCATTAGGTCTCAGTGTGAACATGGGCAGTAGATCTCAAAATAAAGGGGAATTGCAGCAAATGATCTTGAAACTCCTTTCTAGTATCGTTCTGTAATTACTCAGTTAACTTTGGAAATAGTCATGGATTTTCCGTTCAATTTTATAATATGTAGGTATGTTCATAGAGGAAATGAAATATTTATAATAATGAAAGTTCTATATCAAAGATATGTCCAGAATCTAAGTCTAGTAAACCTTAAATAATTTCATTTAATATGTTTGGCTGTTATTCAAACTACAATTTCAATTATGTGTTTAACTTTGTTTTTATTGTGATATCATCTTAAAGTCCTAAAAAACTATATATTTAAGTCACCAAATTAATGGGTGTTTCTTATTGTGTAAATTCAACAACAGCTCTGTATGTCAACAAAATTTTGCATGCTGCTTTTAAATATAAATCTGTTTATGTAAAATTTAGTCTATTTATGTGATTTTTATTATGCCAAAATTACTTTTGACATGTGATCAGTCAGTACCACTAATTAATACATATGTTATTGATACTTTATATTAATTGATATATTTTAACTTTGATTTATTCTTTGAGGATGTTACACCATACTACCTGATCTCACTCATCTCCTTGTCCCTCTGAATCCAACCTCTGCCCTTGAAACTTTCCCCAAATAAAACAAAGCTTTAAAGAAAAACTAATAATCAAGTTTTTTACAAAATCAAAATATGGATTGAGAAAAGTATATAAATTCATTGCAATAGAAAATTTAAGTTTTTGAGGGATCCAGCATTTTGTGATCCAAAATCAAAATCAAAGACTAAAAGACAATGAAATTTTATCTTTTAAAATACATTTCTACTAATACATATTGATAGTCACAATAACTATTAACATTCATTATAAGAAGCCAATATCAGATATCCATAGATATTGAAATAAATATACTTGGAATGAAATATATGCAAGGTTGAATATATGCATTTCAATTTCAGAATCATCATTTAACTTGGAAGCAAAATGTCACTTGGCCTACATTTCCTCAATATTATTTTAGGTTAGAGACTAAATCATAATACTTCCCTGTATTTACTCCTCAGCTAGGAATAACAAATTCTAATTAATTAAGACATATTTGAATACATTTATATAAAATATTTATATGCAGTGTCATATATATATATATATATATAGAGAGAGAGAGAGAGAGAGAGAGAATCTGAAAATCGAACATATAATATTCTTGAGTTTATTTTTATATTCCCTTATATTAGAGTGAAGTACAGAACATACATGCTTAATTTTCATCCACACTTACTGAGAATTTCAAATTATGCCCAAAAGTGTCACTCTGGAACAAAGTACTAAAATGCATTCTCAAATACTTGTTTTCCCACGAGACAAAACAAAACAAGAGTCAGAGAAATATTATAGGTAACTCAGGAGTTTAGGAGAAAAGGAATGCTATCACAAAATTATGTAAATTGAGAAAGTTGTTATAGATTGAAAGAAAAAATTTGGTCCACCATTATGCAAGAAATATCCTTAGAAATTGCTTTTAAATCATTTTTAGGATTTAGGTAATAATTTTATTTATTCTTCATTAATGTATAGCTTGCGTATGTTCAACAAAATAATTACTCTCCTATTTTGAGAAGAGGTGAAATTGCCAGGCAGGAGTGGCACATGCCTTTAATCACAGCACTCATGAGTCAAAGGAAGGCAGATTTCTGTGAGTTCGATACCAGCCTGGTCTACAAGAGCTAGTTCTGGAACACGCTCCAAAGCTGTCTTGAAAAAACAAAAAAACAAATAAAAAGAGGTGAAATTGAAAAATAGAAATAATATAATAAAATGTGAAGTTTTGTAACAAAAAGGAAGTGAAACAGATTGAACAAAGCAGAATGAAGAAACAATATTCGTCATAGTGTTCAGCACATCTTCGCTTTAGCATCATTTAATTTTAAGTGTTGAATGAATGTTTCAGCCGTCTTGAAAACTTTTCTCACCCTCACCCTATTTGAACACTGCCCATTTCAATAAAGGATGTGTGGCTCTCCTAGCGTGCATGCCTTCCATTTGACTTCAGTTGCGGTTGTCTAACTGCCACTTTGTGGCCTGACCTTCATGCTGTTTTTCTATTCCCGTGCCTTTATGTTTTGATTGACTCAATATTGTTTCTAAAGGATAGAAAGAAATCAATAATTACCTTGCTTACCAGTGATAGACATTTATATTTCATTTTCCTTTATTTGGGGGATTCTACCCTCCATCTTAATTCTTTAAATTATACTAAACCTCTATGATTTTATAGATTGTAATGTGGTGCTTCCTTCTATAAAGAGACAGAGAAAGAAGTTGGATAGGTAGAGAGCACGAAGGTTCTTGAAGGAGATTATGGGGGAGAAAATATGATCAGAATATATTATATAAAAACATTAATTTTCAAAAAATGCCTTTTTAATCAAAAAATATATAATTCTGAATACTTCCTTAAAATAGAGACTATGATAAGGCTAGACTCAACTTACATATGTGGGGGCTTAATACTTTGTGAAAATATAGATTTCATTATCATCACTAACTGGGTTTTCATTGACATGAATAAATCATTGGAACTATATAATTAAGAGCAACTAACTGTACATTGCAATAACTTGTGTTGCTATGAAGATCAATTTTCAGTTACATTTCTGTGTGTAGTAAATCTTCCTTGATTTTAAAGCAAATATCTCTAAGGGTATTTCACTTTTTAATAAAATCCCACAGACTGTGGCAAAATGGCAGGGGCCTCTAGCAAACATAAATGTGTAGTTTTCTCTCATTTTTTTTTCATTGACATTGCTCTTCCCACAAATATTTAGATAAAAGTCTCTGATTCATTATGATTTTATGTCTAAAAGAGCTTCATTGAATACTTGTTCTAATGCATACTTATTGAAAGAAAATTCCCCAGATAGTCTAAAAACACTTTTTTATCAATTCTTTCGAGGAATAATTTCTCTGGAACTTTGAGTTTTGCATTTATTTTCTTTGTTGCTGTTTTCTGAAGTCAACTGCAATTCTGCCTTTGTTCTACAAAGTAAGCTATTCATCATCAATTTCTAGGCTTCTTTCTCTCTTTCTTTTGTCTTCAATTTTCTTTAGTCTAAATATAGCCACCTAATGACTATCCTTCACAATGTTCTAAACCTTTCTAGAACTGGAATTCTGTATCTGCAATTAATTATACAAATTATTCCAACAATATGACTTCAACAATTGCTTCCATTCCATTATTTCTTCTGTTAGCCCTACATGTATCTTACAATTTGGGGGACGTTAACCCTTTATTTATTTATCAACATGCTTCTTTTATTATATTTTTTCATTAGGAAAGATTCCCCCAATGTAAGCGGGTTAACCTGAGACTAGTTCAGCTGTAGATGCCCAAAAATGTGAGCCCATTCCACACTGTCTGAAGGTCAGAGAGTTTGAGGTTGTTCAAAGTTATTGGCAACAACTGTGGCTATCTAGGGTGTGGTTAGTTGGTGTTTTGGACATTAAGAGATCCGTAGAAGCATATCCTTTCCACCCTGACTATAGGTCAGAGAGCTGGAATTTATTTATTTATTTACCTACAAGATTATTGTCTTTTTCTACCTCAAAGTTCCCACCTTGATTTAAATCAAGAGAATTCTGCTTTCTCAAGGTTATTGTCAACAGGTGTGGCTAATATCCAGGCCTGGTATTTCAGGTATTAAGAAGTATATCTGTTTCTACCTGAAACAAAAATCTAAGGATCCAATGAACTTCCTACTCCCTTAGGGAAATAACTACAGATTCCACTCAGGGAGTGGTTTGACTACAGAATGTTTTGGTCAAGGGTGTGAGTTTTACTTGTCTTGTTCGGCTAAAGAATGTTTAACTAAGAATGTAGCCCACAACCTTCAACTGGTCTGGTATATTTTTTTTTTTTGTATCCTGTGAATTTATTTTGTATGTAACACATTTGCTACCATATTAGTCCATAAGCTTTGGAGAAATATTTGAGGCTTTTAACAAGTAAGTTCATGTTATTTCCCAATGGTGACAATTATATTTTGGCTTTAAAAATCAGATGCCCTTTATTTCTTTCACTTACATGTTTGGTATCTCTCATATTTTCAGTACTGTTTTAAACAAATGTTCATAAGTTAATTTTTCACCTTTGTCTCACATGCCATTTTGATGTCATCCTATAATTTAAACTTTTCCTTTTAAATGCCATGTCAGATTCTTATTATTATGACTTTATTTTACAATTAACACCCAGGAGCCTTTTGCAATTGACAGCAAGGTGTATGGGAGGAAGGAGAGGTCCACCCTTTCATGACTAGATTTTAGATTTTGGTCAATGTGTGACCCAGAATTACGAGCTTTTGAGTGCTGTCCAGCTCTCCTTTTGTATCCTTGGGTGTTACTGATAGTGCAAAGGCAGCTGAAATTTGGTGCTTACCATCCGACATACAGATCAGGTGATAAAGCTCTGAGCCACCTCTGCAAATACAGTCCAAGCTAGACCCTGGCTGTTTAAGGAAAAGACTAAGATACTTTTATGTTTCATAGCGATTATTTTAATATTCCATCCTCTCTATTAAAAATATGAACATTTTTCTGCATTATTCACAGTGGAAATATTGTGAGGTAACTTGAGCTCACCTGAGGCAAAACAAGGACTAATAGGAGATTTTAACTCTCAGACAATCTAAACTAAGAGCAATTAGTTGGCTAAAATTCTAGTGACTGAAAATTTTTCCAGCAGTGCTAAGGGTCTGTCCTGTGTACTTGGTCTTAGGAAACTGGGAGTCTTTACACATCAGTTCATCTCTAGTGTAGTTGGACTCTTTGCCATTTGTTTAATGTCCTATGATGGCTCTATGAAAGGTACAACAACCCTGAAATTTTATGCATATAGCACAAGAAGCCTAAAGAGCAATTGACATAAAATATAGAGATCTTTGCTTAGATTTTCAGTTCTCTTACATTTTTTAATTGTTGATTCTATGTTAGTTGAAAAACATTTTTTTCACAGCTTAAATTCCCATTTCATTTTATACCTTCCAATTCTTGGTTATAAGACAATTTCTATTGATCTACTCTTAGTCACTGTGTTTAGGAATTATATCTGGATTAATTACCTTACTGATTTGGGTATCCACACATCTACGCATGAACCTTCTTCTGCCTTTGTTATGCATATGATTTTGTACTCCACAATAAGTCCATTCAAGGCAATATTAAATATGACTCTCAAAGAGTCCGCTGTGTGTTTTCAACACACACAGGGGTAATTAAATTAACTTAATCACCTTAAACTGTAAGATGACAAAATCACAATGTATCAATTTCTTTAGTAGTTTTACAAGTTTTCCACAAACTAAATGGGTTGAAACTACACAACTGTACATGATTATGGAAGTGAGATGTTTCACTCACATTTATTTTGGCCTGTACTTTTGATGAAGAATATAGCAGAGAATTTTTGCCCTATACCAGATCTAATCACTCAAGTGTTATCTTCCTGATGCCAAGTTAGTGTACTCCCCTCCAGTCCAGTCATAACTTCATCAGCTTCTCCCAGTTTGTTTGGTATGTGGTCTTTGTCAAAATGCACTTAGTAGTTCTTTTACAAGAATAGTATAATTATGCTTAGAGCACATCTGGAAAATTATATATATATATATATATATATATATATATATATATATATATATAT